>OX940974.1:44646283-44949070 GCA_954871275.1 Leptopterna dolabrata | reverse complement strand
TATATATATATATATATATATATATATATATATATATATATATATATATATATATATATAAGTAGTATCGGAATACCAATCCTGGGCCACCGACTTCAATCTCTGCTAAAAATTTTCTGACTTCAATCTCTGTTACAACTGCTTTTGTGCTAAACCCTGTTAAAATGCTTTTCTGTTAAACTCCTGATAAAACTTTTCAACACAAAACATCAGAACACATTTTTTAACACAAAACATCAGAACCAGTGACTTTTTCATTTAGCGACTTAAATTCCTGGTAAAACTTTTTTACCACAAAACATCAAAACCAGTGACTTTTTCATTTGGGGAGGGGTAGTTAAAAGAATCTCTTTTATAATAAATAAAGAGATATGGTTTTATGCGACGAGGCATTAGATATATGTGATGAACATGGAGGTTTCTGGGGGTTGGTAAAGACACCTGAATTTCGATTTTATGATAGAAACTGTGACGCACTAGACGAGATTCAACGTGTATTGAGAGAGTATAGATATTCTAAAGGGTTGTTGAAAGAACGTTTTTTGGGTGTTGATGGTAAACCACCGCTCCTAAAAATCCAGGTTCCTAAAAATGCTTCTGAATATCAACTTAGAAAATTGCTTTATAATGAGAGTAAAGCCAAACTGAAGAAGGATTTTGAGTTTCAGTTTCGATACTGTTGCTAAAAGCTCAGGATGTTTGGAATATGAAGGAGATTTTATTTTCAATGTGTTTTAATGAGGAATCCTCATTAAAACGAACAATTAGATCAAGGTAATTTTATATCGACAATATTACCATCGTCCACAATTATATTTTTAGTAGGGATCATGTTTAAAAAAATCTTTACGTTCAACTCTTGTAGAAATTTCTTATCTCGTTTATTACGAATAACGTAATTCTCCAACATTGTTTCGTCGATTTTCCTTTTACTTTTCCTTTTACATTTCACATCTTTTACCGGTTCTTCAGGCATTGTTTTTTTAATGATATTTACGAATTTTTCAACCCCTACATTTTTCAACTGTGTTTTAAAATTTAAAATTTTATCAGCGGAGATTTCTCCGTATAACAGTTGTTCTATAAACCTGTACACTTTCATATCTTTATTTCTATCGATATATGCGAAACATTCAATGAATTCGATATGCTTAAGTGAAAATTGTAAATATGGATGAGACATTTTTATTGAAGAGATCCTTTTTTCATTTCTTTCTCGTTTTGTGTTTTCGTAAGTTCCTTCAAATGATCTACGAACTTTTCTTTTTCTATTCCAATTGTATGATGTCCCCAAGCAAGAGTATCCATACCATTTTCTAGAATATACCTTTTATCATCGTAGGCACTAAGCGCTTTCTTGTTCTGTTCAATGGTGTAGATATCATGCTTGTTTGATCTAAACATCATTTGCGTTTTGTAGATCGGTTTCTTAGTTAACAGGCATTCTTTGAAATCATTGAATTTAATGTCCTGTTCAACTACGTTTTTCTTAACACCTTTAGCTTTCTTTGTTTCTTTTTGATTCTCGAACGTTTTGTGCGCGTAAAGTTTCGATCTTAGTCCGACAAATTCCTCCATTACTTTTCCGCTCATTTCATCTTTGAATTTTCCAAGTACTTTCTTGTTCACCTGTGGAATTCCATACACATTTTCTTTCGGATAATCGGATGTATCAAATTGATCGAGCATGATGTTTTTAATGTCTGCGTAAACATCCTCAATCTTTATGTCCATGATCAGACTGTCCGTGTCACAGTACATTAATTTGACATTTTCTCCGTATTGTTTTTTAATTGTGTTATAATAAAAGTCGTACATTAGAGTTTTAGAAATTTCCAGAATGCTCATGCCAATGTAGATGGGCTTGTTGAAAAGAATTTTGGTCTTTTTCATGTGAACTGCTGCTAAGTTTTCCGTGAATATCGTTCTACGATCAAAAGTGGGTTTTGCTATCAACGATTCCAGTTTCTTTCCATTTGAACATAATTTAATATCGACTCTTCCCCTGATATTTTCCATCGTTTTTCCGAATACACTGTTGTTCATCAATTTAAAAAAGTCCTTTTCAAAATCATTTTTCGCTTTCGTTCTCAGTTCCGTGTTGAAGTCAATGTACACTTTCAACCAATCCGATTGATCAAACTTCAGTGCTCTGTGTACTTTCTTTAGTTTCATTCCCATGCTCAGACACTGTTTCAAATTCCTATAGTGCAAAACGTATTTATCTTTGTCGTACAAAGTTGTCATTAATTTAGGTAATTTTGTATTTCCAATCCTGTTTTCCGGTGCAAGTGGTAGATCTGAGTGTAAATCGTGCAGTTTCTTAGGATATTCCAAGTCAACTTCCAGAAAATAACCTTTAGGAGACTCATCACTTATATTTTCAACATCTAAATTTTCCAAGTTCTCTACCCATTTAAAACCTCCGTATGGCATGTACTGAGACATAGCCCATCCGTACAAGTTGTTTGCGTCAAGATACATTATATAGTTGGAAGGTTTAGTTGGGTCGTATTTATCAGCCATGTACTTGTTGTTTGCTTTCGCGTGTCTGTTACTACATTGCGATATACCTCCTCGAATTCCTTTTTCTGTCATTAGAATTTTATTGTAATCAGTCAACAATTCCAATTTCACTTTTGTCATTTTCAACATACAATCCCATGCAAATCCAGGTGTCGTGTAATAAAATGCTGGATCCAGTTTGTAAGTTTTAAGGGAAATATCTCTAAAGTTTTCCATTACATCTGCAAGCTGTAAGACATCGCATTTGTTGTAATGCATAGTGAATTCTCTCATGTTTTTTATTCCAAATCTATCCCAAATCTCCTGCGCATTTCTGTACTCAGACTTTTTTACTCCTTGTTTGTTTAAGCTACTGTAAAATTTCTCTATAGGTGGTAAACAGGTTTCATCGTACCTTTCCGGCCTATCCATGTACTCATATGGGTAAGCTAGTTTCCTTGTCATCAGTTCCAAGTTCTCTGTTCCAAAATGTTTCTCTAATTCCTTAAATTGATCTTTAGTTAAATTTCCTACTAGTTTTTCCAAAGAGCTTGCTAGAAATTTGTACGAATCTAAGAATCTTATTTCAATTTTATTCATTACTGGGTTTCCTTTCTTATCAAAATTTCCAGAGTCGTACCTGAGAATCTTTGAAAATGAAATGTACTTTTCCTCGGTGTTTGGAATCAACCGTATTTCCCCTTCATCCTCTCCGAGTTGTTTCGCGAATAGGTGGGCATCGTAACCAGCCAGGTTGTGGAAAAATACTGGTACGAATCTCGGGCATTGGTACTCCAAATTACACAGAGAATGGGCAGCACCTCTAAATTCTCCTGACAAATGGTCATGGTCAGCCACACGCCTTTTGTTCATATCGATATTTTGTTTCAGATCCTTCAATTCCGTTTGTATTTGTTTTGCATTACTTTCATCTCCTTGCATGTGAAAGTAGACCAAAGCTTTTTCCTTCACCTCGAGTTCCTTTTCTAACATTGGAGGCAATTCGTTAAAACCTCTCTCGCAAATGTGACAAGCTTTAGCATTTTTGAATTCCTGTTTCTGTTGGTCAGTCAATGGTTTCATGGGTACAATTTTATCGTAATATTCTTTAGCAATGTGCAAAACTTCCTCTTTCAGTTTCTGATAAAATACTTTTGGAGAATCCGAACCAGAATATTCGACTGGGGGCTTATAATATCCGTTGGAATACTTTATGTAATATGAAAAACTGCTAGCTTCGTGTTTTTGAATTTTATTAGTGAACGTCTTAGTTTCATCAGGTTGACAAGTTTGAAGTTTTCTAAGCAAACTTTCAAAGTCCGAGTAGATAACGAATGGAACTTTCATGGAGCGTTTATAATTTTCAAATTGTAAAACATTATCATAAGGTTCTGGTAATTCTACTTTAACAGCTTTATGAGCTCCACAATATTCTTTATGGTCGTTTAATTTGACCTGAGTTCCAAAGCTATTTAAACACATTTTACATAAAAATCGTTTGTGACCATCCTTTGTTAGCTGACTATGACCAACCAGTTTCCATAGATCTTTGATCCAGCAGTAATGTTCAGTTTTCTCGTTTTTCAAGTACAACAAGTCAACGTGTTTTTCCTTTTCCTCTTTCGTTATTTCCAAGGGAACTATAGTATTTTTTTCATTCAGACAGTAAACATTTATGGAAATCCCAGTTCATTTCTCAAACTTTTTTACGTCTGTAAGTTTCATAGGAAAACTGATATCTTTCAACGCTTCGTCAAACTCATGTTCCCATGTTATGTACTTTCCTATTCTATACGAATGTTGGTCAGCTGGATGTAAAGCTGAAAGAACAGACCAAAGGAAACATTTATTATCGTCATTTTTCACATTTATAATTGCTTTCCTACTTTGCAGAAAAGCTGGGAGTTCAATGTAAGATGATCCTCTCAAAGGAGTGTACTTGTTAACGTTAAGTTCCAAATGCTTGATCTTATGAAGTCGCCAATTAGATCCTTTAATTTCGAACGTTTCCATTTCATTTAGAATTTTCTGTTTCATTTCATCGTAACAGTTTGCAACTTCTGCTGACTGCAATATTATTACGTTTTTAGTTTTGAAATTGAGTTCCTGATACTCCATGTTATTTTTGTTTGTCCCTTTTTTAAATTCTGCGATTAAAACTACATTAACTTTTAGTTCCTTTTCTCTAAGTTTCCATTTGATTAAACCTGTTGCGGTTCTTTCAATACTGTTCAGAAATTTGGAAGCATCTTTAAATCCTTTCGTATTTTTAATGTTGTAAGTCACTAATCTAGATTCAAATGCAGTTTCCTTTTTAACAACTTCCGTTTTCGGTTCTCTGTTTTTTTCAAATACTTTTTCACTAAAATTAAATACTTTGTGCAATTTCCTCGGTATTACAAATACAGATTTTGCTTTTCTAGGTTCTTTGCTTTTTTCAAATACTTTTTCATTAACCCATTAGTCCCCAAAATTTTTTTTTCAACGATTGCCACTCTAAATGATCATACTGTGTTCAATGAACACTGGAAAAATAGAATTTCAGAAAAAAAATCGATTATCATGGAGTAAATTCAAAATTTCGAAAAAGTCCCAAATGGGGATCATGGGCAGTGGCGACAACGATTGCTCTCAACCATAGATGTAATAACCACAACATAAATCATTGCCAAAAATGTGTATTATTCAAAGCAGTAGAGTAATATAGGTAACTTTAAACCATATAATAATATATTTTAGATAATTATATAATTCGTGAACAATAGTATAATAAAATATATATTACAGAAGTCTCTCTACCAACTACCCGCTATTGGACTAGCTGAGCCAAAAAGCTATGACTTAGTAAATTGTATCACATTATTATTGAAAAATGACTTGAATAATTGAGATAAAAAATGATACAGTTCGTATCCAATGTCCATAACCGAATTCATAACTATTTATGCCAGTACGCCATACAATGTAAGTGTATTCCCACGTTACATTTCGAGCATTGTTTCCGAGCGTTTTTCTTGCACACGGCACATTTTCGTTGTTTTCCCCCCTCTGTTCGCTCAAGGTTATGACCTTCCTGATTTTTTCTAATCTCTCGAGGAACTCGCTTGTCCGCAGCTTTCGTCAAAGATGGTCGTCCCGGAAATTTGGGGTTTGAAATGGATGGTATGTACAGATAGGATCTTGTTATGAGCCTCCTGAATTCCAGAAGTGGCAGATTTTCGTTGTTCACCATGTTGTGCAAAACATGAGCGTTGACCACACAGACGTCTATAAGGTGGGTGATTATTGGAAAATACCATTTCTTCCCTCGTATTTTGGTCCTGTATTTATTCACTAACCAATCAAGTTTGTCAACACCCCCCATGCATTTGTTGTATGTTGCGATACATTTTGGCTGAGGAACATTCACCATAGTCTTGTTTTCCTTTGACCATCTTTTGACTTTTTCAACTTTCTCCACTCCTTGACAGTTTGTCATGATGCGCACAAGGTTGTTGTCTTTCCACAAAACGAGCATTATACCATTCTGATCATCGAATCGGTAATCAAATGCACCTCTTTTTTCTTTTTTGAAAACCTCATCAGTCTTGGTGGGGCATTGGTTAGTACGATTGCTACGCACAGTTCCAACTGCAGCTATATTGTGATCTGTCAATGTTTTCATGAGAGAGAAACTAGTGAAAAAGTTGTCAAAATAGAATACGTGGTCGGATGGATTTTCTATGGCCAAGATGTTATCCAAAATAACTGTTGAACCCAGACCGTCTGAAGGGTTTTCATAATCTTTTTTACCTTCATACAACTCAAAACGGTAGCAATAACCAGTTTCAGAACAGCACATAGCCCACTGTTTGTAACCAAACCGAATTGGCTTTCCTCTTATGAACTGCTTCATGAAGTGACGACCATAGTAGCGGATCATTTGCTCGTCAATACTGATATTTTCAGAGAAAACCCCAAACTGAAGAAATTTATTACTAATAGTTTTCATAATTGGCTCAATCTTGAAGCATTTAGGATGATTCTTCTTTTCTCCCTTCAAAATTGAATTATCGTTGAAGTGCAAGTTCCGTTTTATCTCATCGAATCTGTTACGTGGCATACATTGACGAATGATCTGAATATTATAATCATCATCCTCACTCCAATACAGTCTCTCTCGTGGCAAATGATGGTACCCGGTGAACAGGAGAATTCCGAGGAATTTTCGTAAGCAGTCGACCGAGAAGTTGTAATTGTGTCTATTTTGTTGAGTAGCATAAGTGACACTTTCTTTCACAATGTTCAGCAACACGTCCTCGGTGAAAAACAGCTCGAAAAGCTCAACTGCAGATTTTCCCTTCAACTGCTCGCATAAGCCTTCTCTTCTGTGCTGAACATTTTCTGGTCTACCAAAACTCTTCTGGAAATCAGGATTTTTGCACTTCCAACTACTTTTGAATTTCAAGTTTTTCTTATATCTTGAGGTAGATGGACAAGTCCGGGGACTTGAGTTTTTTCCTGAGTCTAGACGTTCAGGGAGTTGGTTTGGACTAGGTACTTCATTGTTAGATGAGCTTGGTCCAGACTCAGTATCAACGACAACACTGTCATCAGGGGAATCTAAAGGAACGTTGGTGTGGATTTCGAGGGTACCTGGGACGTCCTTTGGTGGAGAATCATCGAGCAAATCATCCTCGTCGACCTCCTCGTTGTCTGAAACTACGTCAACAGTTTGTGGTGGCAGCTGTACGATGTCAATGTGATCCGCTTCTTCATCTATTCCGCCTTCGTCTTCAAATTGATTCAGAAAATCGGGGTCCTGCATGGCATCTTGAAGCTCATTGAGAGTCCAATACTGTTTCACCTTCATATCTGTGAATGAAACAATCAAAGATACATGTCAAGAGGTGGAGTCAAGCTTACCGCATCTTGTAAGTCGCTGTTACCCATGATCCCCAAATGGGGATCAGCATAAAACAGACATTATAGCATGCCGTAACCAATGATGTGACAAACTAGTATTTTTTCTTCAATCCTGAACATATTTGTGGAGACATACAACAATATCATGTTGAACGATTGAGTAGGTAACATTCAACAGATTTTCAAAAGTAGGTAACGTTTTTCGGTTTTACTTACCGTAGGTTTTCACTCTTCAGATGATGATTGAAAACATGAAATGCACTCAGAATCGAAACACATGGGTTGAGCACTTTTAGGAGAGGTTAGGGGTTCGCCTAGGACGCTGAGTGATAAGGTATCACTCACTGCTGCCAACCTAGGGACGATAAAAGTCGGAAGTCCCAATTGGGGATCATGGGTACAAATGGGTTAAAATTAAATACTTTGTGCAATTTCCTCGGATTTACAAATACAGGTTTTGCTTTTCTAATTCTGATAGTCATTGTCCGGTCCGGGTCGTTTTTTCCATGGCGCTTAGACTTTAGGTGTCTAGCCCAATTTTTATAAGTAGTGCTAACATTGCACTTTTCACAATGCCTTCTCGTATCATACATTTTATTATAGGATATATAATTTTTCGAATCATTCATTTTTATTAGAAAAGAGATTCTTTTAACTAACCCCTCAATTTTTAAATTCTTAAAGAGGGGGGGGGCGAATCGCCCCCCCTATTAAGGCAAACACAAGCAAGTAGATTTTTTGAATTCTTAAAGGTGGGTGTATGGTACACACCCACCTTTTTCTTTTGTCTATTATTGGAGAGATCCTTTTAACTTACCCCTCATAAAAACGTTTTAATGGAAATTTTCCATTAAAACAACAATATTATACTAAGACCAAGTTTTTTCAGAATTCAATATCTCTTTGCATGTTTTTAAAACAGTTTCATAATCTTTTCCGTTTGAAAGTTCTTTTAACACTATCAAAGACAGATGACCGCAAATTGGAGGATCGTTATACTTTTGAATTTGTTCGGAATTGTATTTAATTTTTTTTTTTCCCAAGTATTTTACCAACTCCTTAGGGGGTGATGCGTTTCCATAGGAATCGAAATAATACTTTTCTTTTTCAGATTTTTTAAAATAACAAGTCCAGTGACTACCATTTTGATAAGAATTTTCCAAATTAATAATTCCACATTCAACGTGTTCAGATCTATCGGGGAGTTCATCCTTCATGAAAACACCTCGGAAATGTTTTATTTTAAAAATTTTCACGAAACGAGTTAAATCTAAATTACTCAAGGGTTGGTAGTTTTCCGTTTTTTTCTTTTTTTTAAACCGGCCCCAATACTTAGACTTTTTGCATTTTTAGCTAGTTTTTCCATCTCGAGATTATGACGTTTTATTTCGGCTTCTTCAGCGGCTTTATGTTTCGAGTCTATTACTGAATTTGCTACTGCTGCACCTCCACCTAATAACGCTCCAAGTGCTCCTATTCCTGCAAATATCAGTGGTAGGAATCCACCCGTGTGATTCAAATGTAGTTGTTCGTAATCCAAAGTTAACGTAATTCCTTTCTTTTTTTCTTTAGCTTTTTCAAATGCTTTCGATTGAGTTTCCCACAGACTGATTTTATGTTTTCCGTTTCCCGAAATTTGTTTCGCTGTAAAAAGAATTGTAACACTTCTACGCTTTTTGTAAGCGGCTTGTATTTTGGCTATTTGATTTTCGGTTAAATCTATCTTTTTCATGATCATAGTTATTTATTATAGTAAAAAAATTTTTTTAATAACGAACTCCCATACCAAAGAATCGTTTACTCCTCATTGCAACTCTCACTGCAGTTGCATCAGCTTTTTCTTTCCAACTCGCATCACTCGAGTGCATTCTTTCTTTTGCTACTTCCTCTAGTGCTTTATCTGCCACATGTCTTTCTTTGGTGTCTGTATGATCTCTGTAAGATATATCGTGTTGCTTACAGCCTTCGTCCAATTTATTAATTCCCGGATCTCCTCTTTTCAATCGTTTATCTAGTTTTGTAAATGGACCGCAGTAGTTGTATCCAGGTAAATGCATTTCGGGTGCGAAACCATCAAGTTTGTTCAACAATGTATTTAAAACTCCAGATCCGTTCTTGATGATTCCTTTCGGTAAACTGTTGACAACTTTCAACAGATATTCTATTCCTTTGGGATTATCTAAGTTTTTTTCCAACTGATCGTTTATAAACTTTACAATTCCTAATTTTTCATTGTGAAAATTGTTATTACCGGCTCGTTCTTGTGCGTACAAATAGTACAAACGCTGTTGCAACTGTTGTAAATTATCGATGTATTTATATTCCACAGGATTTTCCGTATACTCGATCAACCCAGATCCCGATTTACCTGCCTTCAATTCCTTCCAAATAGGAGCAATCAACTCTCTGTACTTTTTCCCCTTACTTGACTTTGGTAATCCCGTAGTTGGGTCATTCTTTTGGTATAAAGAATTCGTTTGAATGAGAATTTTCTTGTAAGTTTTCAAATCCTCTTGAGTGTATTTATCAGGATCAGGTCCTAGAGGATCAGTTAACAAACACCATAATCCGTGAGTTCCTCTATATTTTACATTTTGAATTATGAGATCGTCTTCATTTACCCGAATTTGTTTGTCTCCGATGTAAATTTTGTCCTCTTTTCCCCAGATGCCAAATTGTTTATCACCCTGTCTGATGTAAAGTCTCGCAATTGAACCAATTCCTTTTGGCCCTACACTACTGGATGGATACTCATTTAGATCTACCATGTCTACTATTGAGGAGAGAACGTTACTAGCTGGTTCAGCCATAGTTTCGCCAGCAATATCGTAGGTTTCAGTAGGATTTATTTCGATTGTGTTAGTTGGTTCAAAAGTTACAACTTTCTTTCTAGGAGAACTACTTGTCATTGGCTGTTGCGTGTATGGTACGATTTCCAACTTCTTTATATCTTCATCAGTTTGTTTCACTGCATTTTTCAATTCAACTAATTTTTCAGTGATGGGTGCGAACGTCTTTTCCTGAGTTTCTCTATCGTTAAATTTATCTACTCTTGCTTCTCGGAAAGCACGTCTCAACTCTTGTTCTTTTTCTCGAATTTTATTGGCTTCATTGACAGTCATTTCTTTAGGTTTCCTAAAAGTATTTCGAACTATCTTTTCAGATTTACTCTCAACAGTTTCTTGAAGTTTTTGGTTTTTGTCTTTTGGTTTGCCTTTTGAAGCATTTTTATATTTTGCATCTAATTTTTTTAATGTTTCATCAATCATTTATTATAAAATATATTTTTTTAACGATTCACCGAACGTACGTTAAACGTCGAACGTACGTTAAACGTACGTTGAACGGTAAGCGTTGAACGTTAAGCGTTGAACGTTAGGCGTTGAACGTTAGGCGTTAAGCGTTAAGCGTTAAGCGTTGAGCGTTAAGCGTTAATTTTGACGATTCACCGAACGTACATAAAAAATATAATAGATCAAGATCTATTATATACACATTTGGTTAATGCTTATTTAGTTATTTCTAGCTGGAAATTCTTTCCGTATCGTCCACTCTCTTTTTTTAGTGTTGCGTCTATCGTTAGAAAACCAAATGTATCCTTCCAACATTCACCACAAATTTCTTTGAACCGTTCAAAAGTAAAATCCGATCCTACATACTCATCATAAATTGTTTTAATGTAAGCATTGCTCTGTTTAAAAATACAAAGAAAATTCACGTTATTTCTAATCAACTGTTTATCAACTTTAGTATAGGATTGAGTCAAATAAATGCACGAAATGTTTTTATGCCTACCTCTTACATAGTAATCCTTTATAATTTGCTGTTGTTGTTCATTCACACAATCATCGAAAACTATCAAACTGTTCGGTTGGCATTCATCTAGACCGATTAATTCATCACAGCTACTATAGAAATGAGCAATTTCCTTTCCAATTTTATCAGTTAGTTTTTCGTAAGCTTTTCTCAAGCCTTTATAAACTTTTTGTTCTAATGATTTAGAAAAAACATAAAAGTTTTCAAAGGGAATACCCCATGGTTCTGTAATGAGGTTGTACAACAATGTAGTTTTTCCACATCCACTCGTACCAATTATTAAACACCTAATTGGAAGTGGTAGTAAACCATCTCTCATACTAATCGGGTCAAACGGTGTAGGTTTTATGATATAGCTTTTGTTATATTTTGGATTCATTTTTTATTTATTTATTATATAATAAATAATGTTTATAAAAATTTCAGGAGATACACTAAGGTTTGAGAGTCCGATTCCACTCGATCCGAATAAAGAGTATCAGTTGGGCATGTCGGCTTTGTTGTTTACAACTAGGAAAACATTTGAGATAAAAAACTTCGAGTTCGCTTACAGATTTGCTTTTCCTGATGGAATTTACGATCTAATATATAAAATCGATGGAACGTTCAATGTGAGTTCATTCAAAGCCAAGTTGATTAGTATTTTATCCAGTTTTCAAAGTAGTTTGTTAGTGAAAAAAGACACTATGAAAAAGTATTCTGAAGCTCAAGTGAAAGAAATACAAAAAGATATACAGAAAGTTAATCCGAATAGTTTGAAATTCGATCTCGAGCATTTAAAAGACGATTCTTACAGAATTGCTGCATACTTTCCCATGGACATGAGGATTGTGGATGAGGGGAATTTTTGCGATATATTTCAGTTGAAAAATTGTTTAGGTTCCGATAATTTGTTTAAAAAGAATATCAACTACGTATCAGAGAATAATCCGAAACAACTCGTTTTTTCTGACAACATAGTCGAATGGCATTGTAACATTACGGAATATAGCTTTACAAATCATGATGAACATCCCCATTTGCACGTTGAACACGAGTTATTACACGTTTCTTTCATAGAGAAACTAATGCCACCTAATACTGTTTACACGGAAAAACCAAAGAAAGTAGTTTTCATTCCACTAAGAAAAGGACTGAAAGAAATAAAAATGATAAAATTGTCAACAACCACGGGAAATAACGAACAGATTAAATTCGACGATATTAAAGCTTACTTGTTGCTGAAAAGTAAATAATTTGTATAATAAATAAGATGAACAACATTGATGAAAACCAAAAACCGTCTGCTCCTGCAGTTGAAAATGACATACAATTTACTCCGTTTTACAAAAACATTTACCCCCAGATTCCAGTTCCGGAATTTAATTCCAACGATTATAGAATAAATCGCATTATGAAACAATACGAATTTTTAGAAAACGAAATGAAAACCCGGGGAAATTTGAAGAAAAAATACTGCAAATTATCGAAAACATTTTTCGGAATAGAGTGTTTCTTTACATTAACCGAACTGGGGATGATTGGTGTTTGCATCACTCTCCCTGTAGCAATTCCTTTTGGAGTTCCAATTTCGGCAGGATTAACAACATTTTCCGCAATCCTGAGAACTTCGGGCAGTTATGTGGGAAACAAAATTAATAAACATTCGGACATCGAACTTTTGGCGAGAACAAAATTAAATTCCATAGAGGAAAAATTCACGAATGCTTTGAAAGATGGGAAAATTTCGGATGAGGAATTTAACAATATTGAACAAGAAATTAAAAATTACGACGAGATGAAAACCAACATTTTGAACGGTTATAAAAATAATGATACGGAAAAAGCGAAACTTTTAGAAAAGGGAAAAGAATTGGGGAAAGCGGAAATTATAAACGCGATTAGAAAAAATGTTTAAATACGGGACCCGTCGAATCGACGGGTCCCATTAAAGGCAATACAGTGAGTTGTGTTTTTTTATGAGAAAATCTCATAAAAAATTTTTTCATAGTACCTAAATAAAAAAATTTTTTCATAGTACCTAAATAAAAAAAAATTTTTTTTCATAGTACCTAAATAAAAAAAAATTATGTTTACTATAATAAAAGAATGCATCAATCTAAAAAGGTTTTTGATAAATATCAAGATGGTATTGTACGAAAACAATTCCAAACTTTCAATCCTTCATCGACTTTGAATTTAAATGCCGAAAACAAAAGGACTACTTTCAAAATAGAACTCTATGACGAATTTATTTGCAAAGATGTAGAATATTACATTTCTGGTAAATGTGTTTCAACCGATTCTACGAAACCATATAAAAGTGAAAACAAGGATGTAAGACTTGTTGATAATTTCGTTGCAAACTTATTTTCCAACATAGAAGTGAAAAAACATAATGTCGTAGTCGATGAAATTGAAAACCCGGGGATTGCAAGCACGGTTCAAGGTTATGTATGCCATTCAGGACCAAAAAATTATAATGGAAACGTAATCAATTCGGGGTTCAACTCGAAAGCTATTGGTGGTGGAAATTTCAGTGCGAATGGTAACTTGGGTGATTTAGGTCTTGGGTTCTTCAAAGATTTAACAGTTCCAATATTCAAGGGAGGTTTTGAAATAACTTTTATTCGAAATAGTGATGATAACGTGATATTTCGATACAAAAAAGACACAGCAACTCCGCTTCCACATGATGGAAAAATAGAAATCACTTCTTTCGTTTTGAGAGTTCCGGTGATTGAATACGATAACGAATCTAAAGTAAATTTGATTACAGATTTGAAAAACATTCCATATCAACTTCAATTTAAAAGTTGGCAATGCATAGAACATAAAAACGTTTCCGGAAAAACGTTGATGTTCGATGTAACTAACATTTATAGAAACGTTTATAATCCTCTCTGGTGTTTCATAGTTTTTCAAACCGATGTACTCAATGATCAGACGAAAGATAATGCTAAATTTGTTCATAAAGATGTTAGGAATTACTGGTTGGAAGTCGGTGGAAAAAGATATCCCGAGGAAAATTACAATTTGGATTTCGACGAAAATGATTTTTGTTTAGCTTATTCCGCGTATTTAGATTACAAAAAGTTAACAAACTCTCAAGACAATTTACCGTATCATGAACCCGAATTTTTCAACAGAGATTATCCGATTTTCAGTATAGATTTAACGGATCAACCTAAAAGTATTTCCGGTGGTAAAAGCAACATCATTTTACACGTAGAATTCAATAAAGCGGTAGCAGCACCTTCAGGTGGTTCAGAAGGAACAACGTGCTACGTTGTTTTAGTCAGTGGTTCGAGCTTCGTTTACAATCCAGTCAAAAATACGATAACACAAGAACTTGCATAAAACTCCGTATTGCCTTTAACGTTAAAGAGGGGGGCCAATTTGGCTCCCCTCTTTAAGAGTTTTAAAAGAAATTTTTAAATGTTCTCGACTTGTATTCGACTTTAACGTTAAAGAGGGGGAGCGAATCGCTCCCCCTCTTTAAGAGTTTTAAAAGAAATTTTTAAATGTTCTCGACTTGTATTTGCCTTTAACGTTAAAGAGGGGGGCCAATTTGGCTCCCCTCTTTAAGAGTTTTAAAAGAAATTTTTAAATGTTCTCGACTTGTATTCGACTTTAACGTTAAAGAGGGGGAGCGAATCGCTCCCCCTCTTTAAGAGTTTTAAAAGAAATTTTTAAATGTTCTCGACTTGTATTTGCCTTTAACGTTAAAGAGGGGGGCCAATTTGGCTCCCCTCTTTAAGAGTTTTAAAAGAAATTTTTAAGTATTCTCGACTTGTATTCTCCTTTACCTTTAAAGGTAGTATCGATTTGATACCACCTTTAATAGAAATGTAAACTGACGGGTTCCGTATTTACAACTAAAGTAAGAATGTGTATTTTTAATGGAGTTTACTCCATTAAAAAAAAGTTTCCTTAAATAAAACATGGAGGATGAAATTTATTGCCATAAATGCAAAAAACGAACAAAAAATATAAACGCGGAAATTGTACAAACCGTGAACGGAAGGTGGAGAATTGCTGCTAAATGTGTGAAATGTAAAACTAATAAAAGTAAATTCATAAAAAATCCGAATGAGGAAACTAACGTAGTTCCTGAAACTGAAGTTATAAATTTATCTGAAAACGAAAAGTTGGAATTTGCGAAGGAATTACATAAACCCGTTAGAAAGAAATTTCAGAAAAGGAAAATTGTTACTCATGGAAAAGATGATCTTTGGGCCGCGGACTTGATTATAATGAAACAATACGAGAATGAAAACAAGGGGTTCGGTTACATGTTGAATATCATTGATACTTTTTCAAAGTACGTTTGGTCAGTTCCATTGAAAAAGAAAAACGGAATGGTAGTTTCAAAAGCTTTCAAAGGAGTTTTGGAAAATGTAAAATCTCATAATCATTCTACTCCTAAACTCCTTCACACGGACAAAGGTTTAGAATTTGAAAATAGACTTTTCAAAGAACTTTTAGACGAGTATAAAATTAAAATGTATCACACGGAAAATTTAGAAAAATCTGCAATCATCGAAAGATTTAACAGAACTTTGAATCAAAAAATTAAAATTCGTTTCGAGGTGAATGGAAATCAAAATTGGATCGATATTTTACAGGAATTAGTTAATGAGTACAACAAACAAGACGTTCATCGATCCATTGGAATGACACCTGCTCAAGTTGATGCGAGAAACGAAAATGAAATTCTGAGATATTTATTTAAAAAGTGGAAAAAATGTAAAAAAGAAATTTAAAATTGGAAATCGTGTGAGAATTACGAAATCAAAGAAAACTTTTGCAAACAAATACAAAGCAAATTGGACGAAAGAGATTTTTGAAATAAGTGAGATTTTAGAAACGAGTCCAGTTACTTATAAAATAAAAGATTTAAGTGGAGAGGAAATCCAAGGAACTTTTTATCCCGAGGAATTACAACTTACGAAATTTTAAATTTTTTATAATAAATATGTTCTGTTTGAACCTTTCATTGTGTATCGATAAGATATTCGTAATTATAATATTTTTAATAGTTCTAGTTTTCATCTACATTATAAATGAAACTGGAATCAATCACAGAATTATCGGAGCTTCAGAGCAGAGTTTAAAAGTATTCAAGATAAAAAATGTGTAAGAAAAAAAGGTTTTAAGTCAGTTTTTATAGGAAATCCCTATAAAAACGTACCTTGATAAGAAAAGGGGAAATAAAACAAAATCTTATAATTATTTTTTTATTGGGAATATCTCAATAAAAACAGAAATAATATTTCAATGTTCTTTGAAGGTGAACTCAAGGTTGGAGCTCACGCGTGAGCTTCAACCTTCACACAACCTTCATAACACTGAGTATCCATTTACGTCTAATGAGTAAGAACTAGGAATGCGGTCTTTGAGGACCGCTTTTGTAGATCGAGGCGCTCCTGCAGGAGCGCTTTGGGTGGGGAGAATCACGTCACATCGTCTCGCGGTCCTCTTTTACATTCAGATAAACAGGCGCTCCTATAGGAGCGCTTGGGGTGGGAGAACATGACCTTCTGATTCAATTCGTTTCCCAAAAATGTTTTATATTCTGTAATCTTTAACATGGATTCCACTCGTAGAACTGTTATTGGAAGTACAAATAATTCATTATTAATTGATACTTTTGCCACTAGCACTTGAATGTTTCCATCTGTTATTAAAGTTCTTGCAACTTCCTAACTTTCCACTTCCTCAATAAAGTCTATACACTCATAATACACTCACTATACACTCACTATACACTCACTATGGTACGTTTTGTAACTCTGAAGTTCCAAATAAAAGCCTTAATCTTCAACAATAGCTAACCACAAATAATCTTTAGGTTGAAACGTTGTGTGCAGAGCGGGCCACGTCTAAAAGATAACTGAATAAAATCCTCGGGACGTCTCTCCCTGTTGTCCTTGGTCCATATCGGTGATGGGTTATGCAACTGGTTCGCCGAACAGACGGTAGATTGCGCAAAATGTCCCGTACACATTCCTGAACGTCCTTATATCTTGTTCAAATATGTTTTAATGGGGAATCCCCATTAAAACGAACAATTCTAAACTATTATTTTTTACTGATCTAAAACCACTCTATCTTGAAACTCTCGAATGAAATTCTCAGATAGTTTTTGGTTAGATGAAATACATTCCCAACATACTTTATCTTGAAACTCTCGAATGAAATTCTCAGATAGTTTTTGGTTAGATGAAATTATATCCCAATCAACTTCGTTTTGAAATTCTCTGATGAAGTCTTCAGATAGTGTTTGGCTAAATGAAATAAATTCCCAATCAACTTTATCTTTAAACTCTCGAATGAAATTTTCAGTAAGATTTTGAAACCTGGAGATCAATCTCCAATCTACTTTATCTTGAAACTCTCGAATGAAATTTTCAGTAAGATTTTGAAACCTGGAGATCAATCTCCAATCTACTTTATCTTGAAACTCTTCAATAAAATTTTCAGAGAGTTCTCTGATATAAGAAATTATATCCCAATCAACTTCGTTTTGAAATTCTCTGATGAAGTCTTCAGATAGTTTTTGGTTACATGAAATACATTCCCAATCAACTTCGTTTTGAAATTCTCTGATGAAGTCTTCAGATAGTTTTTGGTTATATGAAATAAATTTCCAATTAACTTTATGTTTAAACTCTCGAATGAAATTTTCAGTAAGATTTTGAAACCTGGAGATTGATCTCCAATCTACTTTATCTTGAAACTCTTCAATAAAATTTTCAGAGAACTCTCTGATATAAGAAATTAAATCCCAATGGATAATGTTTTCATACTCTCTTAATGTCTCTTCAGTTACTTTTGGGTACCACGAAATATGTTCAGAAAGAAAATCTATATTTACTGAAATGTTCGTTGCTTGACAAAAGTTGATATGATCAACCGGATGGGTTATTCTATCTCGGATTTCCATGTAAATTTCAGTTGGTAATACGATTTTGTTATTCATCTTATATTTTATTATTATTTTCTTTCTTTTAAAACACAATTCCTTAAAGAGGGTGGGTCCAAATTAAAGGTGGACCCCTACGGGTTCCACCTTTAATAGTCTAGACTAGGGGTCGATATTTTCGAAATTTAGGACTATTTAGGGGTCGATATTTTCGAAATTTAGCTCTCTCTGATGTTTTCACTAGAAAAAAAAAAAATTTTAACAACTTAGTATAATATTATTGTTTTTAACGGAAAATTTCCGTTAAAACGTTTTTTTTTTTTTTTTTATTAAAATTTAATAATTAAACAAACTTGATGTCGTGCATGTCTTTTCCATTTTTCGATTTAATCATTCCAGTGTACACTAAACAAACATCACGTTTGAGTAAATCTAAAAACTCGGATTTTTTAAACGTAACCGCATATCTTTCAGGTAAAAATACTCTGAAATTTTCCAAATTGGCAATTACACTCTCAGAGTTTTCCCGAGAGTATTTTGTTTTCATGAATTCAAAACTTAGAACCTTGTACGGTTTTCCTTTTTCTAGTTCTGAGAGTTTATTTGTGGAGCTTTCAAAATTAAATTTTTTCAATAGCTGTTCCTTATTCATTTTTATTATAGAATACATTCTTTTAACTACCCCTCCCCAAATGAAAAAGTCACTGGTTTTGATGTTTTGTGGTAAAAAAGTTTTATCAGAGATTTAAGTCGCTAAATGAAAAAGTCACTGGTTCTGATGTTTTGTGTTAAAAAATGTGTTCTGATGTTTTGTGTTGAAAAGTTTTATCAGGGGTTTAACAGAAAAGCATTTTAACAGGGTTTAGCACAAAAGCAGTTGTAACAGAGATTGAAGTCAGAAACATTTTTAGCAGAGATTGAAGTCGGTGGCCCAGGATTGGTATTCCGATACTACTTATATATATATATATATATATATAATTGGTTCAAACTTCGGGGCCTTACTGTGAAGCCCTGTGTCAACCCCTACTGTTTACTCCTTAGAGATGACTGACAGCAACGTCAACCTTTGTAGACCAACTAGACCCGAAGTGGGACCACACTAAATTTCTTTAATTTTGGTGACTAGCAACTGAGGAAAGTGCGGAAAGCGGATGTACCAAAATTTTTATCATTTCTGTTACATACCAACAGCCAAGACAGAAGTCAACAACAAACACTGATATGACAAGATAAGAATGTTCCACAGGAATAATATCCATGTTTGATTCACACATGCCAATTAATTTGTATCATACCGGAAAGTTTTTTATAATAATATATGATGATTGTGAGGTTCCTACACATAGTGACTTAATGATTTGAATACACCCCCCATCCCCGCCACCAGCTGTATAATTTTTATACAGAGGTGTGATAGCCATAAGTGCCGTAAAATCATGAGAACACAGGTTTATCCTGTCATTTGCAAGAAGAGGTTAATCCATACCACAGTAGGTACTGTATTGCACCACTAGAACCAGCCAGGACCTATGCTGTGGGTTATGTAATACTATTTGCTGGTCTGTACTTACAGCACATGTCATATACTTAGCCTGACAATTATTTCTATGAAACTAAAAGAATGGGCAATTTCACCTGCTGTCTTTTATTTTCTTCAGTAAAGATATCAGCGAGTAATTTCCGAAAAGGTGCTATATGAGGGGTATCCGATGATCGAAAGTGGGCGATAAACCCGTAGAAAGAATGCTAAATGTTGTCATAGGTAAAGGCCTTCATCCCCTTATCTGCCTGAGGGGAACCCTCAGCGCCATCCACTTACGGCGTCATTTCGTTTTCTATCTATACGTTTGTTGTGCAAGCTACACGTAGTTTTGAGATGACAATTTGCATTGGGGGGTTTTCAAGGGTGCTAAATCCATTCTGAGATCAAAAATAATAAATTCCTACACACGTATATTGCCCATTCCCAACAAATGGAAAAATTGCTGATTCAACAATTTCCCCTACCTGGTCAGCTGATGGTGAGATTCCCAGAGCTTCCAAAGCAGGAAGGAAATTATTACTTCTACCAGTAAGAAGACAAGGGTCGTGTTCATCTGAAAACAGTGTATTAAATATACATATGTATTATCAACAATACTTCAATATTATACCTAACTTTCATTTTCATCGATACATATAAATCTAAAATGTTTTGTTAGTGATCTACTGTGATCATCAGGGAATATCAAGTATTTTCTACCAATATGATTAGGTAAGTGTAGCAAGGAGATGCCTGCCTAGTAGACTGCCGGATGTTGGGGAGAAAAATTGTACCAAAATAAATATATTAATCAATTTAGAAAACTCAGCTGTCTCGTAGCAGAAAAAGTATCTATCCCATTCTTTAAGGCAGATTTGAATTCTATGCAAAATTGCATGGACACTATCACTAGATTTTTGATAGATCTGCACAATTAGTCATCAAGTCATGTGAGATCGTTATTTGTGCAATTTAGGTGGTAGTATAAAACAACAAACCAACTCTGAACCCCTACATACAGCACACGATATTGCAGTACTTTTCGGCGGTGAATCATAGGTGAAGCTAATAATTTATAATTTTAGAACTTACCTGAGCCCCCCCCCCCCCCCCCCCCACAGACCAACTGGATCAACTGTGATATCAACCACTGATTAATTGGCTTAGGCAAGTTTCAAAATGAGAAATAAGACAAAACCACGTGTGATATGTGGGGAGGTAGAATTGTCAGTGTAACGACCAAAATAATGGACATCTGAAGAAAAAGCCGAGTAGGAAATGTTCATGACATTTCTGCTCCAGTACAAAAGAAAGCCTGGCTAAGTTCAATGTGAATGCAGCCCTACAGAAACCAGCATTGCAATTTCTTTAAGCAGTTATCATTCAATGGAATTTCGAGACAATTTTCCAAACGGAGAAAGCTGAAACTGAAATTACTGAGTTCAAGAATGATGAAGCAATAACTCATGGTATTTATACCAAGTGACACTTGCGGTTCTTGAGAGTGAGTTGCAGCAACAAGCTGCCCCAGAGCATCTACCATTTCGGGTCTATCTTTTGCTTTTGAGGCTACACACATCTTTCCCAACACAATTAATCTTGTAAAAATCAAGGTATGGTCAGGACCAGCTTTGATGTCTCTTAGTTCAGATAATTGTTCATCCAAAGCAGCTTCAACCTCGTCCTTCTGTAGAAAAAAAAAGTTCCTAAAATGAATTATAAGAAGGAAAGGAGGGGGGGGGGTCAGTTATTCAGACCGAGATCACCTATAGTTGAAAGAATAAGTTGTGAGTACTAATAGTAGGTAATCTTTCAGTGAATGTTCGCCATTATTTTTGCTTGTTGATATCTAAACACAGATGTAATAGGACAACAAACATAGATATGTTGGTGCTAAGGAAACAAATGAAGTTAATTAGCTAGATCTATGAAATAACTGGGAAAGTATTTTTGTCTAGTTCTAGAGCTTAGTTAACAATAAAACAGAATGCTATAGCCGACTCCAACTTCACAAATGGATATTATTTTAATATTGATGCACATTAAAAACTGAAGCCTATTATGGGTGTGGTATGTTTGGTCATCAATTTATATGAATCAAAGCTTACCAAAAATTTGAAATGTCTAGTGTCATCATAAGCTCTCAGGCCAGTAGCAAGTTCAAACAGAACCTAGGATCAAAGAAAAAAGAACTATTACTGCCAGGTATTCTGTCAATTATTCAGCTTATACAGAAATAGTTTCAGTCGTACAGCATCACATGTGCAAATTTCCAAACTGATGTACTTGTAATATTTACCATCAACCTACTAATTGATTACCATTTAAATGCTTTTGAACCGATAAATCCAGAACAGAACTCTTGTTTTGCGTCCTAGATGATTACAATATAAAATCATCACTCACTTTATCATGATTTTGGAAAATGTATGCCAATAATATGGCACTAGCCTGTTTTTTATTTAGTTTTTTTATAATCGATAATATACTTCAATACCAAGAGGATAATTATAATCAATCTTTTCAAAAATTTTCAATGCTTGCAAAATACTGAGTCCTTGAAGACTCAGCTCTACTGTCACTTGGCCGTACTTCTGATATGAATTTCCCGTCACAATCCGATCTAATCGTTTTTGTAACTTGAACTTTTTTCTGGTTAGGAAAAATATAAGAGGATAGTAGAAGGTTATTTTTCACTACACTAACATATAACCCTGTGTGATGTGGCCCCAACTGAACTTCAAGGCAGGCAAACCTATTACATGTTTCAATAATGAGGAAGTGAAACCACAACTAGAGCCTGGCATGGATCCTATACCTAGATAGCAGACTCTTGTGTTTTGTGATCCCACAAAATGTTGAGATGTCTTTTCTTGTCCGCTTGCCATTATTCAAATTGTGAAAACTATCAATAATCAAGCAAAATATAAGCTTTTATACAGTGTGCCCCACTTTCGGAACCACAGAACTGGAGGGATCGATTCTACAGCTAATTTGCAACAAAACGTACCACCTAGTGATTTTTCGAAAAGCGCTTCATTTTCAAAATTTTTGTGTGTTCTCGACCTTCTATCACAAAAATGGTCATAACACCCTTAACTAATAGTACAAAATTGAAACTGATAATACCGTTAGAAAAAGCATGAAATTGGCTATCTCCCTGATGCAACATAAATGTTTTTATACCGAATTCAATTGGTGAAAAATTGGACTGAAAACAAATTCTCACAAATTTGCAAATCTTTTTTTTTTCAAATGGCTCTACGACGTAAAAACAGTAGGTTTCTAACCAAACGTGTTACAGGAAAACCTTCCTCAGTATCTCAGCTTAACGGTATGGTCATTTTCAATGTTACTGCAATAATTAGGGGAGAAAATGACGTTTGAATTAAAAAAAGTGGATTTTTCAAGGGAATGTTAGAGAGTGCATAGGATTTCACTCGACATGACCATAACTTGAGAAGTTACGGGGACTTATGCGTAATTTTGCGTGCTGAACCGAATACTCCCATGTAATTATGACTTACGAAAAGTTGATTTTCAACCTCCAAACCTTACATTTAAATAAAAATAATGACATTAAGCTTTTTTTAAACAAAAATTTTTTGTCAAGAACTTCATTTTTTAAATTCATTTTGTTTCTTTGAGTGCTGATTTCAAATCTGAGGTTCGCTGTTAACAATTATTATTCCAAAACCTTGGTTTTGTAGACGAAAACAACGTAATTTTCTCTTTTTTTTGCAATAATTGTATAGCTTTATTTTCCCCAGGAATATGAATGTTCAAAAAGAGGAAAGATTTCGCACCATGTCTACCAATGATTGAGGAAAAATATGCACTCTTTTGGTTGATAACAATTTTTGACTCAGGAACGAAAATTAATTCTTTTAAGAAGGCCTAAAACTTAAAATGCCGGAAACCTATTTAGCACCTAAAATTTCCATTCAAAAACAGATTCGTATTCAGCATCCCACAAAACATGAAGTAACAACAAAATCGTTACCTCGAAGGAAGGATTCAGGCTGGAGGGGTTAAAATCTCATCTTTACCCACTCTCGTCAAGCTACCACAGATACTGTGATTTTCCCCTATTCTTCAGATTAAACTGATTTCTGAGCCGAGTCTTGGCCTATCAATAAAACGTCAGCCAAGTAGGGTGGGCATTACAGCTCCCTCACTTATTGTAACATGGACATATAGAATCAGTTGGTAAAACTATTGGTAAACTATCGATTTTTTATTATCTCTATTGTAGAGCTACCACTGGTCCGATGGAAATGAAATCATACAGGACCGTCTAAGGGCCACACAATCCCTGGATATTTCACTAAAATTGGTCGAGCAGTTCTGGCGTTTTGCCTGTGACAACATCCTACAACTAACCCCTACAACTAACCCCTACCTACCCTCCAAATCTCAGCACATTACAACAATTTCTAGGGTAGTTATGGGCTCTAATAGGATTTCACGTTTGCACATGCATGGACAGAAGTTACTGCACTTTATCAATGACTTTAATACGGTATGATCTGGGGTCCAACCCCTACCTACCCTCCAAACCTCATGGCATCACAACGATTTCTACGGTAGTTGTGGGCTCTAGAGGGATTTCACGTTGGCGCATGCGCAGATGAAAGTTACAGTACTTTTCAATTAATTTGCTATGGGACCATCTGTGCTCCAACCCGCGCCTACTCTCCAAATTTCAACTCATCACGACTACTTTCTCGGGTAGTTATGGGTGTTACAAGGAATTTACAAACATTTCCTGTCTGCACAGGCGCATCCGAATGTTACTTTCCGAATTTGATGAAATCGATATCGAACCAAAGGAGTTCTTCATCTACCCTCCTCCAACTTTCAGCTCTTTTCGACGATTTCCAGGATAGTGAGCTTTACAAGGATTTCATGTTTGCATATGCGCAGACGAAAGTTACAGTACTTTTTAATGACTTTGACATAAGACCATCTGTGGCCAAACCCGCGCCTACCCTCCGAATTTCAACCATTATTTCAAATAGTTTCGCCCTGGACAAGGAAGTGACCACAGACAGGACATACATTCTTTCCGACTCTTGCACCAATACAAAGCTTTATCTTTATCTTCGGTAATGAGGAAGCAAAATGATACAACGCCGGAAAGCTCTGATTCATGAGAAGTTCTTTCCTGAAAATGGTGGGGCTTTGGGTGGCCGATTTGAGGTTGAAATGGGCACATGAAAGAAAAACCACCCTTTTGTAAGTACTTACTCATCCGTAATTTTACCTACTGTAAACTCGAGTAATGTAACCTTTACCGGATTTATTTTTCAGGGTTTTTTCAATGATACCTGATACCTTTAGATTTGCCGTAGGACGAATATTAGCAGACATACAAGGTCATAAAGGCGTAAATAGTGAAAAGTGATGTAAAAACGCTGCGAAGTCCTTGTCACAAGGGTTTATTATTCTGTTGGACATACCTACAGAAATGTTGGCTGTTCATTTATTGTTTCTTTCATGTGCAATAATTGGAATAGCTATTTTTGATGGTTTCCACAATTCTGGCCCCCAAAAACACGAATTAGGGCCCTCAATTTTTTTTTTACAAATTATCTTTGATCATTAACAGTGCGATGGTTATTTCAGACAATTTCCCAGGTTTTTGACTCGCGAAAAATGAAGTTTTGGACATGAACCTTCGTTACAACCTCAATTCTTCACTCTTTGGTCAAAATCAACTTCATATTCGGTCTTCTTGCCCTAAAAAACATGTTCACCAAAACCTCAAAAATCCCTCGAAAACCCCTACCCCTATTTTTTGAAGGAAGACTCTGTAAAAACCCCGAACTGACTTGTAGGAAACAGAAATTAGAGCTGTTCTAAACACATTCGTTTGATAATTCGGAAAACAAAACATCAACTTCAAAACTCAAAATAACTGTAGCATCCCCTACAATATCATATGTTGAGTGACTTACTATTCCAAAACTGAAGGTATCAACCTTTGTTGAAAACTTCTTCCCACGCAAGAATTCATCAGGCAAGTAAGGCCGAGTTCCATGGACTCTACTAACTTTTACATGAGTATATTGCTCAAGTGGGCCTTCTCTTGCTAGTCCAAAGTCACCAATTTTAGGTTCCAGATTTGAATCCAGCAGAATATTGGCACTAAAACAGGCAAATCAATTATACTCGTATTGCAATGCCTACGTATCTGTCACAATCAACATCAAAATGTATTTCCATCTTCACTGAATGTAGAAGAGAATACATACCTATGGAATACATACAGAATAGAATAATTAGGCACTGTGATGCAAAAATATATTCCAACATTTGAATGTTAGATCAAAAAAGGCGAATTTTCAATGGGCAACTCTCATTTTCTTCTCGATAAAATAAGAACCTTGAGAAAGTAGTTGGCATCAAAGTCCTGCAATACAACTGTACTGTGCCTAAGCATTGAACTTTGTTATACAGTAGGAAACCCCAAGCATTTGATTGCGTCCAGTCAAATGTCCTTCATTATCGCTATTTAAATACACTAAAACACATTCAAGTCCCAATTATACGAAACCCAATTAACCGAACATCCGGATTAACCCAATTCGAAATCGAGGGGAAAACAAACATTTTTTCAAGCATCGAACTTTCTTCGCAGCTGTTAGGCCCACAACTGTCTGCTGTCTACAAATATGTACTTGTAGTACTGTAAAAAAACTACATTGGTTCTGTATTTACAGTTTTTAGATTTGTTCTCCTCACTGTACTTAATAAAGACAATCATAAAAATACGTTGTTTTACTGTTTCAAAACCTTAATTTAAAGATAGTAAATGAGTGTAGTACACTATCAAATTTAAGAAACCAGTAAGATGATGCGTACACTCGTATTATCGTGGAAATAGGATGTTTCCGGATAATCTGAATTTTTGATTCTGAATGACCCTTGGTCCCATCAAGTTCAGATGAACAATCGGGACTTTAGTGTAGGTAGTAGTCCATTTTAGAACATAATTATATACCTACTTACTCATTTCACTGAAAATGTTAAAATAGCACGAGCATTGAAAATTGATCTTGAAAATCTTTAAAAAATCTTGATGATAAAATAGCATGAGCACTGACCTTTTGATATCTCCATGAACGAGTGGTTTACTGCCAACTCTGTGTAAAAATTGTAGGCCACGAGCTGTACCAATAGCAATATTAAGCCGTTGCGGCCATGTTAATGGAGCTTTGTTTGCATCCTGAAAAAAAGTACTTAGTAGTATGCTACGGAAGAGCTGCTTCACTCACAGCTAGCTGAAATACCAGGGGATAAAAGGCAATAAAATATCTTCTTCACAACGATTTCCTCAGCATACACCAATAGAAACATCTATACTCTCCTCCTGTCCAAAACAATGAGATGCAAGTTATCAAACCACTACCTTACCCATATTTTTATTTTACAAAATACACATATTATTACGAACAATATTACAGTTAACCGTAAGAGGGTACAACAAGGTGCAGGTGCATATACTTACAAATGAAATTTAACAGACAGGAATCTTTTGGAAACTAAAGGAACAGTTAGCATTCCAGTGAGTTATACATGGTACTGAGAATCAAGACATGTTTATTCAGACTTGAAGAGCTCGAGATCAAGTCAAGATAATATATAGATTTTTAGACCAAAATAACGAACATTAAGGCTGAACCTTCTTTAGAACCTCGACTTTCCACTCTTTGGTAAAAATCGACTTCATATTCGGCCTCCTCGTCCTAAAAAACATGGAAACCTCACAAGCTCATGTTACTAAAACATCAAAAATCCTAATTTTACACCAATTTTTCACCCGTAACACCCTCGGGTATATTATGATCGGGCTGAAATGTTTCGGGACACCCAAATGGAGTGAAAGAACGAATTTTTTAGACCAAAAATTAAGTAGATATAGATGATACGGCGGACTGACATTGCATTTTGGTTTATTATTATGTGAATAACACAACTATGTATTTGCTCACCAACAAGTTTTTATAACACCCCCTCCTCACACATTTTTCTTTCAAGTTTCAAGGTGTGTAGATTCAAAAACTGCAATGTCCATCCGCCGTATGCTGTACCATGCATATCTACTCTGTTTTCGACCAAAAAATTCGTTCTTTCCCAAACAGGCTCCATTTGGGCCCTAGTTGTGTCCCGAAACTCTGCAGCCCGATTGGAATATACCCAGGGGTGTTATGGCTGAAAAATGGGGGTAAAAATGGGGTCTTCTGGTATTTTAGTAACATGAGTGTGTGAGGTATCGTTTTCCATGTTTTTTAGGACGAGGAGACCGAAAATGAAGTCAATTTTGACCAATGATTGGAGAACTGAGGTTCTAACAAAGTTTCAGCCTTAAATTAACGTTAATTTTGGTCTAAAATCATCGTTCTTCCCCATGCAGTTATGGTCCCCATTTGGGCCCTAGTTGTGCTCCGAAGCTCGGCAGCCCGATCGGAGTACACCCACGGGTGTTACGGGGGGAAATGTGTGTAAAACCAGGGTTTTTAGAGGTTTTTAGTGAACATGAGCTTGTAAGGTATCGTTGACCATGTTCTTTAGGGCGACAAGACCGAATATGAAGTTGATTTTGACCAGAGTGAAGAATTGAGGTTGTAACGAAGGTTCAGCTCCCAAAATTCATTTTTTATGGGTCAAAAACCTGGGAAATCGTCTGAAATTTCCATAAATTTGTATAATAATAATTAATAACACAAGAAGCAATATCAACAGGTGAATCGAGGCAATTAAATCACACTATCTATGATCAAAGATAATTTTTTTAAAAAAATAGGAGCCTAATTCGTGTTTTTGGGAAACAATAAATGAACAGCCAACATTTCTGTAGGTGCGTCTTTAGGTAGGAAACCCATGTGACAAGGACTTTGCAGCGTTTTGGAATCTATGCACCTTGAAACGCGAAATAAAAAATTTTGAGGGGGTGTTATAAAAATTCGTTGCTGAGCGAATACATAGGTGTATTACCTACAGAATAATAAACCTAAAGGAGTTTACTTCATGAGGAGACAGGATAGTGGGCTGTGATATAAATAGTTCGTCAGACTGAATGAAATATTGAAGAGCAGTAATGAGCAAGGGCCACACTGGGGGACTGCAAAACCGATCATGGCGTCGAGGGAGGGGGCAACCAATGTCTCTTTTTGATGAGTTTGACAGGAAGCTCTCTAGTCCGGCACGTTCGGGACCTCAGTCGTGACAAATTAGAGACTGTCACATTATTATCGTCAATCATTTCTACAGCAATACCAAAAATGAACCACTCCAGATAGAAATGCAGAATATTAAAACATGTATTTTACGTACACTCTGAACATGTGCAGACAACATAAATATCTGCCAGCAAGTATTTTGACATTCTAGCAACAACAACAAATAAAAACTAAAGGGTACAAAATTTGTGTATTGGTGTATTAGTGTAATAGAGATATATACCAACAAGTAAAGTAAAAATGATAACAGACAATAATTAACATGGGATGTAATGGCATTCTAAATAGAAATTCATGAGGCAAAACAGAAGAATCTTATTACATAATACACACCCTGCACAGCAGCCTGTCTTCCAGAGATCCATTTGGCATATACTGGTAAACAAGGCAGTCATATGGTCCACCAATGCTAAATCCATAAAGGGGAAGAATGTTGTCGTGTCTACGAGAGTTCAAGTATTTCAACTCTCTCAACGACTGTTCTCTGTGTGTCCTCCATATTTCTTCCAAATCATCGCCTTCTTTCTAAAAAGTTTACAACAGTTCATGGGAAGTATCGCTGGGCGTTTATAGAAGCAAAACTGCGAACAAGGGTTTAAGCACTTTATTGGTAAAGTTGATTCTTTTGCTGGTCTACCGTACCTCCAGATAGGTAATATGTAAAGTGAATTCAATGATTCTCCAGTACATGGCCATCGAACCACAATTCCAACCAAAATTTTACCTGTTTTTGGTTTTCACTTATAACTCTAATTATGGTCCTAAGACAGCTTCCATTCTCGAGTTATCTGTTACTGAAAATCGCCAATTTCCGAAACACATCGTTTCGCCTCATATTTTTCGTCAAACTCTGCTCTTATACACCTCAAACCTGATGGGATGATGAGGAGGAGCAAGATCTCGACCCCCTGGAATTTCATGACCCATTTTCCTTGTCACGCGGAGTCCCCAGATTATTTTCTCGCCCTCCCAACAACAATTTCAGTGTAAAATTTCGTTTTAAATACAACACGAACATGTACTTGATAACAAACTGTCGTTAAAGAAAATAGTAATGATAAAATAACAATAAAGTAGGTAATAAAATTAAGTAGATAATAATAGTAGATTATAATAATAAAGTAGATAATAAAATAATAATAATAAAGTAGATTATACCACGTGTTAGGAGGATTATTTTACCAAATGCAAAAACTTACAGCAATAAAATGCCAACATAATGCAAGACAATGTAGGTACAAATTTCAAGCAGATTTTCAGGCTTCAGGAAAAATCTTGAAATCAAACATCTAAGTTACATATGGAGTGATACCAATGTATACATAAATAGTATAGAAGCAAATTTAATCCTCTAAACTTGAAATCCAACATTTGAGCTACATATGGAGCTGTACAAACGTATACATGAATAGTTCGGCAAATTTAGTTCTCTACACTTTATTTTGTTGTGGTTTATTTTAAAACGAAAGTTTGAAGATCTGATGCGAAACAATGTGTTCCAGAAATTTGCGATTTTCAGTAGCAGATAACTGGAGAACGGCCGGAGCTAAACAATTTGGCAAGCAGTGAAAACGTAGGATATTTAGTCAGCTTTTGTATGGAATGAATGATTAATCTGTAGGACCCATAGTTTTCGAGTTATAAGCGAAAAAAGGGGGAGGGGAGAAAAAAGGCACTAGGACAGGCGGCAGAATTGTAAACTTTACTGGTAGCTAAAGTAGTCACTCACACTTAAAATCCGCCGTCTGTGACAATAGGGACGAGTCTTCATTCCAGTGACTTGATTTTTTTCTATTAGAACGTAAGATTCGAGGATTTCACATATTTATGTAAAAATCATTAATCAAACTATATTTTGAAGGAATTAACTGCGGAGACACACCGGCAGCAGGCAGAAAAGGAGGCGCTGTGCACACGGGAAGACAGTTTTCCAACTAGGGTTGAGCAACTCGTTTGTGATGCAATTATGGTTGCAGTTGCGTTGCTAACATACGTACACGTGCGCGAATGAGACTGAGTTGACAGGTAAGTTTATGGTTTTAGGCCTCAAAGGGGTTGGGTATTCATCGCCAAATTTCTTTGAATTTCTTCATCTTTTTGCATATTACAGGTGTGCATATTACAACTTTAAAAAATTGTCACACACTTATTGTAATCATTAAATATGCAAACATGGGGGGGGGGGGAGGAGGTTCATACTTAAAAAAAGCTAAGAAAAAAATATATATACCGATATATTCAGGTCCCGGCAGGGATTTGAACTTGCTTTGCTAAGCTTCACTAATGCTGAGTACCTCTCTTGATAGGTACTCAGCAACATGTTGTTTTAAAATAACACAAACTGAAAATTTCGGAAGTAGTGTGGATCTCTCTCCCTCCCTGCCTTTCTCTCTGTGAAGCTGTGGGAGAGTGGGTGGCTAAAGAGGGTTGGCAGGTGTAGGATGGGTGGGAGGGGGCATCCTCTGATGCGTGACACATGCGTTTTACATGTGTTTGGATTCACTCCCCATCCCCAGCGAGGACCGCACCTAAAAAAGTTTCACTTCAAAAAGAAAATTTCGGAACTTCACATAATCTCTTCACCCTCGGCTCACCTCTTAGGGTCGGGGACTTTTAGTACGTTTACTGCCTGACTACTCTAAACACATCGCAGAGGTAAACAATGGGGAATACCCACGTATTTTTTCATTTGAATGTAGACACTGAGATGAGATGGTACATTTCATTTGGACAAAACATGCAGTTGATTTTTAATTAAATGTGGTACTACTGACCTCTGCTTTGCTGTAGGAAAAGTTGGTGGCAATGAAGTCAATGCCACACTCCACAAAATCTTGGAAACTAAACAAATAATATACTATTCCAGCGAACCGATTCGATTTTTCTCATCAACAAACAACAGAACAACAAATTTTGAAAAAATCAGCAATTACAGAACCCTGGATATTCCCCATTATGGCCCTACCAGTGCAATCTTCAACCATTCATTGACTGGAATATTAGAATGTCTTTGGAACCAGGGATGGGATGGGATATAGTTGAGTACTCAATTATTCTTCCTAATTTTTCTCCATTCAGTTAAAATGTGCTTTATTTGACCTTTGTTTGTGGTTTTGTTTCAAATAAAGGATATTTTCGTGGAATTTATCTTAGCTCAATGGTTTTCCTAGTGAAAGATGCAAAAGAGTTGCAGATAATATACATTTTTGAGACACTGATTAAATAAAAATGAATAAGGATGAAATAGATTAACATATGAAGAGAAATAAAAATGTTATCCCGTAAGAGAAATATTTTTTTCCACAAAGAAAAGGGACTTTTGGGATGGGGTGTGTGGACGATCAACTTTTATACATTTCCAAAAGTAGAATGGGTATTAAAAGAGCCAGATGAATATAGAAATGCATAATGATGATAGCATCAAACATCCTCCTTGTGAGGAAGGGGGGGGGGGGGGGGGGAGAGCATCCTAATATTATAGAAGACATGAATGTGCATCTTTCCAACTGTTGAGATGGGCCAAAAAATTGTATGGAGCCATTGCAACAATGGGAATGGGGTCTGCGGACGATTTTTTTAATTTTTAATTGAAGTAGATTCCACTCTGAGAATTTCACACCAACCGCACTGTCCTACGATAAGTGTTCTTTTTCTGTGATTTTTTAAAGATTCCAGAGGTTCCTACATCACTGCACCCCTCTAGCCTGGGTGGGACCCCCCTGCAAAGTGTGACATAGGAACCTCCAGAAACTTTGAAAAATCACAGAAAGAGAACTACTAATCGTATGACACTGCGGTTGGTTCGAAGTTCTCAGAATGGAATCTAGTTTCATTAAAAAATAATATAAAGCGCTTGTGTGACCCATTTCGTTTGAGTTCCTCCAATAACATTCATCTGAGCCTGCACTGATGGAGAAAAGTGGGAAACCCCAATTCTTCCTTCAACAGCATTCTCTATTTGAGGTCCAGCGTTCTCACTCTCTATTGATTATTGAAAGGGTTCTACTAGACGAAACCTATAAGGATATTATACTAACTTGAACTTCCAGCCTTTTCACAGCCACATCAGTGAGGTTCCACAAACCTTTATATACAGTTCCAAAACCTCCTTTTCCCAGTAATTTCTTTTTATCCCAGTTACCAGTTGCTGTCTCCAATTCTGCATAGTTGATCATTGGACTACAAGTTTCTCCAATATTTCCATTGGACTCATCTGTAAAAATGGAGAGACAAAAAAATGATACCTACACTATTTTCATGGAGGGGGTAGCAGCCAGATTCATCAAGCCTGATGTCGCAAATGCGAAATTATTTAATCAATTTTTATTTTCGGCAGTCTAAATTTCTTACCTTCAACAGCACATACTTAAAATTTGGTAACAAAAATTATTAGAGCTAAAAAACATATGTATTTACGAACCTAACGATTTTAATTTCAATAAAAGTTTAGTTGTTTGCACGAGATCCAAAGAATAAGTAATTATTTCTTATAGTAAGAAATATAGAGTTAAAAATTGCTTTTGCAATATTTGGTAGCAGAGCGTGGTTCACGTGCAACAAATTGAGAATATGAGTAATAACAACGAGGACCTGTTACTCGTAGCAAAGGGAAGACTTTCGGAATTCGTTCGCGAAAAGGAGAATGAGCTGGCAGACGAAGATAACATTCCAGACCTACAACACCTGAAATTATATGCCCAGCAAGTTGAGCGGCTAAAGCAAGTTTTAGTAAGAGCTATAGATCAAGCGGAAAGTAGCAGTAGCCGAAATAGTCGGGCTGCTATCAATAGAGAAAGAACTAATTGCCACAATCTTCTCATGGACACCGAAATGTTCCAGGCACAAATTGATGTAAAGATTCAAAGTGATCCAAATTCGCAGATTTCGATTCCAACCCTTCACGCTCCCCATTCATCAACTAACTTACCTAAAATCAAGATAGAGAAGTTTGACGGAAACCTTTTCAAATTTACTGAATTCTGGCAAATTTTCGAAGCAAACATTGACAAGAATCCTCATTTTACACCGGCTGAAAAAATCAATTATTTATCCACCTATCTCTCTGGGAAGGCCAAGGATTGTGTGGCAGGGTATGCTTTGACCGGCGAAAATTATCAAACGGTGGTGAACAAGTTAAAAAACAGATTTGGAGACACTCAAGTTCTGGTGACGTCCCATTATCAAGAACTTCAGTCCCTACCGAAAGCCACACGATACTCGACAAGCCTTCTAGTCTCCAAATGAAATTGGGTTTGTGGTTTGATTCGGAAAATGTTATTCGCTGCAAAGGGCGAGTCAATAGTCCTGAATTAAAATTTGACGAAAACTTTCCGGTCCTACTACCTCGAAAAGACCTTTTTACTGAATTGGTTGTTATGGAAATTCATAAAATTTGTGGACATGCGGGAGTTTCACACACCCTCGCTGAATTACGTCGATCCTATTGGATTATCAGAGGCCGAAGTGCAGTGAAATCCGTTTTGCAGAAATGTTTGATCTGCAAGAAATGGGATGGAGGAGCATACGAATACCCAAATATGCCACCCCTTCCTTTGTCGCGGGTAACCCGCTCATTTGCGTTTGCGCACACAGGAGCCGATTATTTGGGACCACTCTTCGTGAAAGTTGCGCAAGATAAGCAGGTAAAAAAGGAGAAGGTATGGATCTGCCTCTTCACCTGTCTTTCCACCCGAGCTTTACATCTGGAAGTGGTGAACAATTTGACTGCCACTGAATTTATGATGGCTCTTAGGAGATTTGTTGCTCGAAGGGGAAGTCCAAAACATTTGATAACTGATAATGCCACCCACTTCAAATTAGTGCAAGCCGTGATAAGTGTAATCGCCCCAGAGATCGAATGGCAATTCATACCTGAACTATCTCCGTGGCAAGGAGGATTTTATGAAAGGCTCGTCGCTTCAGTCAAGAAATGCTTGAGAAAGGCAATATGCCGTGCAACTCTCTCTCTTACACAGTTGGTCACCTTAGTTGCCGAAACAGAAGCAATCTTGAATTCGCGTCCTTTGGTGACGGTAGGGGATGACATCAATGACAATGACATCTTAACTCCAGCACACTTTCTGAACATACGGGAGAATTCAGGAGAACTCAACAAGGTAGACATTGAGTTGACTGCAGAACTAACCAACAGTCCTCGTGTTCATCTTCTTCAAACATGGAAGAAGGGACTAAATTACCTAAATACCTTCTGGAATACGTGGAAGAGGGAGTATCTTCTGAATCTGAGGGAGAGAAACGACCGAAGAATACCTCAGTCCAAAGGTACTGTGAAGAGAGCCGCCAACGTCGGAGACATCGTACAAATTGGCTCTGACACTCCTAGAGGGACCTGGCGACTGGCAAGGATCACCAATCTGATGCCAAGCAAGGATGGTCGAACTCGGAATGCCCTGCTTAGATTGACAAACGGTCAGAAGATTCGGAGGCCAATCACGCGCTTGTACCCCCTGGAAGTCCAGAATGAGGACACTCGCCAAGATATTTGAGTTCTTTGCCTCGGGAATGTCGCAAATGCGAAATTATTTAATCAATTTTTATTTTCGGCAGTCTAAATTTCTTACCTTCAACAGCACATACTTAAAATTTGGTAACAAAAATTATTAGAGCTAAAAAACATATGTATTTACGAACCTAACGATTTTAATTTCAATAAAAGTTTAGTTGTTTGCACGAGATCCAAAGAATAAGTAATTATTTCTTATAGTAAGAAATATAGAGTTAAAAATTGCTTTTGCAATACCTGATATGTTTGAACAGGATGACTTACCTGTACCCTTAAGGCACTTACGGGTATATTTTGGAAAATGCATAAAACATAACATGAGCTGTCTACTTAACACCATACCATCTCTGTGCCCTCAAACTGCGATAAGAAGTACAAACCTGATGGTCTCCTTGCATTTTGGCAATTACCAATGCCTACACTCGACTTGGGAACATTCGGGTGAGCCAGTACGCCATTACCTCTAAATAAAACTTTATGGGGCTGTTCTCTTTCATTTTTTGGACGATTGAAGTTGTGGGCACCAAACTTGATATTCTGGAAAAGGAAGATACGGCAAGAATGAAATTATGAAGTATAAAACACTGTTATGAGTACCAATAAGTTATCCACCTTGCTGACAATCTATTTTGTAATAAAATAGTACCCTCTGAAATATTACTACTTTGTAATAGAACATGTCTGATTTTTGCAGTACAATTTGACCACTAACATTTTCCATAGCCAAATCGTCGTTTTTGTTGGGACCAACTAAATTCTCAACCTCCAGTTTTCCAAACAACCTGCTGAAGTTTTCTTCTCCTTCACGGATCAACTGGCGATACTTGGGGTCAACTGCAACAAATTTAATGAAGTTACTCGTTTCAAATGGGAAACTTGCAAGATTATTTTTCCTGGATCAAGCCCAAAAGTGATAATGACTACTATTTATAATGAACTTGACAATGACCTGAACTCCACTGCCTAGCTTGATGTGCAACTTTGGTGCAATTTTTGTTTTTTTGTTTTTACGTTAGGTACTAGCTACCGCCACATGCTGAATACGTTTTTTCGACCTTAACTGCGTAGAGCATGGAAAAACACCAGGGATGTTTATTTTCAGCAGGCTGGTACCACAGCACACACCTCCAAAGCCTCCATGGAAGTTGAGAGAAGCATGTTCCCCTGGGCGCCTAGGTTCTTGTTTTGGTGATGTGCCGAGGCCTCCAATGTGCCCCCAACTTGTCTTCCGGCGACTTTTTCTTGTGGGGGTACTTGCAAAAACCCCGAACTTTGATGGACTTGAAAGATGCCATCACAGTAGAGCTGCATGCGATCAATCAAAAGCTACTGACCCGATAGATGTTAGATTACTAATGGAGACTTGAAAACTGTATATTCAAGAGGATGGCCCCCTCCTCTTAAAAAATTATTTTCCGTACTTGACTAAATCATATTAAACGGTAGATATTAACCACTCAGTAAAAATAAAACGTTAGTCCCATTGCAACAGCGTCCAAAAAACGCTGTGAAGGCCTAGTCACATAGATTTATTATTTTATCACACATACCTACCTACAGAAATGTTGGCTGTTCATTTATTGGTTGCTTCATGTGCAGTAATTGAAATAGCTGTTTTTGATGGTTTCCACCAATTTTGGCCCCCACCAGAAGAATTATGCTCCTGTTTTTGACAAATTATCTTTGATTAATGATACAGCCAATTAATTGTCTTGATTCACCTCTTACTACTACTTCTAGTGTTAATATATGTTGGATCGGGAAACACTTTAAATTAACTCCGCACTTGGAAAATCGTATATCTTTATTCACCGGAATCACATCGTATAAAAAGCGTAAATAATAATAACTCCAGTCCGGCCAACCGCGCAGGTACAACAGCGGTATAGGGAAACTTTCCCTCATAACGGGAAAAACCTACTTACATATCCCACATTTTCCCCCCTCTAGTAAGAATTATAACATCCAAACGAAATCCGAAACGAAAATAAATTTTAATCTTTCAAATATGTCCCTCAAACGAAATCCTGTAATCTTTAGCGCTAGGGTTCCAATGTCACTTAGAACTGGTTCTAGAGAGAATTACCTCACCATTGAATATTCAGAACTTAACATTACCTTGACCTTGATGATCAGACTCAAGTTTTGATTTGAATGAAATTAAATTTGACTTTACTTGTCCCAACACTTAATTTGGATCACAACTGAATTTCACTGATCGTTTGCCCTTCCATCACTTCTTCTGTAGGGTTAACTCGTCTATGAGACGGCGAGGAGCAACCCGTGTACGCTGGGGTCGCGCGGGAGGGCTGCTGGCTTGAGCTGAAGTATATGCCGATGGTGCCGGGGCTGCGGAAATCGTCCCAGATCGAGGAGTGCTTGTGGTTGGTCTGGGTGAAGGGGTTGGCCAACCATGGAAATCCGCAGATTCCTCCGGAGCTGTTGATTTGTCAACAGCAGCAGCTTGCAGCTTGCAGCTTTGTTGATCGGCATTGTCTCCTGGCTGACTGGTCGACAGCGATGGTCGAATCTGGTCTAAGTGGCGCGTCCACGTCTTGTCGATTTCCGGGATGTAGACGCTTCGTCGTCGAGGGCCTAGCTGTTTCAGCACCTTGCCTTTCATCCATTTTTCCTCCCCTTGCCTGTAGTTCCTCACCCAGACTTCATCTGACGCGATGCATTTGTCAGCAGGCGGTGGCTTCCCACCTTGGGCTGCGATCTGCTGCTTCTGTTTTAGCTCCACTCTGGCGGCAGTCGCAGATGGTCTGGGTCGCAGGAGGTCCAATCGGGTCCTCAAACTGTGACCAAGCAGTGCTTGAGCTGGTGACACGCCGGTTGTTGCATGAGGGGTGTTTCGGTACTGCAACAGGAAGGAGTTGAGAGCCTTGTTGAGATCGGTGGTTTTCGTCTCAGCAAGCGCCGTCTTCAATAACCGTTTGACCGTCTTCACACTGTTCTCCGCAGCGCCATTCGTTGCCGGGTGATACGGTGCTCCCGTCTTGTGTATCACTCCATTTCGGTCCATGAACTTCTGAAATTCTTCAGATTCAAAGGAAGAGTAGTTGTCCGACACAAGCTCCTCCGGAAGCCCGAACCTGGCAAAAACTTGCCGCAGGATTCGTATTGTCACCTCTGTTGACATTGACTTTGTAGGAAAAGCTTCCAGCCACTTCGTATGGCTGTCTACCAGTACTAAGTAGTATTGTCCGGCAATCGGTCCCAAGTAATCTATGTGAAGCCTTTGCCACGGTTTTGTCGGCCATTCCCAGGGGATCAATGAAGCCTTCTGGGGGTTATCTTTCACAGAGTTGCATGCTGCACAGGACTTGACCTTATCTTCAATATCTTGATCGATATTTGGCCACCATACATACGATCGAGCGATTCCTTTCACCTTCACGATTCCCATATGAGTCGCATGGAGCTCGTGTAGGACGGCATGTCTGAGCTTTGTTGGTATAATAACTCGATTTCCCCAGAGGATCACACCCGCCTCTTCATGGAGCTCATCCCGGCGGCGAGAGAACGGCAGAAATTCTTTTGGGACGCTTAGAGGCCATCCAATTCTCAGGTACGTTGCTACCTTTTTCAGAATTTCCTCTTTCTTTGTTTCCGCTAGGATGTCTTCATATCGCAGTGGCAGGTCTTCATTTTCTTCAAACACGTAGAACAGGGCTGGGTCTTGGCCTTCATCCTTTTCTGGAGTTGCATCCAGGGGTGCTCTGGATAGCCAATCGGCACTATTTTTGTTTGATTTTACCCATTCAACGTCAAAGTTGTAGTTGGCTAAAAGAAGAGCCCAGCGTTGTAGCCTGTTGGCGGCGCAGGTCGGCACTCCTTTTTTTGGTCCAAAGATCGATAAGAGGGGTCTATTATCATTAGCCAACGTCCACTTTCTTCCAAATAAATATAGATGGAATTTTTTGGTACCAAACACCAGAGCTGCTGCTTCTTTGTGAAGCTGACTGTACTTTTTCTCAGCAGCAGTCAGGGTGCGACTGGCAAAAGCCAGAGGCTTTTCGTCTCCATTGGGATAGATCTGGGAGATAATAGCTCCTAATCCCTTGTCGGATCCATCCACCGTCAGCTTGATTGGTAACTCTGGATTATAGTGTGCCAAAGAGCGATTCTCTCTCACTATCTGCTTGGCTTTCTCGAATGCCGCCTGACAACTCTTATCCCAATTCCAACGAATTTCTTTCTTCAACAGCTGGTGAAGCGGGTGTAGGCAGGATGACAATGACGGTAAAAACCGAGCGAGATAGTTCACGAGTCCGAGATAGGATTGGAGCTCTTTCACATTTTTCGGCGGATCGGTTTTCACCACTGCCTCAATTTTTTCATCAGTCGAGTGCAGTCCGTCCGCATCAATACGAAATCCGAGGTACTCGATGGACGTTTTACCAAATTCGCATTTTTCTGCCGACAAGGTAAGTCCAGCATTCCTGAAACGCTCCAACACGTCGATTACGCGCTTTCTCAACGTCTCGTTGTCCGGTCCCCCCACCACCACATCATCGATCAGGGCTGCTACTCCTTCTGCCCCTGCAATCAAGGCATCGACCAATTTTTGAAATTTGGCCGGCCCGACAGAAATTCCATATGGCATACGAGTATACTGGAATAGGCCCTTTTGTGTGGTTATAGCCACCAGTTTCCTGGAACTAGGCTTCAACTCGCACTGTTGATAGGCGTGACTCAAGTCCAATTTGGCCCATACCCGATTTCCGCCCAGTTTTTGGTACAAATCCTCGATTCTGGGTAACGGGTAGGGGTCAGTCTGCAAACACGGGTTGAGTGTCAACTTGTAGTCTCCGCATATGCGAAGTTGTCCATTTTTTTTCATTGCCGGCACTATTGGGGACCCGAACTCACTGTATTCAATTGGCTCCAAAATTCCTTCTGCGACCAGCCGATCAATTTCCTGATCCACCTTCTGGCGAATTGCATACGCAACTGGTCTGGCCTTCATGAATTTTGGGGTTGAGCTGGGCAACAACGTCAACTCAATCTGGCCTTTATTGAATTTCCCAAGTTTCTCGGTGAACACATCCGGGAACATTTGTTTCATCTCAATCTCCAACTCACTTCCGGAATTCTCATTGTCAACTTTCTGGTAATAAATTGGCTGGTTCGCATGATTGTCGATTATGCTGAACCCGAGAGCCTTAAACCATGACCTACCCATCAGAGGCGGTCCCTGTGTTTCTACCACGTAAAACTGTAGATTTGGCACTTTCGTACCGCGGTATTCGACCTCTACATTGACAAAGCCAACTGGAGTGGTTTTCTCTTGCAGGTACGTGGTGAACGTTTTATCACACTTGGTTGGAACCAAGTCTGGGAATTTGTCCTCGAATAGGTGTTTAGGTATGATCGTGCTTTGACACCCTGTGTCAATATCAAAACAAATGTTCTGGGAATTCAATTTCAGATTCAATTTGTATTCGCTAGTTCTACCGTCAGTGATCTCAAACAGGCATTCGTCGTCGTCATCTGAGCCTTCGTGGACAAAGTGTGCCTTTTCAACCTTTCCACTTTTGTCTGTCGCTTTATCCTTTTTCGGGCAGACTCGCGCCAGATGACCCTTGACCTTGCAGGATTTACAGACATATCCCTTAAATCGGCACTTTTTTGTTTCATGTGAAGTTCCGCCGCAGCAGGTGCACTGTTGTTTTTTAGTCTTGACAAAATTCACTGATTCCCTTTTTTCCTTTTTTATTTGTGGGGTTGCCGGACTACTGGGTGTACTCAGATCGTAACACGTAGATGAGGCTTCCTTTGAAGTGGCAATTCTGACCAAGTCCTCCCACTTCACCTTCTCGGCGTCCTCTTCAAAAAGTCGATTTCTCAATGGGCCTTTGTTCATACCGATCACAAATCTGTCTAACAAATTCGCATCCAACCGGGTTCCAAACTGACACGTTGAGTACAGCGACCGAAGTCGCGCTATCCAGTCGTTCACCGTTTCTGTAGGTTCTTTGAACGAGTTGTAAAACTTGTACCTCGAAGCGAATACTGACTCTGAACCCAAAAAATGCTCATCGAACTTCTTGACTAATTCCACATACGACTTCTCCTCGGGTTTAGCGGGAACGGAAAGGTTGGCAATTAATTTATAGGCCGCATCATCCAGCGAATTCAACATTAATGCCCTTTTCCTCTCCTCCTTTCTGATGCCGTTTGCCTCGAAGAAATTCGCCATTCGGGCTTTGGCAACCCCCCAGTCCTTATCGGGGGTAAATTCCCTGAGTGTCCCCACCAAACTGCTTGTTTCTTTCTCACTCATGTCTTCGTCGATTTTCGCTTGGGTCCCGGTCGTCGATTTCTCTGTCGTCGACGGCTCGGTCGTCGATTGCTCGGCCACCAGCCCTTTTTTTCCGCCCCCCAGTCTCGCGAAGAACAGAACAAAATCCGCCGATAAGAGTCCGCCGTCGCGTGTTCGGAAAAACACGCAACACGTCACTCGCGTCTGAAAACTTCAGTTCAGTTAATCAAAACGCGAGCCGAATCCTCGTCGCCACGTTGTTGGATCGGGAAACACTTTAAATTAACTCCGCACTTGGAAAATCGTATATCTTTATTCACCGGAATCACATCGTATAAAAAGCGTAAATAATAATAACTCCAGTCCGGCCAACCGCGCAGGTACAACAGCGGTATAGGGAAACTTTCCCTCATAACGGGAAAAACCTACTTACATATCCCACAATATACAAATTTATGGTGATTTCAGAAAATTTCCCAGGTTTTTGACTCATGAAAAATGAATTCTGGGAGCTGAACCTTCGTTACAACCTCAGTTCTTCACTCTTTGGTCAAAATCAACTTCATAGTCGGTCTTCTGTCCTACAAAACATGGAAAACGACATCTCACAAGTTCATGTTCATTAAAACCTCAAACAAAACCTCGAAAAAAAACTATATTTACACCCATTTTTCACCCATAACACCCCTGCGTGTATTCCGATTGGGCTGCCAAGCTTCGGAGCACAAACCAGGATCCAAATGGAGCCTGTGTGCCAAAGAATGGCGATTTTAGACGAAAATTTAAGGTAAACTTAAGGCTGAAACTTTGTTAGAACCTCAAATGTTTGCTCGTTCGTCAAAATCTGCTGCATGTTCGGTCTCCTCGCCCTAAAAAACGATACCTCAAAAGCTCATGTTACTAAAACACCAAAAATATCCTATTTTTACACCCATAACACCCCTGGGTACATTCCGATCAGGCTGCAAAGTTTCGGGACACAACTAGGGCCCAAATGGACCCAATGTGCGGAAGAACGAATATTTTAGACCGAAAATAAAGTAGATATGGATGATACGGTGGACGGACAATGAATTCTGGTTTATTGTTCTGTGAATAATACACCTATGTATTCGCTAAGCAAACATTTTTATAACATACCCTCAAAATCTGTCTATTTTACGTTTCAACACGCAGATTCGTTTGTGCGTAGATTCCACAAATGCAATTTCCGTCCGCCGTATCATCCATATCTGCTTCATTTTCGGTCTAAAAAATTCGTTCTTTCGCACACAAGCTCCATTTGGGTCCTAGCTGTGCCCCGAAACTTTGCAGCCCGATCGGAATATAACCAGGGGTGTTACGGGTGAAAAATGTGTGTAAAAATAGGGGTTTTTAGGTTTCTTTTGAGGTTTTAGTGAATATGAGATTTTGAGGAATTGTTTTCCATGTTTTTTAGGGCGAGAAGACCGAATAAGAAGTTGATTTTGACCAAAGAGTGAAGAACTGAGGTTATAACGAACGCTCAGCTCCAAAAACTCAATTTTTATTAGTCAAAAACCTGGGAAATTGTCTAAAATCACCACAAATTTGTATTACTAAATAGTATCAGCTGTAAATCGTATTAGTAGTAGTAGTATTAGTAGTAGTAGTTGTAAATAGTAATACCAGAAGTAGTATCAACAGGCGAATCAAGACAATTAAATGGCACTATCTGTGATCAAAGATAATTTGTAAAAAAAAATAGGAGCCTAATTCGAGTTTCTGGGGGCCAAATTTGTTGGAAACTATAAAAAATAGCTATTTCAATTATTGCAAATGACAGAAACAATAAATGAGCAGCCAACATTTTTTTCCAATAGAATAATAAACCCATGTGACAAGGACTTCGCAGCGTTTTTAAAAAGCTACATTATGCTCCAAGACCCCACTGAACGCTTTGACTTGAATATTTTCGTGCTTTTAATATGCGTTCCAAGTCAATCAAGATGCAGGTGACTTTAAAAATGACAAGCGCTCCTTTTTCACCCCATCCATGAAAGTATTCTAGCCAATGAAAACGGAAGTATTGGAGTCAATTCTTACCGAATTCTTTCAGGACCCTCATTGCTTGGTAATGCTGCATTTTAGACAGGAGAATGAACAATTCCAGAACTGTATGATTCTGAGTTCCCCATTGAGTGAGTAACTCGTCGGTAGGTGATTGATTCCTTAAAATTGCTTGGCTTAAACGCTGAACACTACCAACATCAAAACGCATGTAGACACCAGCTAGGGGGAAAAACAGGCGATTGTATAAATTGTGAACCTATCTATTAGACACATTAAAATAACATGAATCATTCTAGTAGGTAGTCCTAATCACTAAAATATAATAAATTAAATGATGATGAAATCCAACGGGTCTAAGATTTTAGAATTTGGATGATAAGTAGATTCCAGAGGTGTGTGAAATAAGAGGAAACGTCGTGGGTTGGTCGGATTTTCGATTAGTGCTAATAAAATATGCAATTCAACAAGGAAGCCCCCCCTTTGTTAACGTCAAACCAATCGCCAACCTGGACGTGTGATTTCTATTGCCAAAATTCCCAGGGGAGTATTTTTGGAATGAGCGATGAAAAAATCCCAAACAAACACCATACTACCCATTCTAACAAAACACTTCAGAACTTCAAGACAGTGTATCAAGTAAATGAACAAATTAGATTAGTATTTTCATGAAATTCAGACGAAATTTCGTATGTGGAAAGTGTGTGTTGACGGTTGTCAATGATCAAGACGTACCTGTACTGATACAATGCAATCAATAGCCGTAGTAGAACTCACTCACCCAACTCTTCCCATGTATTGTTGATATCTAGTATGCCACACAGAGATTTCCTCGTGGCATAAGGCATGTCATATATATACATGTGGTACTCGCTGCAACTCATGACGGAGCGGAGAATTTCTTCAGTCGAAATATAAATAAGAGTTCGCATCCAAACATCCAAGTTTCGGCTATTCGACAGCAACTTGCCAACTTGTTGATATGATGATGGATACTAAACTCTTCTGTAGTCGGTGGATTATATACACCCAATTCGCACCTCCATCTTGGATGTGCATCCTATTATAATCAGAAACCTATTCCTTCTCCCTCTGTTGGATATGAGTATAGAAACCGTTCCTTCATCCCAATCCTTGAAATTACGTTCAGCTGTTTGGGAGACAGACAGCTTTTTGCCCCCAACAGTGTTGACCCCCAGGGGGCCGTGTTACGGTGTGTGGGGGGGGGGGGGGGGGAATGCTTGCCACGTCCCTAGACTGTCATTTGAATGAAGCCACACTGAAATTTGAATTTCTTTTGGGTTTTTCTTTCTTCGGAAGATAACCAATTGCAGTGTTCTAAATTTTTAGTAGGTACATGAATTTTGAACATTTTATTGTTCATAAACTGTTATCTGTTTCAGAGGATTTTGAACTTTTTACATAATAAGTAGGTACATCAATGGAAGGTGTCTATAGATAGTGTAACAAACTTCAAGGATCAATTTTGCAAGTGATTTCCAACAAAAAAGTCATTGATGTAAAGAAGGAATTTCAGTTCACGTTTTGGATTCCAAATCTGCGGATTTGGAATCCAAGTAGGTTTGTAAGATTTGTTTCCACTTTTGAGAGGAAAAATCTTTGTTGTCTCCAAAATCAAAACGTTCACTCGCGTTTCAAGTTTTAGAACTTTCTGAACAATTTGGTTCAGCGTCTGCTGTCCTCAAATCCTTGCCACGTGCATAACTTCTCACTTCAAATCCGATTTTTATGAACATTTTGATCCTCAATGGTCCCCAATGATTTACAGAACTATTGGATGTTCGGCATGTCCAGTGCCCATGTGCGAACACAAAATCCGAGGTACCTACTCAATTTCTTATGAATCAATGGCCTGATTTTGTTCAAACTCGGTGGGTAGTTAGGGTATAGCTCTCAGATGGTCCCCATGAATTGAACACAAACTCCAGAAAATATGAGTTTAAAAAAATTGCTAGGAGACCTTTTTTTGTGGAAAATCAATTGAAAATCGACCCCTGAAGTTTGGGGGTGGGGTGTTATAACCACTACCACCACCATTGTTGCTGGCTACACATGAAAAGTACCGTTCTACCTCTGCTGGATTTGACTCACAAAGAGTGGAGAATGGTTGCAGAAAAATGAATGAAGAAAATTCCATTGGTCAAAAATCATGTCTTAAATCAACATTAACAAATAGTAAAAGTAATAAAATATAAGTAAGAATAAAAATAAAAATTGATGAAAGTGGTGTATTAAAATAATGGATTAGGCAATAAAAGTAGAATATTTTAAAAGTAGGTATAAGTATAATGTAGTACGTTATATTGTATAAATAAATAAAAATAATAAAAAAGTATGCAGATGGAACTGGATCTTGGATGTTCACTACTTCACTATCTCCAAGGTTTTGACTTTAACACTGCCTCCTAGAGGTACTTATCATTATTTCATTACAATGTGGTGAAACGGTACCACCCCCCCCCCCCCCTTCTTCTTCTTTCTATTGAATGCTTCTTTTAATTTCTGTGCAATTTCCAGCCAGCATCTTTGGTTTTCAGTCTGATACTAATGAAATGCTGAACTTTTATCCCGAATGGCTGAATAGGTACCTACTCTCATTGAATGAATAAGTTAGTACATCAAGTCAAATATTTTAGGCAGGCAAATTAGGTACCCGCAGTGCCAGCCCCTTGTCAACTACCCCTTCATAGCTAGTGATATGCCTAAACATGGATCGTCACCCTATTGTGGAACAACGGCGGCACAGAGTGGCTACCACCAACGCTAGAGCATGTCGATCCAAACCATCCCAAGGATATGTAGCGAACTTTTTGCGGTTTCCATTTGATTCTGTGTGTTTTTCCAATGTCATTTATGATCAACAGTAAAATGGTTGTAACACCACGGGATAGTATCCTAGCAATGCCGCGGTGATAAAATCGCTATGTGTGGCCAGAGGTAAAAAAATCGTGTCAGCTGGCAGGGAACCAGTGAGAAGTGAGCACTGAGCAACCTTCAGATTTTCAACAACACCTATACCTTATTACACGCGCCACCTTGGATGTGATAGCAGCAGACAAGACCACGGGAACGATCCATACCACCTCCTGCTCCCACATCGTCCTTATCTCGTTAGCAAGGGATAAATACTTATTTACCTTCTCCCTGTGCTTGGCTTCGAGGTTTGATGTGAGAGGTACAGAGATGTCAGTTAGGTAGGTCGTTCCCTCCGCCTTGTGCACAAGGACAATATCAGGCCGGCGCGCGGTGATTGGCAGATCGGTCGGTAGCTCCTTGTCCCAATACATCTTGTAATTTTCATTCTCCAAGTACCTGACTGACTCTTACTGGAAGTCGCGCGTCCTGTCCTGAACAAGAGCGTGCTTTAAGGCCAGCTCTTGATGGACTATAAGCGCCACCGTGTTGTGCCTATACAGGTACTTGGTGGGAGTAAGGGCCGGGCAACCCGCCAAGACGTGGCCTATTGTCTCACCAGTGGCTCGACAAATGCGACATACCTACTGTACTCCAGCTTGCTGGATGATGTACTTCAGGTAGTTGCGGGTCGCCACGACCTGGTCCTGTATGGCGATCATGAACCCTTCGGTTTCGACATACAGGGAACCAGTCACCAACCATCTGGAAGAGGCAGAGCTGTCGACAATGGGGGACAGGAGCTGTGCGCGGAATCGCCCATGCAGCTGCTTCGCTCCCCAGGCCTCACCTTTGGCCACATTGTCAACCACTTTCCCAAGAGGGTCAGCATTGGGCATGCACAGACTGAGGGGGGTAATGCCCTCGTCCACCTGACAAACTGCGTTTGCAATGTAGCTGATGGTAACGCGACCAAGAAAGTACTCCCGAAGCCCGCCCGCCTGCTGATAGCAGAGGTTGGAGATGTCAGGGAATCCCCGACCCCCAACACTGCGTGGAAGCGTGACTCTCTCAACTGCCGACTTGGGGTGATAAGTCCGGAAGACAGTCGATTGAGTCCTGACTAGGTGGTCCAGGGACGCAAGCCCAGAGTCGCGCCACTTCACAACCCCAAACGAGTATTTCAGCAGGGAGGCTGCATAGATGTGAATGGCCCTGACCATGTTGCGAGAGTTGAGACCTGACTTGAGGAGAAGTGCCCAATGTCTCGAGCGAAACCTCTCAGTCAGAGTCCGCTTGATGGAACCATGGTCAAGGCCGGCAGCCTCCGCCTACCCTAAGTACTTGTAACACTGACCCTCCTCCAGGGAATCGATTGAGGAGGCGAATGATCAAAGCAAAAATGGCTCAACTTCCGCAAAATGGCCATGCTTGAGGGTGCTCAGCCTGCATTTATCGACTCCAAAACTCATATGGATGTCTGTACTAAACTCCTCAGTCAGACGCAGAAGGTAATCCAACTGACGCCTGGTAGAGGCAAACAGCATCAGAACATCCATATAGAGCAAGTGGCTAACTATTGTGAGACGGTCTCGTCCACCTTGGAAGTACTTCAGCTTCCAGCCCACTTGACTCCTCTGGAGGCTACGGAAAAGGGGGTTCAGCGCAGCACAGAACAGCAGGGCGCTCAAAGAGTCCCCCTGAAATATGCCGCGCATCACCCTGATCTCCCCCGCATCCATTAACCCAGAAGAAGTACGAAGCTGGAGCCGAGTACGCCACTCACTCATGAAGAAACGGAGCAGGCTGACAAGATGCTTGTCAACTTTGTACATTTCCAGCACCCTTAAGATCCATGAGTGAGGCACACTGTCGAACGCCTTGGCATAGTCAATGTAGGACGTATAGAGGTCCAAGTGCCTTCCCCTCGCCAAACCCATAACCACCCCGTCAATGGTAAGCTGCTCCTTACAGTCCATTGAGCCCCGAACACATCCTTTCTGCTCATCGGCCAGGATGCCGTGGAGCTCAAGGTGGTGGCTGAGCTTTCTGCAAAGTAGAGCTGTAAGGAGCTTGTATTCCACCGACAGACAGATGATCGGCCGAAAACCAGCCGGGTCTGTGGTAGGGCCCCCCTTCGAGATAAGCTGCGTCAGGCCCATACAGAACTCCGCAGGGAACTCAGATGGTCGCCTTATTGCCTCCGAGAAAGCCCCTGCAAGAGCAGCATGGGCAGACTTGAACTTTTTGAGCCAGAAGTTTTGCAGCTTACTCGGTCCGGGTTCCTTCCAGCTGGCAAGCTCGGCAATGGCCTGCGAAACGCCCTCAGCAGTGCTTTCGATGGGGACCATGGATGGGCAGTTCCTCATAGAATCACTCTCCGCACGAATCCAGGCTGTCTGCTCGTTATAGGACACTGGGGCGGACCAGATTCCAGCCCAGTAGTCCCTCAGCCCTCCAGGGCTGGACGGATGAGTGATGACCGTATCCTCCTGATGAAGGGAACGGTAGAAACCCTTTTCGCTACGAGCAAACAGCCGGTTGTCGTGGGAGCGCTGATAGTTCTTACGGTAGTGCTGAGCACGCTTCCGCAAGGCGGCTAACCTGATCTTCAAGTGATCTATGAGCTCCGCAGGCATGGTTGTACCCACCCCAGCATATCGACGGGTGACCGCCAAGATCCTTCTGTCTAGCCTCCGACCTCGGCAACCCGCAACATGCTGGCTATGCCGCGCAATATTAGCTCACAGGTCCTCAATTTTTGCATCTAACCTGCGAAGCCATGGCCGCTCCGTGGAACCACGCCCTCCCTGACCGGGCAGTCGGCCAACAGGAGGGACCTGCTCTCCGTGGAGACGGGCCACAGTGACCGCCCCACAGAACAGGAGATCAGAGATTTCCCGCAGGCCCACTCCATCACTCAGCCGTTCCCCAATCAGGGCATCCACACAGCTGAGGATCCAGGTTGTCTTGCCACTAGTGCTCCAACGAGGAAGGACTGGACGAAACTCAAGAGCCATCCCCCGGAACTCAGCATGAGCCTGACCAAAAGCAAGCTCTCATTCTGGGGGGTAGGCCTCATCCACTCCCACCCCCTCAACAGGAGTGGGGTCGGCTGGTGGTTCTGCCGATGGACCCTCAGGCTGTTCGCCCCCATCACTGCCCTCATCACCATCCTCTGCCACAGTGGCCTGCTCTGCCTCGTCCGGAGACTCAGGTGCCTCCAGCACTTCCTGCCGAATCCTGTCTACTGTTCGGCTACTGAGTCTCCGCTTTGTCATCACCGCATGCAGCTGTCCCGACACAACTTGCCTGGTGAGATGCGAGTACTGGGGATACTGGTAGACAAATCTTTCATGCGGTTCTTGCCAATGTCCGCCAGTCTCAGCTCCTCCATCAGTGATCTCGAAGTACACCCGGACAAGGAACTCATTCATTTCTCTGGTCCATGTAGTACGGGTGCCCCGACTAGTGGCTGGAAATGGAGGGGGCTATAAAGCCACCCCAACTCCACCAGCACGGGAGCGCAGGCTCCTAGGTCATTTTTGGTTATCATTAGGTATTGACGACAGAAAACAGTTATCTTCGCCGAAGGGGAATCTATACTGAAAATAATAATCCCTTGCATAATAATTTGTAGCGTTTTGACGAATAAAAACACTAGGGAGAAAAACAAATAGGTAAGTTCCGATAGAAATTAGACTGATTAGCCAATCAAAGTCAATTGAGCGTTTGTGGTTGGGTGTGTTTTACGTCGATTACTTGTCAATGAGAACCCAGAATTAGTCCGGCCTACAAGTTGTGGGTGGTGCAGGAGGGGATGGGGAAGTTTTGCGATTTTGGTTTCATAGCTCAGCTATAGGTACCTTTAACATGATATGAACTTTTAATATTTCATGTTAAATGCATCAAGACCTAGAGTAATTTGTGTTGTGTGACCACACAGTCAGTGACCACTATGTCGGGGCCAGGGCTATGAAGAGATGGTGGAAGGGGACGGGCTGCCCCAGTCTCTTCACCTCCTGGACTTCGACGATCAACGCGCATTCGAATACCCAAGAAGGTCTTTGATGCATAAGGGGGGAGATGTTGTGTGACCACACAGTCAGTGACCACTATGTCGGGGCCAGGGCTATGAAGAGATGGTGGAAGGGGACGTTGAATGAACGGGACGACAGTTCTAACTTGAAGTATGTGAGATGAGCATGTTCGCCTTTGTTGATTAAATATATTATTGGTTCTATCGATCGCATTGTCATTTATACAACATGGTGGCAGCGGTAAAACCTAGTGAGTTTTAGTTTTGTTTGAGATCTTGCTGCGGGGAATTCGGTGAGTTCAACTCTGTTATCTTCTGTTCCAACTCTGGGTTGCTATCTACCAAGTCATGGATTCGGTTTCCGCCTATAATATTGCGGCCCCTCAACCATTTGATTTCTCTTCTCCCGGGGACTGGCCTAGGTGGAAGAGAAGGTTTGAACGATTTCGTATGGCATCTCAACTTCATAGCAGCACTGAAGAAGAGCAGGTCAACACACTGATTTACCTGATGGGGGATAAGGCTGACGACGTTCTACCTCAACTAGGGTTGACTGAGGAACAACTAAAAGTTTGCAAGACCGTTCTGGAGAAATTCGATACGTATTTTGCTCCTAAACTGAACGTTATTTTTGAAAGAGCTCGTTTCAATAGTCGAGTTCAAACCATCGGGGAACCTGTTGCTGATTTTATTACAGATCTCTATACTCTTGCTGAACATTGTAAATATGGGAATTTGAAAGAGGACCTCATTAGAGATAGGATTGTTGTTGGAATCTTGGACAAGAAACTCAGTGAAAAAATGCAATTTAATCAAGAATTGACACTAGATTTGACAGTGCAGATGGCCAAGCAATCAGAGGAAATTCACAAACAGCAAGAGTCTTTACAGCCTAGTAGTTCAGCTAACTTCTCAAATGGACAGGGGAGCGTGGATAGGGTGAAATGGAATCCGAAGAAGCCTCCAAACTCTAAAATTTGTTCATTTTGCCACTTTGGCCCTCATGAACGTAATCAGTGCCCTGCAAGGAATGCTGAGTGTCGTCTCTGCTCTACTGAGGGACACTTTGCCAGAGCATGCAAGAAAACTCGGTCATCAGACCCCAAGAAAGTCAATGAGATTGATCAGAACCTTACTTTCGATTCCGACTCATCAGGCTCAGTTTGTGCAATTAACAGTTCTTCCTGTAACGACTGGGGAGCCACTGTTTGGGTTGACAACAAACGTGTCAAATTTAAAATTGACACTGGCAGTGACGTGACAGCTCTACCTGCTTCCTATGTAGAGGGAACTAAGGAAATTCTCGATAGCTCAAAAACCTCTCTCTCAACAGCAGATGGGTCCAGACTCAACGTTGTAGGAACTAGATGTGTTGAACTTTCCTACAAGGATAACTCTATATTGCAAAAAGTTTATTACATTGAGGGTTTACAGAGACCACTCTTGGGAAGGGATGCACTCGAGAAACTGCATTTGATAGCCAGGATCCAGGAAATAGAAGAATCTCCTAAAGAGAATAATTCTTATCTACAAATAGCTAGGAGATACCCTAAATTATTTTCGGGATTTGGGAAAATTCCAGGCACCTGCAAGATACAACTGAAGGAAGGTAGTACCCCTGTGGCTATTTCATCGCCAAGACGTATCCCAATACCTCTTCGGTCAGCTGTTAAACAGAAGCTGGAGGAAATGGAGAAGAGAGGAGTGATTTCTAAAGTGACCCCCCCCCCCCCCCCACCGAGTGGTGCTCTCCTTTGGTAGTAGTACCAAAGAAAACCCGGAACAATAAAACAGACGTTCGCCTCTGTGTTGACCTGAGACAACTCAATTCTTGTGTCCGTCGTGAATTTCATCCAATCCCTGATGTGATGTACTCACTCAGCCTCCTAGCTAAGGCTAAGGTGTTCTCCAAGCTCGACGCGGAATCTGGATTTCATCAGATTGAGTTGGACAAATCTTCCCGCCCTTTGACTACTTTCATTACTCCGTATGGGAGATTCTGTTTCAACCGCTTCCCATTTGGTGTCAGTTCCGCCCCAGAGCATTTTCAGCGACGCATTCAGGAAATTCTTGAGGGCTGTGATGGTGTGATTTGCCATATGGATGATGTTCTTATTTTTGGCGCTACTAAGGAGGAACATGATGGTAGGCTTGAAGGGGTTTTGAGGAAACTTGAGGATACGGGAATGACTCTCAATAAAAACAAAACGAGATTGGGACAAACTCGTATTGAATTTTTAGGCCATCTGGTTGATGGAGATGGCATTCACACTCACCCTGACAAAGTCAAGGCCATCACCAGTCTTGAGGCCCCGAAAAACCAAAAAGAGCTCCAGAGAGTCTTTTGGGAATGGTTAATTTCCTGTCAAATGCCATTCCTCAACGGTCTGAACTTCTGAGCCCCTTGAATGAGCTATTGAAACATGATAACCACTATGTTTGGGGAGCAGCTCAAGAGGCCGCATTCAAAAAATTGAAACAAACTCTCACCTTAGTTCCAGTTCTGGCTGTATTTGACCCATCTTGCGAAACTGTAGTTACAGCAGATGCCTCTGCTTATGGAATTGGGGGAGCACTTCTTCAGCAATATGAAAATGGATTGAGACCAGTGGCCTATGTATCGCGAACTCTTTCTCCCACCGAAGTCCGCTACTCCCAGATTGAAAAGGAGGCACTTGCTTCTGTCTGGTGCTGCCAAAGGCTCGAAGATTATGTAGTGGGCTTAGAGTTCACTCTTGAATCCGACCACAAGCCCTTGATACCTATATTCTCCAACATTCCTCTAGACAATTTGTCACCAAGGCTCCTCCGATTCCGCCTCCGAATGATGAGATATAATTTCAGGATTGTGCATGTACCAGGGAAAAAATTGGTCACTGCTGATTTCTTGTCTCGCCAGCCAGATCACTGTGCTACCCCTTCGGACTATAAATTGTCAAACAAGGCTGAGGTGTACATTAATGTAGTGGTGGAGGATCACAAGAGGAATTATGATCAGCAGATAGCGGCAGAGCAGTTGTTAGACCCAGAGTGCAATGCAGTGAAGGAGTTCATGCAACATGGGTGGCCAGAACGAAATGAGATCTCCCATAAGTTGATTCCTTACTATGAGAAAAGACAATTTTTTTCCATTTGTGATGATCTTCTGCTGATGAATGATCGAATTGTCATCCCATCGAAATCACGGATTCGAGTCCTAAACCTTGGAATTACCAAATGCCGTTCCCGAGCTAAACATACTGTTTGGTGGCCAGTTATAACACAGCAAATCACAGAGCTGATCCTCAATTGCCCAGAATGTGCCATCACAAGACCAAATCGCAAGGAACCCCTACTTCAAATCGAGTTCCCGAGCCGTGCATGGGAAAGTGCATCAGCAGACCTCTTCAAAGCTAAAGGAAAATGGTTTTTACTAGTTATTGACAGATTCTCTAGGTACCCTGAGGTTGAGGAGCTGAAAAATTTAACTATGGATTCTATAATCCATAAACTCTCATCAGTTATGGCCAGACATGGAATCCCACAAATTCTGATGACAGATTGTGGTAGTCAGTTTGAACCATTTTGGAGATCTACCAGGTTCGCAAATTTCGCGGGAAATTATGGGTTTCGTCTGGTAACTAGTAGCCCAAAGCACTCGCAGTCAAATGGACTCGCTGAAGCAGGAGTTAAAATTGTTAAGAGCATTATCAAGAAGGAGGATGACTACCAACTGGGATTGCTTGCGTACAGAACTGCAGAACTGGAAAATCGCCATACTCCTGCTCAGCTGTGTGTGAATCGCCGACTGCGAGATGTTATTCCAAGTCTGGAAAAACATCTTGACCCTCGGCTTCCTTCCAGGCAGGACATCATGAGAAAAGAAGAAAACAGACGGCAAAGGATTGCAAATAATTATGATAGGGCTCATAACGCTCGAACTCTTCCAGAACTGAAGGTTGGTGAGGATGTTTGGGTCCGTGATTTGGCTAAGCCTGGAGTTGTCGCTGCTAAATTGCCGCAACCTCGCTCTTATGCAGTCAGAACCGAAACGAACACATTGAGGAGAAACCGCGCTAACCTGGTTCCCTTCAGTTTGGACCAGCCCCTCAGGACACCTCAAGATTCACAGAACGATGGGGACTCTCCTGCATTGGATGCCCGTAGTGAATCTGAAAGTAATGGGAAAATTGAGGATAGAAGCAGTTCCTTGGAATCGGGTGTACTTGGGGATCCGGCTGCCCCAGTCTCTTCACCTCCTGGACTTCGACGATCAACGCGCATTCGAATACCCAAGAAGGTCTTTGATGCATAAGGGGGGAGATGTTGTGTGACCACACAGTCAGTGCCCACTATGTCGGGGCCAGGGCTATGAAGAGATGGTGGAAGGGGACGTTGAATGAACGGGACGACAGTTCTAACTTGAAGTATGTGAGATGAGCATGTTGGCCTTTGTTGATTAAATATATTATTGGTTCTATCGATCGCATTGTCATTTATACAACAATTTGAATTTTTTTGGTTTCCCATTTTCAAAATTGTGGAGTGTCTTGACTTAGTTCTCACTCATATAGGTAAATATTAAAAATGCATCAGAGAGATTATTTCAAAACTTCAGTTCATCATAAAATTGCATTGTGAGAAGGCAGTTGCAGAAAAGCATTGATACTAAAAGTGATTGGGAAATTGTAAGCAAGACGGTCGTGTCATGAACATGAAGTATCTAACCATGCACTTACTTAAAAAAAAAAAAAATTGTATCCAATGTTGCAGCAAGAACAGGGCGAATGTTGTTATATGCACATCTCGACTATGTGCCTGACTGAGGATCACACTATGGTTTGAGTGGTCTGTAGCTCAGAGAGCTTTGGGGAGTTGGTAGGTAGCTACCTACTTTTTGGAGCAATGTGATGGTCGAACATGAGTTTTACATAGCTTTCAAGAGCTGCTGTGTTGTAATTATTTCGATTGTCGATAAAATTCAACATTTTTTTTGCTAGTTTAGAAGCCACTTGTGATACGGAAAACAAATTTGATGAGATATGGCTAGGATATGGTTGAAAATCGTTCGCAAAGTAGGGCCCGGCGTGCTCAAGGTGCTCAGTTACACAGGACGGTCTTGACATTTAAGCAGGGTTCACATGGAGTGCAGAAATGGGTAATGCGGAGGGCGAAATAATGTAGGCAGGCGAGAAAACATGCTGGAAGGTTACAGAGGCTGCACTGTAGCCATCAGATGCAGACTTGTGTAATTGCTGAAGGATATTTCTCCAGAGTATTCGGTACAATCCGCGTCAAAAGCCAACCTGTGTAAAGTTACCTCCCTCTTTACCAACAGCCGACAGCCAATCAGGTTGCTTTATGCAGTCCGCATTGTGTTTCCATCTCCATGAGAACCCTGCTTCAGCCTTCTTTCTATGACATTACATGTAGAAAATGTGATAAAAATTCAGTTTTCTTCATTTTTCAGATTTTCTAAGGTATTGCTAAGAAGAGCGTTTATTAGCAATATTTAAAAAAAATCTTTAGTACGTACAGTGAATGGTTATTGCTATAGGCCCCAGTGACATGAAATGTATTGACCTATATGTTTGAATTATTAGGTACCTATAAGTATTATCAGTTTTAAGTTTCATTCGGTACCTAAATCAGACCCATCATCAGAATCATACCTATACAAATACTATCCACTTATATATTTTTCTTACACACCTCCTCTATTTTTTTAATTCTTACTTATTTAACTCTATTTCATCACTGCACTGTTTAAGTAAATCATATCGGTATATATGATTTTTTTGTTCTTCTTTACTGGATAGCTGGATGAGAATTGACAATGTAGTGAGGTGTATGTGCAACTGCATAACTAGATAGTTGAAAACAGAGCGATGACTGAAGCCGGGAGGATCAGTTGTAGAGGGCGGTCAACCTGCGCAGCACCATCGAGTTTAGCATCCAATCTCTTTGTTTTGATGTGTCGAAGAAGGTGGATGTCCTCCCTCTCAGAGAAACTTATCATTGAAGCGACTGGCAACACTGTTTCATTTATGTTACTCTCCCTAGATTTCTCGAATATCGACTCGTCCAGCCGAGTTTCCAGTTTGTTTGCTTGGTATTTTGCCTATTTCTTGGTTGGGTCGATTTATTTACTGTTATTCTCGTGATGGATTTGAGCAACGCGGTTTGTTGTGATCGACTGAAGAGTTCTCATTTTACTGATTGTTAAATTCGTATAGATGTGTTTTCGTAGACCCAGTGGCCGTATGTGTTTAGAACAACATTAGGTAGTGTTTTGTTGTGCATGACTTGTTTCTTGAACACTTATGTGATCGCCTGTTCGTTGGTTGTTTATTATGGTAAGTAGATACTTGCTGTGATAAAACTAATTATTGTATGGGTAGAGTAGTTATCATTACTGATCGGTTGATTTCAAGCTCACGACAATCCCTTTATTTAGGGAAGGTAGGCCTTTCCTTGCGCCCTGAAAAGATCCCTCCGTTATCATGTAGGTACAAATTTTTGTTTTGTTCGCTAACACATCCTTCTAGTGTGGTCATTCACCAATCGTTATGACTGTTGATTCCTGCAATATTGAGTTTTACATTGATGTCAAGGAGCATATTGATGAGAGAAATAGTGGGTTACATTATAATTACACATACCTGTATCGCTGGCTGTTCTTGTTGCTTGAGCGATGGAATTTTCTCCACAAAACTGAAAAAAAAACTTACCACAGATTCTAGTTGATTTTATTCGACTTGAATATAATATACTGATCAGTTCTATAACGTTACTTCTGACGAGTCTTGTATTCAGAAAAATTACGCCTTCATTTTCTTATCCCTATTGTCGATGATTAGGTATATATATCATCATCAAGTTTTACTACAAACCTTGTGTGGCAAGCTATCATATGTCCGATGGGTGTAGCACATGAAACAAACCTCTAGTTACCACAATTTAACCATTGTGTTACAACAACGGTTTTATGTGCTACACCCATCGGAGTAGGTATATACCCTAGTAAGAAGTCCTATAGGTACCGATCCATCCCATACCTACCGTTTGTAACAGTTGATAGAACGTTTCTTCCCTGTAGTTACAGGGGAAGAAGTTTATCGAACTGAGCAAATCTAATTACCTATTGATAGAACATGCCAGCATGCCCGAAAATCCTTTCAATTGTTGTGTATGTTATTAGGAGCGTGATTGAAGTGAGCGATATGATAACTGAGGACCCCAGCCGGTTATCATGGTGGTGGTTATCACCATCCGTTACATGAAATTTGCACAACATTAATCTTCTTGTCAGGTACTTGCATTAGTATCCTTAAAGTATTTCTGATGAACGTAGGCTATTACACGTAATTCATACCTTCGCCATATGTTTCTTATAGGCAAATTTCTTACACGATATGTTTCTCATAGGCAAATTGTTGAGTTGCCTCACCTGCCACTATTAGGCAGGTAGCTGAATGGCAATTCTTCCTCCAATCACTCAATATTGTCATGTAGGTATCCATACGTATCACAGAAAGGTACATGCTAGTAGTTCTGTGGGTACGAGTAATTCTATTCCGTCTTGTTGTAGGACTGTTGATATTGCACAGCTGTCTCTGTTGAATGTTCTGGAGTGCACAGCCATAGAATTCCAATGGAGGGAATTTCAACATTGGTGTCCTAACACGATAGTTTGCGCTATCTAGAGGCCATATGGATCTTATTTCTCAATCTTCATCAAAGCACATGGGTCTATTATATTGCTGCAGCATCAGTAAATCCCTCTGTCTCGCTACCGATTTCACGTTAATCTCGTAGATCGGCATTGTAACGAAAGAGAGGAATTTCTATCCATATCAGATCCAAAGAATCATACTCCATCTTTCCCACAGATCTGGACATTTCGAGACCTGCTACATCTGGAAGCTGCGTGGACAATATTTTCGTCCAGACAATATTTTTATTCCTTGCTTTGTCAGTAGTTATATTCAACTTTCTCTCGGACGACTCCAGTCTTCTTGTCATAGATAGTCTAACCTTGAAAGGTGCCATCCTATGTTCAGCGCAGATATGATTTGCCTTTTCTTAAATACTTCGCAACACTGTGATGAGTAAATTCTATTGGCCCCAATTCTTCCAGGAGTTTTCCGTTGATAGAATGTACGACCTTTTCTGGGGCTCATTCTCCTCAGCATTCAGCCATTGTTTCCTTCTCAGTGGAGTAAGAAAAGTGGTGCGAGACCCAGTGTAAACGGCCATGAACAGATCCTCTCACACGTCGGGTCGCAGATTGTTACATCTTAAATTTTGCCAGCTTTTCAGAACTGAATATCTGCAGTTTTTGGCACTTGTTTAATGCAGTCTCAAATGTATTTATTTTTCTCCCGCGCTGCCTTTACCTATCAATAGGGTGTTGTTGTTGCTGATTCAGCTACTTTTTTTTTTACGTTTCTGCCGATTCAAATAAATAGATGTAACAGTCTGCGATGAACCGAAACCATTGATGTCATGAAATGTTACGTATCTATCTGCTAGATTCTTGGCCCAATTGAGGAATGGTCATGTTTCAAGACCTGTGCGAGAATGTGATTGAAGAAAACAAATACCTAGATTTCTTTTGTGGAACAATAGCAAGGAATTACTCATTTTTGGGGAATTGGTTTTATGGGCATTAAATAAACATTGTATGCGCTTCCCTCTGCTGTAAACCTTTTTATTCACGGCAAAGAATGTTCTTAATTACCCGACACTTTTTTTTAAAGACAATGGAACACCTTATAGGAACCTAATAAATTGTTATTGCCGTAAACATACTTTCACATTTCGAGAATAACCCGCATTTATTATTGATTAACCTATAATTACATGTTAGACAGGTATGACGGGAACCTATTTTCGTTAGTGCATCACAGCATTAATTTTAATTCCTTCATCAATAATAATTTTTTTTTCTTTGGAAGCTTAATTACTGAGATTCAGATTAAAGCATAGGCAAACAATTTGACTAACAACGCGCCTACAGATTCTTAAGAAGTAGGTATGCAGTCTTAAAAATATACAAGAGTAAGTTTTAACACACAATGTACAAATCTGCATAGCAACTTTATTTAAAATTAACCATAGCACCAAAGTTACTACCAGCTAGATACCTACTAACACTGGGTATTTTATTAAAAAATTGGCAATAAAACATTATACCCACTGATAATCACAAAAATTATACTGACAGTCACAATCAGTTACTAATGAGAGCTAATGAAAATCAGTCTTGAAAGTGTAAGCCCAAGTAAGTAAGGTCTTCTCATTAGCATTTGGAAAGAGAACCTTTGGATCCACAAACTAAAATCGCTGCAAAGTCCTGGTCACATGGGTTTATTATTCTATTGGAGTTCTAGAGATTCTCGTTGGCTGTTCATTTATTGTTTATTTCATGCGCAATAATTTAAATAGCTATTTTTGATGATTTCACCAATTTTGGCCCCCAAAACATGAAATAGGTACGTTTTTTTTTCTTTTTTTTCCAGATCATATTTGATCATTGGTAGTGCCATTTAATGGTCTTGATTCACCTGTTTACATTTTTTCTAATGTTATTTTACACATTGATGGTGATTTCAGACAATTTTCCAGGTTTTTGACTCATAAAAAACCAATTTTGGGAGCTGAACATTGGGTAGAACTCAATTTTCCACTCTGTGGACAAAATCGACTTCATATTCGGTTTTCTCGTCCCCAAAAACATGGAAAACGATATCTCAGAAGCTCATGTTACCAACATGTTGCTAAGACGCAAAAAGTACCTATTTTTACACACATTTTCACTCATAACACCCCTGGGTATATTCCGATCGGGCTGAAAAGTTTCGGGACACAACTAGGGCCCATGTGGAGCATGTGTGCGAAAGAACGAATTTTTTAGACCGAAAATGAAGCCTTTAGACGTGATACGGCGGACGGACATTGCATTTTTGGAATCTACGCACCTTGAAACGGAAAAGAAAAAAGTTTGAGGGGGTGTTATAAACATTTTTTGCTGAGCGAATACGTAGGTGTATTATTCACTGAATAATAAACCAAAAAACACATAAAACATTCTGCAGGTACATGCGAAATTCGTTGGTTAAATTGAGATGTTACTTGGAGAGAGATAGATTGATTGACGTTTTATTTACAGATCTCGCAAATTTTGAGAGCGAGAGAAAAACACTATACTGCAATCACAAAACAGTGTGGGTCTATCACAATCAGTTACTGATGAGCTCTAATAAAAATCATTGTTAAACTTCACATAGGGTATGTATTCGAGAGTACGTACAGTACATAATAAAATAAAAATCGACCAAGATCAAAAATTTATTCTTCAGACTCTTGTGGGTTCTTATTATCATTGGTAAGTGTTGAAGCAAACATGTTGTTAGGATTACTGTTAAATTGCCAGGAAATGCAGAATGTATAGATTGTTTTTATTAAACAGTTTTCGCACATCACAGCAGCAAACACGAGGTCTCAAATTTTTTCCCCCTTTTTTCCGTCGTCAGCTTCATCAATCATTTACAGTCCAGACGTAGTGGACATAGCGTTGTTTTCGATAGTGCTGTTTTTGATAGTGTTGTTTTCGATATTGTTGTTTTTGATTACATCATAACACCCCCCCCCCCCCCCCCCCTTAATCGGAACAACAATCTCAAAAAATGTATAAATAGGCAATAAAACATCAAAGTGCATGCAATTTTACAAAACTGAATACTCACAGATATTTTATTCTCAATACAAGTGTTATTCAATAACTACAACACATTTACTATGTGACTGAGTGTAAATAGTGGAGAGTCCCTCTCCTAGACCACATTGGTTAAGAAGGGATATCGATTAGGCTTCCCCAAACCGATCTCGTCTCAGCCAGAAGAAAAAATATATCGAGAACAGCTCACACTGTTACACTCCTCCCCACATGACATACTTCTGCTACCCAGAAGAGGGAATGAAAAGTAGTATGAAGTTCTGGTTCATCTGAACAACTTGAAGGTGACTAACTAACCTCCATCGTAATGCTACTACCTCAATAATGTTTTACTGGTGGAGAACGAAGCTCCTACATACTAGTATTGTTGTCAGAGGTTGTTGTCCAGTGAATTGTGCTCATCTGGGCAACCTCTAGGTGATAAACCTCCATCTTTGGGATGGAACAACTATTGGGACTTGTCAATTGGGACATGGCATCAATCGCTTTCTAATGAGCTCAGTATATTTTAATTATATTGACACTCTAAAGGGGCGAAAGGGGGTGGGGAAGCCAATGGATGTATGTATTATCAAAGGGACAGGTTGTTAGTAAAGGAATCCTTTGGCCTTATCCTTCTGGCATACTACCGAACCAGCTCTGCTACCATGTGACAGAGTGTAACAGTGGGGGTGGACCCTCGAGAGTCCCCCTCCTAGACCAGTGAGATTGTCACCGGTTAAGAAGGGATATCGATTAGGCTTCCCCACACCGATCCCTTTAGAACTTATTTGTTTCTTTTTGCCATTTTAGCTAATGTTTTTAACTGTCAGAATTATTTTAGCAACATTTAACACGTGATTTATGTATTTACCTAATAGCGAGTACGGGGTTAGGTACTAAGCTACGGACGTTCTGTGATCTGTATAGAAAGGTTATCTATACAGAGAGCTGTGATCTGTAACAGAAGGGTGTTCTATACGGAAAAGTGTGATCTGTAACAGAAGGGTGTTCTATACACAACCGTTGTGTAGGGATTTGCAGCGTTTCTTGTGCCTCGATCGCGCCTCTGAGTCAGAAATTTATTTAGCTTATAAAGGATTATAAATCCTTCAGTGTAATAGTATAATATTTAGTCAACTTACCCGTTTGTTTACCCTTTAGACATTTAAATTTGACAGGGAATATGCTGAAATTCAAGCAGGGAAATCGGGAAAAGGGTGGATGAGTTGGGCTTCAAAAATGTCGGAAAGTCAGGGAAGTCGACAAAAAGGTCAGGGAGAATTCAAGGAAAATGAAAATCCTGATCGAGTAGCCACCCTGATTTACCAATGATATTTTTAGCACCTTTTCTCACAAAATGTTCAGGCTGATACATGAAAACTTCCTCATTCCACGAAGAAAAGCCGTTGAGACATTCATATGGTCTACCCTCAGTCCTCAGCTGCAGTCGCCAAAAGATTTGTAGGTGAGGATTGCCTCATGACTGGTGATTGAAAACCACCTTGTATTGCGTCTATCGTAATTAGATTTTGTCCACTTATCTATCCACAGCTTGCAGTCCGGTACACGCTGCGTGAAAGTTTTGTTGACAAACTAAGCATAGGATAGTATCAGCAGGTGGATTGGAAAGATTACAGGCCCCACGGTTCACAGTTCATGGTTACTTAGTGAATAATACCTACTGATAACTGAGAAGTACAATCAATGTATGTACACTGGCAGATCTGCTAAGCGACAAGTCCCCTAAGTTGATGAGTAAAAAAATCGTCTTTTCTTGTGAGCTGAAATGCGGTAAAACGTGGTTGTGTTCTCTTGAGCTCTACCTGCTGAATATTAGAGTGATGAAAATCGAGCTGAGTTTTGTGTAGGTATGAAATCGGGATGAGACCGTCCTATTCCCAGATGAAAATCGGGATCGAAATGCTCTGCTACTAGCTGTGATGAATGCCTCCCCCCTCCCCTCCCTCCTTGGAGATTCTTCACTTCGAAAGCTGTGCTACCAGTGAGGTGTTTTGAAAAAAGGTGATGAAAACTCCAAAATTTCCGGGGGATTCTCCCAAGACTTCCCCCCAAGAAAATGAGCAGTTTTTTGTGGAAGAGATAATAAAAGAAGGTATGGAAGGTATAGCCAAAATACTTCATTGGTTATCAATTTTTGCCTACCTACCAGGAAAACCGGTTGGCCCCTATATAAATCTTTAAAATATCGAGGCCCTGCCTCAGCCTACTGTGACCTCGGTAATGGTTCGCCGCCACTCTGTGCAAAAACGAACCATTTTGAAAAACGCCTTTGTAAAAAATGAAAAATAAAATGTCTGCTGGAAAAGTTTCAAAAATAGTGAATAGTAAAACAGGCACTTACCAGCCCAGTGAAAAAGAGTTAAGATGATCCCAGATGAGGGGGTGCCAGGGAAACACAATGGCGAGAGGTTTTATGGGAGAACGTAGGACAGAGACTGACTGCCACGAGCTCCCCGTATCCATCGGAGGTATTATGATGATCCCTGTGCAGGGGTTGAATGGTAAGAGCCTGCCAAGCTGCAGTGCTCTCTTGTAGTAGGTATGGGTAGATAACGGCTGTACTGGTAATCTGAATGGTCCCAAACTGAACCATCATCGATACTAAGTAAATCTTGATACTGTAGAGCAGCAATACGTTGAGAATCTTGCCTTGTTTGAAGGTGGTTCTGGGGTTAGGTCAGTATGTTGTAACAATGGTGGGGCTAGCAGAAGACTCCAACCAACATACCAGCGAGCAAACTCTGCTACCACCTGGTTTTTTTTAAAGAAAATTCCCTGGAAAAAAAATTAACAAAAAAGGAAAAACATGGAAAAATGATAAAAACACGAAATAAGGGAAAATAAACTTACTTTGCAGTGAACGCGAATAAATAAAAATATACCTCCTCTGCAGTGAGGAACAAATATTATGAAATAAACAGAATAAAAAAGAAAGAAAGAACAAATTAATTAGTCACAGACTCGAATTGATAAAAACTGACCTAAAAAAAAGGAAAATGAAGTAAAATACACTGCCAAGGTGATGGCACAGGAGCTTCCTCGTCACAATCAGAGTGACCCATTATAAAATAGAACAGTGACCCATTATAAAATAGAGGATTACATAACATTACATAACGTGAAATATACATATTACATAACATTACATTACATAACATAACATTACATGAAATATACATATTACATAACATTACGTCCATTATACATAATTGCGAAAGTTATGCGTGTTTGAAGAATTTCACGTTAGCGCATGCGCAGGGCGAACCGCTAGCTCTATCATGTTGAAATTTATATGGGCCCTACCCGCTTAATCCCTGAGAATTACATTGAAATTGGGTGAAATCTTTGGTTACTACGGCTGTAACAAGGAAATTGAATCTATTTCACGCCAGCGCATGCGCAGAGCGCACCGAGGGTCCGATCATGCTGAAATTCATACTGGAACTCACTAGGCCTTGTCCAAACAACCCTTGAAAATTTGAGCGAAATTGAATCAAAATTGTGAAAGTTATGCGTGTTTGTTGAATTTAACGTTAGCGCATGCGCAGGGCGTACCGCTGGATCAATCATGTTGAAATTTGTATGGGACCTCAAGGGGCCTTATCCGCACCATCCTTCAAAATTTGAGCTGAATCAATTCAAAATCGTGGAAGTTATGGCTGTAACAAGGAAATGCGGACAGACAGACCCACAGACCGACAGACACGGAACCAAATTTGTTCAGTAGGCTTTGAAACGCAAAATGCAAGTGGAAATTTTGATTTCTGAAGACAAAAATTTTTTGGCTCACGAAAGTGAACACAAGGCTTCCGCTGCTTCGCAGACTCGGAAGCAAAATTTTGCGAATTTTGTCGATGGAGAACAGCGCTGATGGCAGGTAAAACGAGAAGAGAGTTAATAATGGAATGAGTTCGCACCAGAGTTATACCATCAGCAACGGCGTCTGGGTATAATAATGCAATCCCCCCCCCCCCCCACTATTTCAGAAGGAGAAGGGAGGGTTCGTCCATAAATCAATAACTTAGGTTGATAGCAGAAATACTCAAAGAAGACGTTCAACATATCCTTAAAAATGCAAAATAATAATAATCACTCCCGAGAAGCATCTGAGCTGGTAGTCTAGCTTATGGTAGGTTCGAGATTACTTGTGGCTTAGGTATTTTACACTACCTACCAAACAGTGAGTGGCCACTCCAAAAGGAGAAAAGAACACAACAAGACTCGTACAGGGAAACCTGGTCTTATTGGAAGGCAGGTGATAAGTACTACCTGTATCTCTTTTCTATTCTTATTGAAATTAAAACAGTTCTCTACAACTCTCTTGTTAGAGGCACTACTAGGAAAGAGAGGGAAGATTTCCATTAACATGGCAGCCAAGGAAGGAGTAGTACGTCTGGTGACACTTCAAGCTTGGAGCATACTGCACCTGGATGAAATGTTGATGTACCACCCATGTTGACTTGCACCCGTCACGAGGATGCAGAGTGCGAAGATTATGCAGCAAGAGAGTGTAGGCGAGGACTCATGAGTAGGGCAGTGACCCAGTTGCCTCAATTTTGACGGGAAAACTCCGGGAGGCTATCATAAAGAATAAGAAGAAGAAGTGTTAGCTCTCATTCCGAAGGGAGAAAATAAAAGGACTATACGAAAGTAAAATGATACGAAATCATCAAATTCTGAACTGCATAGAGAAGAGCTCATTACCTTGAAGTAGGTATTCCAGTTGAAAAGATGGGGTTGTCTTCAGATGCACTCCTGAGCTACCCAAAAGTGGTGCATGCAGGAACAGCAGTCTGTAACAATCCAAAAATCAAAGAGAGGTGTTCTACCAAGGGCTTGTAGACATTGCGCCTATGCGATCTATAAGAACACTGAGTCCTGTGTAGCAGGAGGCTTTAGAGGAAAGGAGAGTTGATAAAAGAGAGAGGGAGAGAAACTGGGGGCGGAGAGCAGAAGACAACACCAACAGGACCTCTTCTCACCAAAACATCAAGGTTTAACACCTCCAGAAATCCTTCATCGGTACAATACACCTCTCCTCAAAGAGATTTTTGCCTCATCTTGTAGAAAAGTCGGTTCAGTCTGATACATCCAAGAAGGGTTTCAAATCAGAAACATGCCAGGTCCCTATGTCCTCGCCCTTCTCATTAGCCAACTGATAGATTAGTGCAGAGACTTTGGAGGTGATTCGAAATGGTCCGATATATCGCTTCTCAAGTTTTAGCATGGAACATGCTTTAGCCTTGGACTAACTAGCCGAAAAATGTCACGCGGAATGTGTCACGAAAAATTGGTCACAAAAAATGGGTGACGAAATTTTTTAATGATTTTCACGTACAACCGAGTCGTTTCTAGGGAAATGAAACTTCTTTAGTTTTCATCGGACAAAAACCGTTCTCCATTCGTTGGAAAGCTCTCGATTTATCACGCATTTATGTCGCAGTTTTATATTTATCTACGAGATATTAATCCAACAATGCGATGTTATAAATGGTTAGTAAACAATCTTATGTGCGAGGGTCGAAGCTTCATTACCAGGGAAGCTAATTAGAAAACATACATCGTATCCATTGCCGTCATGACAACTATAAGAAGTAGTGAGAAATAGTGAGTTGAGAAGTAGTGAGTAATCATAAGTGCTATAAACCTTTATAGTTGTGCAAGAACCTCTTATTTGATCACATTTTTCGAATAAAAAAACAAACAGAGAAAGAAGACATAGCTAAAGCATGTTCCATGTTTCTCGATTTTTAGCCGCAGGCTCCAAACGGTAAGCATCCGGGGGGTCCAGGGGGGCTTGCCCCCCTGGCGAGGCGCGAAGCGCCGAGTTTCTTAAACGTTTACTTCACTGGACTGCACAATGTTCCGTCGCCATATCCTTTCTCCTTCCCTGAATTCCCTATGTCTATGCCTGAGATCATACCGGTCGTTTCTGTTATGAGCCTGTGTGAGCCTTCTCCAAATTTCCACAGTGAAATGCCTCTGCCAAATGGGATTCTGTTGAGCTTCTGTGTATGGTTGCAGATCGTCCGTTTCTGGTAAGCCACGAAGGTTATTCGGGCTAAGTTGATAGCCATAAGTGAATACAATTGAGGCTGGTGGAAAGCCAGTGGTTTCACTGGGGACGGTGTGGAGGGCTACAGCTATCTCTGGAAGGAGCAGATCCAATTTCTTGTGGTCGCTAGTAAGGCTAGTTCGGAGCATGGTAACAATGGAAGGTTGTACCTCTCAGCGGGGTTAGCTTGTGGGTGCCACTTGACATTGTACGAGTACCAGATCCTGCGTCCATACTACTCCGCCATAAGTATAAGTATAATGGTAACTAGATAAGCCACCAGCGAGCTGTGTGTTGTGTCTGGAGGGGCGCAGCTGTGTCATTTGTACTCCCGCACTAGGGAGTGCAAATTGGGGTATTAAAAGGTTTCTTGATTGCGGTGCAATGTTTTCTGAATCCTCATGTGGGAACCCAGCACAGAGCCATGGTAGTATTGGAAAATATAGTTGATCATGGCTGTGGAATATAAACACGCTGCAAATTGTTCTGCTTATAACATAAAATATCACCCTTAATATAACCTTTATTTATTAGAATCTGGACAGTTTTGTAAACTTTGAATGATAGGACCAAGAACGGGATCCTGTCGTTGTAATATAGGGAGTTGCTGAAAGCACATAGGGGCATAGGCCCCCCCCTCGTGTTGTGTGAGGGGGCATTGAGATGGCCCTCTTTCTGAGTTACCTGTAGATAATGTGTTGATTTTCAGTTGGAAAATCAAGAACATGTATGGGGTGATCCTGATTTGGAGAATTGTTAATACTTTGATTAGGTTGCATTAGGTTATGATATGACATAGCATGTTGATTAAAGATAGCATCAGGAGTAGATAAGTAGAGTGTTGGGGGAGGACTTCGTTTGGAACCAGTTGGCGTTCCCCCAGCATAGGTGTGGGAAGCCTTCACAACACTTGTCGAACGGAGAATGAATCTCGCAAAACTGGTCATTCCAGGATCTGCTACGCGTGCCCCAAAGCCTCGATGTTACAAGTCGGTAACATCGTATCGATATCATATTGCATAACGATATGATGCATTAAAACTAAATTAATTGGTACACAACACTTTCCCTTCCTTAATATAGAACAAAACAAACAATGATACAATCTCCCTACATAACCAGGGTGGCCACCGGTCAGGGAAGTCAGGGAAAAAAATGTTGGTCAGGGAAAAGTCAGGGAAATCGAGTGGCGAGTCAGGGAAAATTACCGCATGTCCACCGTGTTCTTGAGATTTTGAACTGAAGCAGCTTATTTCCAGCTCTGCTTGGGTCCAGTCATTTGACAGGTTCAGACCATGCAACGCGAGCGCACCGCACCTAGCGGCAAGGAGTAGAATATGTCAACACTGCCCCATCCGTCCCCTCATCTCCCCCCAGGCATGTGGGAAGTTGTAGGGAATACGAGTGGGAAGTTCGATTATGAACCAGTCGATAGGGTACTTCTTCTTCCACTTCCATCAGTTTCTTTCCAAACTTGAATTTTCCTCTATTTCACTATTTCATCGATATTGATTCAGCTAACATCGATGGCATCGATGTTTATCGTTGATATCGTAACGGTGACATAAATGTTCGATAATATCAAACATTTCAGCATCGATGGTAAAACATGGTTCATCGAAATCAAAACATCGATGTTTCGATAACATCGACTATCGATGTTCCATCCTATAGAAAGTTGGTAGAGAGTTTTGCGCGTGGGCGACGGGTGGAGGTTTTCGATTGTCGAGCTGTAAAGTCTGCTGCACTTGTCGGATCCTAGTGCATGCAAGCTGTGTCAAGCCGAGGGCTGCCATGTGGTTGGTTCACGTGTGTTTAATGACGGATTTCGGTTTATCGACCACAAGCATTTTTTTAACCCCTCCCCCCCACTACATCCAATGTCATTTTTTTTGCGTTAAGGGATGTAGAATACGAATATCTAATAAAAATGTTTCCTTCCTTACTCCGTCTGCCACCGCCGCCGTCTGCGGCATTTTCCTTAGTTCCCATGAACCAAAATTAACGGAATTTGGCACATGGGTCCCGTTTGGGCTCTTGGTCCTCGAAGCTCGGCGTTGCTGTCTCTCAACTATAAGGGGTGAAAAATAGGGGTTAAAATGTCCAGAGAATCCCTGTCTCGGGAAATTATATTTTAAGGTGTGGGTGTTTTCGCATTTTTAAATAGTTAGCTTTTTTTCAGCATTTTTGTGACCATTGGAGCATTCTACGATGTTGCCATAAAATTTGCTGTGCAATTTTCCATAAAAAGCAGGGTGAATGCAGGCGTCAAGCTGAGCTGAAAGCGCACATCACTGGTCTCTCGGCCAGGTGGGCGCTATAGCGCAGTGGTCATGAATAATTCTTTGATAGTTCCATACGAATTTCATTCGTCTGCGCCTTTGCGAACATAGATGTTGCCCAATTCCTTTTAACGCTTCTAACTACGCGAAAAATAGTCGTAGAGAGCTGATTTTCTTGATTTCTTGGACCATGTCCGTTTGAAGACGGATTATAGGCTGGGGAAAACATAAACTTGACGTTACTACGAGAAACAACTGTTTCAGTTCATGACTGCTGAATGGTGGGCCATTGTCACTCCAAATGTCTTGTGGATAGCCAAACTTAGCGAACACATCCGTCAAGATAGCTATCACATGAGATGCGATAGACCCATTAGGTAAAACAAAACATTCCAGCCATTTGGAGTATGAGTCAACTAACAAAAACATTTTACACTTGAAGGTATCAAGAAAATCCATGTGCAAACATTGCCATGAGGAATTTGGTTTGCAAGAGACTTTGGGAACATTGTCATTCTGGGTTAACTGGCATGTTTGACAACATTTTACTTTTTGTTCTTTTCCATGCTAGTCCACCAAACAAACTGACGGGCCAACATCTTCCAACTATTCCAATATGAGAACTGTGCAGTACCTACAACACTTTCGGTTGTAAAATCTTGGGAATGACCACCCTTGAACCAAAAAGAAGACAATTTTCTTGAACTGCCAGGGCAAAAAACTTTAAAAAATTTGCTGTAATCAACCCTCACAGATTGTGGCCAACCGTCACGAACCCACAACATTACCTGGGACAAAACATGATCCCGAGCTGTTTCCTTAGCAACTTCCCTAAAGGTCAAAACACTATCCTCAAACCCCTCAACTATGGCTAATTTTTTTTTTTTTTAACTGCCACGGCGCGGTTACGGCAATTGTGCCATGCGCTCTCGAGCAGCCCAGTAGAGCGCAGCGGTTCGTTCCCACCGGCACTCAGTCGTCAGCATTGATAGTCGTGCATCTTCTAGGGCAGGGCACGTTTCGAGATGGGTTGATGTCATCTCTTCGTCAGAATCACAGAGGGGGCACAGTGGGTCATCTGCCAGCCCAATGCGGTGGAGATGCTTTCTCAGGTAATCGTGTCCAGTAGCAGTTCGAAAACATGCCACCGACATCCCCCTGGAGGCGCCTAATGGGACTCTCTGGTTCGGATCGTTAAGGATGTCCCATTGCTTACCCTCCGAGGCTCGTCTCAAACTGGCTTTTGTTTCCTGGCTGAGTCTTGACTTTATCATCCTTTTAAATGCGGTGAAAGCTACTGCAGGGGTTGGCTGGTCCATCCCGGCTCCTCTCCTGGCCAAATCGTCAGCGCGCTCGTTGCCATATACTCCACCGTGGGAAGGTATCCACTGGAAGACGATAACTTTTCCTTGCATTAGAGCGCTTTGGACGAGCGATCGGCAATTCAACACATCCTCAGAGTCGGTATAGGAACTGGAGGTCACTGCCAAGATTGCTTTCCAACGCCACATTCATGCAGTCCTCAAGAGCTTTTACGTTTGAACTGGTAGCCCATATAATCAAGTCATCTGCATATAGGAGAGTCTGAATACCTGGGATGTCTTGTATCCAATCGACTACATCATCTATCATGACTGTAAAAAGCGTTGGGCTGATCACTGCACCCTGAGGGACGCCCTGGCGGGTCTGCCGATATTTTGATGAGGCCTCTCCATAACGGACACGAACAAACCTCTGGGAGAGAAACTGAAACAGTGTGTTGTATAGATTGCCACTTACTCCTATTGAAATCAGCTTATTGAGTAGTAGGCGTCTCCAGACTCGGTCGAATGCTGTCTTGAAATCAATGAAAACTGCCAGTGTACTTTGTTCACGGTTGTAGCCGTCTTTTACCTCCTGTGAAAAGCGGGCAACTTGTTCAACTGCCCCTCTGTTCCTCTTGAACCCAGCCTGTCTGGTTGTTAGCAGGCCTTTTTTCTCGAGGAATGGACTCAGCCTCTGCAGCACCATACGCTCATATACCTTGGAGAACATACTGGTAAGCGCTATAGGACGAAAATCTTCAGGTTTATCGAGAGGTTTTCCCTTCTTAGGAATTGGTATCACCTCCGCTTTCCTCCAATTTGACGGGTACTCGCCATTCCATATCATATTCAACAGACCCAGCACGGTTTCCTTCGCCTTTGGGCCCAGGCTCTTAAGGAACTCGGGAAGTATCCCGTCTGGGCCTGGGCTCTTCTTTTTGGGGGATTGGGAGAGTGCCGCCTCTAGCTCCATCAAATCAAACCCTCCATTGAACGCATGGTCTTCATGCTCATTCAGAGGGCCTAGCGGTGCCTTGATATTGGGGTTCCCATTAGATTTTTTTGGGTGGAAATTGCTGACTTTGGCATAATGCTGGCAGAAATGCTCAGCTATAGCTTGATCTGATGTCAGCAGGTTGTCTCCCTTCATCATGGGGTTCTTTTTCTTCTCGGAACATTTGTTCAGCTTGGAGATGAATTCGTGTGCCTTGAGACCATCTCTTCGGAAATCCAGGGTTCGTAAAAACTCTTTGTATGAGGATCGTTTAGCTTGTACAATCTCTCGTTTGTATTCGGCGCTTGTCTTCTTCAGCTGGATCCTATTTGGAAGGGTATTGCTTGATTCAACTGCAGATTCCGCCAGTTCCTGCATTTCCCTCAGATTCTTAAGTTTGGCATTCCAAAAAGGGGTGTAACGCTTTACCTTTCCACGAGGGATAGCAGCTTTAGCACTCTCAACAATCTTGTCGGTTACATTTCTAAGAGATGCTTCAAATTTTCCAGGAATAAGGAGCCCACTGGAGACTAGAATATCGGACTTCTCCCGGAACAGTTTCCAGTCTGCCTTCCTCAAGTTCCACTGACATTTTGGCTTCTCCCTTCCAGGTACGGTTGTAGATAGTTTCATCCTCAAACCCAGAATTTTTTGGCCAAAACCTCTAGGGGATGGGAGAAGACTGTGCTTCAGCTGTTGGGTTAGGCTAGTGTGGGACAGAATCATGTCTGGTCTAGAGGCACTCCCTGAGTACGACAGAAAGGTCGGGGCAGAGCCCTCACATTCCACATGTTCCAGAGGGTTCGAATCGATAAAATCCTCAATCAGCCTACCCGTGGTGTCTGTTGTCGCATATCCCCATCTTGTGGAGTGAGCGTTTAAATCCCCCAGCAGGAGGGACCTGGAGCACCATTGGCTCTCTAGCCAGTTCAGGTTTGCTTGTTTCTTGGGGGGTTGTAAATAAAATATATGGTTCTCTGCACGCCGTTTTTCCACACATCAATCTTCGCAGCTTCCAGAGAATCCGTAGGGTTCATCTCTTTGGCAATATCAAATTTGACTGTAAGAGCTGACTTGACACCCACTATGATGCCGCTTGCATGAAGCCGTGACCGCTTTAGGCAGTACAGTTGGTAGTCGGGTACTTGGAAGTACTCCATGTTGTCAGTAGCTGCTCCAGCCTCAGCAATGCCAAAAACGTCAAAGTCGTTCTCGGATAATTTCTTCTTAAAATCTGTATAAACAGAATTTGTCAATCCGTCCGCATTCCAAAAACTTATGCGGGGTTCGTCTTTGGATGTTCGGCCTTTAAAAAGGCCATTTGCACCAGGCGTGAGCCTGTTTCTTACGCCGTCTTGTGTTTGGTTGGGCTGCATTTGTGGCGGCAGTTTGCGATCGTTTAGTTCTCTGTATAGATATCCAGGGGGCACGTGAGTAACTCGGACGCGATCGCAGTCACCCCCCACAACTATGGCTAAGCACTGAGCAACATCAATCCAATGCTAGATCCCTTCCTATATTTTATGCCAATAGTATCAACGACCATCGTTTCAAACGTGCACTAGCTACTTGGGGAATGCCTTTCCTTGGATTGAATATCACCTGTAATGGCTGGTGATCAGTTACCAAAGTAAACTGACGTCCTGCTAGAAATTTATGGAAATGCTTTACTGCAAAAATAAATGCCAAGCCTTCACGATCCAGACTACTATAATTTCGTTCTGCTGGAGACAAAGTTGAGGATGCAAACGAAATCGGGTATTCGACTCCATCACTCAGACGAGACAAAGTCACACCAACACCATATGAGCTACCGTCCGAGGTGGGAACTAAAGGTTTACTGGACTGGGATTGTATAGTACTAACAAACTCTTGTCTGAAATAGCAGTTTTCGCAACAGTAAAAGCGTTTTCACATTCTATACTCCAATCCCAAGGAACACCTTTCCTTTTAAGAGAATACAGAGGTTCTAACATATGTGCTCTCATGGGCACCAACTGATCATAAAAATTGATGAGACCTAGGAATGACTTCAATTCAGTGACGTTAGGAGCCCTTGCTAATTTTATGGCTTTAACTTTTTCTGGACTTGACTTGACTTATATCCTTTGACTTCTACTGGAGTGTAGGGCCTCCATGAGCGAGTTCCCTTCTGTCCTTTGAGCAGCAATCATCCTTGCTTGTGTCCACGTTTTGCCTACCCCGCTCAACTCCTTCTCCACTGATCTCCGCCACGTCTCCTTTGGCCTCCCTCTTTTCCTCTCACCGGAAGGGGGACCTCTCAACAGCTCCATCTGACTTCTGACTTTCACTTCCATTTCCTTTTCCTGATTTCCAAGTGGATTGGCAGTTGGTCAGTGGCTCTCCATAACTGTTAATTTTTAACTGTTCACTTCAGGCCACCATATCCCCATTATTTGTCGAAGGCGGCGGTTAACAAAGGTCTGTAGTGGGTGGGTGATTGATTTGGTAACCTTCCAGGTTTCGCTACCGTAGAGTAGGACCGACTTCACGTTGGTGTTGAATAGCCATAATTTTGTGCGCTTGGAGAGGTTTCTGTTTCTCCATACTGGGTACAGTTGGACAAAAACCCTGTTGGCTTTCTTTAGGTGGCTCCGTGCATCCTCTGCAGCTCCACCGTACTTAGTGACTGTGTTCCCCAGGTAGACAAAGGAATCAACCCTGTCTATGGTATTAGCTCACAGCTTAAGTGGCTCTTGGCATCACTCATTAATTCTCATTTCTTTTGTTTTGCCAACGTTGATCTGAAGACCAACACGGCTGGCGATTCTGCTCAAGGAATCCATCTTGTCCTGTAAGTCACTAAACCGTTGTGCCAGAATGCAGAGGTCGTCGGCGAAGTCGAGGTCCTCGAGTCTCTCCCTAAACCCCTACTGGATTCCGCGTCTTCTTCCTTCAAGTGAGGCTCTCATAATGCTGTCGAGAACCACTATAAACAGGGTCGGTGATAGTACACATCCCTGTTTAACACCAGTACCGATTCTGATTGGGCTGGAAAGCACTCCCTCATGGACTATTCGGCATTCATAATCTTCATACTGACTCCTTATAAGATTTATTATCTTCACTGGGGAGTCTGTATCTCTCGAGGATTCTCCACAGGATATCCTGGTTCAGAGAATCGAAAGCCTTTTCAAAGTCAATAAAGGCAAAAGGTACAGAGGGCTTTGCCATTCCACGCTCTGCTCCAGGATAACCCTTAAGGTGTTGATGAGATCGGTGCAGCTTTGGTGCTTTCTGAAACCGGCCTGCTCCTTCCTCAAGCGCAGCTCGATTGATTGCTTGATTCTCTTGAGAATCACTCGGTTAAATATTTTTCTTAGAGTTGGAAGCAGCGTTACGCCTCACCAGTTTGTGCATTCCGAGATATCTCCTTTCTTTGGGATCTTGACAGTCATCCCGCTCTTCCATTCTGCTGGCTCTCTGTTCTTCCCATATTTTCCTGAACAGTGGTTCGGTGATGCTAGCCCGTGCTTGTGTATCAACCCTCAGGATTTCGGAAGGTATGCCGTCTATTCCAGGAGATTTGCCATTTTTCATTTCAGAGATTGTTTCAACACTCTTAGCACAGGTGGGTATATGCCAGTCACAGTTGGTCCACGGTCTGGCATTCTAAAACGCGGTTCCTCGGCATCTGTGGTTTCCCAATTCAGCACTTCGGAGAAGTGTTCTTCCCAGCGCCTTAAGTGTTCCGCTTGAGTGGTCAGGGTTACTCCACTCTTGCTTTTTAGAGGGCGGCTCTTTCTAAAACCTGTCTTGGACAGTTTCCTCGTTATATTGTAAAGTTCTTTTGCGTCCCCTATGCGTGCTGACTTCAGCTTTTTGAGCGAGTTCATTAACCCACTGTCGTTGGTCACTGCAGACACTCACCGTTCACCGAACCTCTGTTGCCGAGTCCTGCTTTGGTTGATTTTTTGCTTTAGTAATTTCCTTTTGTCAACCTCATTCCAAGTGCTTTCTGTCATCCAATTTTTCCTTTGGGGGTTCTTGTACCCGAGACAAGATCCACCGGCTTCAATGATACTTTTCTTGAAGAGGCGTCCTCCCCGTGTTCCTCAATTATGCTTGTCTTGAAGACGTCCCAGTGTTCCTCAGTTGAGCTATCCTCAAGCTGGAGGGCTTGGAATTTTTTAATTATCTCGGTTTTCAGGCTTCCTCTGACCTCCGGTATCTTCAGCTTCTTTATGTCCAGCAGTTTCTTCTTCTTTTGAGTTCTTGTGGCTACTGAGGTAATTTTTAGACGAAGCTTGGCCAGCATGAGGTGTTGGTCCCTACCGACGTCTGCCCCTCTTTTGTTCCTAACGTCTAATAAGGATCGGTGGAACTTTCTGCAGATGGCTATATGGTCAATCTGGTTTTCGCTTATTTGGTCAGGCAAGACCCAGAAAACCTTATGGCATTCCTTGTGGCAGGGGCAGAACCCCTCGAACATTTCTCCGTTTTCGTTGGCCTGCCGGACACCATGTTTTCCCATTATATGCTCAAGTCCTTCATTGTTCGAACCGACTTTGGTGTTGAGGTCCCCCATGACGATTACTATGTCCCTTTTGGATATAGTGCGCAGAGTGTAGCTCAGGGATCGGTAGAATTCCTCCTTTGCATCTTCCTCGTAGGGTTCTGTAGGAGCATAGCATTGCACAACGCTTATATTTCTTATTTTAGACTTGAAGCGGGCAGTAATCATCTGTCGAAATAGGTCTCCATTCCAATAGGCACCTCCGAGCCAATCCTTGGACAGAAGAATGCCGACACCCGATCTGTGTTCCGCTCCGTCTTCGCCAGCTAGTCCTGAGTATAGCAGGACCCCACCATCGCTTGTAGCCATTTATCCATTGTCTAGCCATCTTACTTCGCTGAGGCCTAAAATATCGAGATTGAAGCTCATCATCTCCCTTTGTACTTGTCTCAGTTTCCCTTTTGGTTTATTATTCTGTGAATAATACACCTATGTAATCGCTCAGCAAAAAATTTTTATAACACCCCCTCAAAATTTTTTCTTTTCCGTTTCAAGGTACGTAGATTCCAAAAATGCAATGTCCGTCCGCCGTACGCCGTATCACGTGTACAGGCTTCATTTTCGGTCTAAAAAATTCGTTCTTTCGCACACATGCTCCATTTGGGCCCTAGTTGTGTCCCGAAACTTTTCAGCCCGATCGGAATATACCCAGGGGTGTTATGAGTGAAAATGTGTATAAAAATAGGTACTTTTTGCGTTTTAGCAACATGTTGGTAACATGAGCTTTTAAGGTATCGTTTTTCATGTTTTTGGGGACGAGAAGACCGAATATGAAGTCGATTTTGACCAAAGAATAGAAAATTGAGGTTCTACCAGATGTTCAGCTCCCGAAATTGATTTTTTATGAGTCAAAAACCTGGGAAATCGTTTGAAATCACCACCAATTTGTATAATAACACTGGAAAAAGTGTCAACAGGTGGATCAAGACGATTAAATGGTACTATCAATGATCAGAGATAATTTATTTAAAAAAAAGGAGCGTAGTTTATTCGAGTTTTGGGGGCCAAAATTGGTGGAAACCACCAGAGATAGCTATTTCAATTATTTTATATGAAAGAAACAATAAATAAACAGCTAACATCTCTGTAGGTAGGTATGTCCAATAGAATAATGAACCCATGTGACAAGGACTTTGCAGCGTTTTTCATATAGTGTACGTACATTCCAAAATCCAATTCGTGTGTTCTGTTTCACGCCAAAGACCACTGCCATAGGTTCATTCCTGGTGTTGCTCGTTTCTGTAATAGGGTTGATTTAAGAAGTGCAGGTTATTAGCCCATAGCCTCTGAGTACCCATTTGTGGGGCTGCCACAAAGACCTGGGTACTGGCCAGGATCTTTTCTGTCAGGGATCCCACCCCTTAGCCCTTAGGTCAAGCCCTTCCCACAAGGCAGTGGGGGTACTGAGCTCATACGCCTCATCCGCCGTTGGATCCCTGGGATCTCATCGGCCCTCTGATCCTTTGCCCGTAACGTTTTCTTAGAACGGATGTAAACCTTCATCATCCTCACAAAACCCCAACAAATCAATCGAAGTCTCAAACAGTTTGCATTTGCCTTGATAACCTTACTCATTTAACCTACCCAAAATAATCTCTAAAATTTCCTGCCATTCCTCTCTCGATTTGGCGGAGATTATTATGTTGTCAATATAAGGCCGGCTGCGCACTGTAGCAAACAAAACGTTTGCAAGCGAAACAAAATGGTTGCAACCATACCAATCATTACTGTTTGCCTTCATTCTCTCCTCACACTTGCGCAAACACAACGAAACATTCTTGGAAGAAAGCCCTTCGAGTTCCACAAACACTTTCCGTTTCCGAGTTTCCTATTTTTATACTCCTTCAGGATAAAATTGAAAATCATTGCCCGTGATTCGACAGCAGCAATCAGTTTTTCTGCGTCACAATCCATCTATAGAATAATTAATTACGTTAGGATCAAAACCAAAAAATATAGTTGCAATACACTAGTAGGTACCTACTACTTCTCAGTTGATAAATACGCCGAACAAATCAAGCGAAATTGATTAATTAGCGAAAATAGAGGGGAAAATCACGAAATCGTACTTAATTTGGTTGGGGCGAACGAGAAGGAAGCGAACAAGGACAAACAATGACTGGCGAGCGAAACGTTTGGCAACCAGATGCCGGACCAAGTCTGCAGACCCCCCCATTAGTTCAACACTTTCCCCGACTTCTCTGCCTGCCTCAAACAAAATGTTCCGTTCGAGGATGATTGTTTGCTGCAGTGTGCGGCCGGCCTAACACTGTATCCCAGCAATTCCTTTCAAAATTGAATCCATCACAGGTTGAAACAAAGTCTGAGATACGTTCAAGCCCATCGGGAGACCTAAACAACCCAGTGAAACACTTAATGGTTAAATATTCTTTGCACTTATCACTAACCTCTAGTTGTAGAAATGCATCGCTGAGATCAGTCTCACAGAAAAACTTGCAGTTCACTAAATGGTGGAAGATCTCGTCAACCCTTGATAAAGGATAATGGTCAATATCAACAAAACGATTCAAGGTAGCTTTGAAATCGACACAAATACGGATACTACCGTTTTTGTGCATGAGGGTCACAAGGGAGATGCCCAACTACTGTGCCTAAGGGGTTCAATTATCTTTTTCTTGACCAATGAATCCAACTCTGCAGCGACTTTATCACGAAGTGTGTGTGGCACATTATAACCTTTATGGAACACTGGGCTAGCGTTTTCTTTCATAACATTAGAAGCAGCAAACTTCTTGATTGGATCACTGTCGCTGTTGGGAAAACGTTTCCCGTAGGTGTTCTTGAGAATGGAACCAACAGAATTGACGTCAACATAAACAGACGAATCACTTACTTGGTGCAATCCACTTAGGAACAAGTTCTGAGTGGCCTCAACATCAACCATACCCAGCACCAATCGGGATTTAATACTGACGACCATTCATGACAGCAGACTTCTTTTCAAAAACTTGTCTACAATAATAACAGTCAAATCAGAAAAAACATTGCTGCGATACTTAACCCAAAATGACATAGTACCTAGAACATTCAACGGTTCACCATTTGCCGTATTTAACTTGACATGACTGCTAGACAAAGGCACAGAATGGAAAAACTTGCTGTATACAAACTTGGGTAACAACATAAAAGGAGATCCAGAATCCATTTCAAAGAAAATAGCCGATCCATTGACATTCAACTCACGAAACACAGGTTACGAGTGGTGGTGTACTACTCACATCTATATGATGAGCAATTTTGACAAGATTGGTATCAGAATATTTACTAGGACAACATTTAGGAACATGACCTTTCTGATTACAAACAAAACATTGCCAATCTTTCACTGGACATTCGAAATCATTAGAATGGAATCAGGCGCAACAGGTGATAAATAAAAAGGGTTTTGAGCAAACAAAAACACTGGAAACTTGTAATAGTTTAATAGAGGCACTGATGCTTCGAATACGAAAAACATACGAGAGCAGCTACCTATCTAATGACTGAGGACAGATGAACACAAGACGCGCACACACACCAGCAGTGGTGCCAGCCTACACACAATTATTCCATAGTAACTTCTTCATGGTTATAACAATGTTTATCACTCCCCCCCTCAGTGAGATCATCGAATCGAATTGACAAGTAAAAATTTTCATTTAAGACAAGTGATCGCAGAACAAAATTTCGGTTTACATACTAACAAATTTGATGAGAGATGGAAAAGACCCAATACACATGCATCTTAAAAACATTCTAAATATTACTGATTAACACAGAAGTTCTATATTTCTCAAACTTTTCAGCTCCTAATGACTTAGTAAACAAATCGGCTATATTTTCGAATTTATATAATCAATCTTTATTACCTTGTTTAAGCAGAGCTCTTCTATAAAATGATGCGTGTTTTCAATGTGCTTCCCACGTTTACTATTTGTGTAGGTACCCGTCATTGATATAGCACTCATATTATCCACTCTTAAAACAGCAAATTCACTTACATCACCACCGAGATCAGACAGAACACCACGCAGATTGACAAGTTCTTGAGCAGCAGAACCCACAGCAATATATTCTGCTTCCGTCGTCGTAGAAAGGGCCACACACGTCTGCTTCTTGGAATGCCACGCGATGGGGTTCCCATTCAGACCAGAAACCACTGACACTCTTTCTGGTCTCCGGTCTCCGCCCCAATCCGAGTCGCTCAAACCTACCAAGGCTGTTGATCCTTTGGAGTACGGAAGTCCCATATCCCTGGTAGAACTTAGGCAGTGTAGGATGCGCTTCCCAGCATTCCATAATTCGGCAGTAGGTCTGTCAAGAAATCGGCACAAGAAGGAAACAGAATAGGAGGTATCCGGTCTTGTTGTCACTGAGAGATATATCAAACTGCAGATCAGCCTGTGGTAGGGCAGTTCGGTATTAGTGTCAGCTACACCATGGGGGTCTTAACCCTTCTGCAGTTCTCCAGTCCGAACTTCTCCAATAGTCCATCAACCATTTTAGATTGAGACAGAAGCAGCCCATTCTCCGACCGTTGAATCTGCATGCCGAGAAATGACGAGGGGTTTCCCAAATCCTTCACAACGTCTGACTCCTGAACTTGATCCTCATCACCCGCTATTAGTCTGTCGTCGACAAAGAGCACCAGATACACATTATTCTTGACATAAACAGTAGTCATAGTCTGATCTACCAAAACCGAGGTCTTTCATTGTACTTGAAAACTTATCATTCCAACATTGTGGAGCATTTCTGAGTCCGTATAATGCGGGATTTAATTTCACATACTAGACCCTTAGGCTTGTATATATATACCTCAAGAGTCCAAATAGCCATTTAAGAACGCGGTGGGCACATCAGTCTGTCTCAGGGTCCAATCTCTGTGAACTGCGACGGAAATTACCAACCGAAAGGTAGGTATTCTGCATACAGGTGCATATGAAAACTCCATATTTTCTTGAGGCACCTAAAATCCCCATGGCTACCAACCTCGCTTTTTTAGAACCATCCTCTTTGGTTAAACCTATCGTCTTGCTTGTCTGTAAGTAATTTCGCTGGAGTCCAGGTGGGATTTTAGTTCCTGATCAATGGCAGCTTTTTACTCTATGGCTTCTTCAAAGTTAACAGGTTCATTGTCGGACATACTTAGGAAACAAAAAGCAGTGTACAAATCATAATCACATAAATTTCAGGAGGTTTGACAGTTCGCCCAGATGAAGTGATGTAGGTAGTCGTTCTGGTAGAGGAGGTTTCATTCGTTGAGGGGTTTACTGGTTTACACTCCCCTTTTTGGTTTTTATGTCACCTTGTGTTTTCATTTTCTTCATCCCTGTCACCCATCTTGTCATCTTTTGCTTCTTTCGGTACAGTGTCAATATCTTCAACTTGTTGGGGATTATTTACCTACCTTTACACTCCCCTTTTTGGTTTTTATGTCACCTTGTGTTTTCATTTTCTTCATCCCTGTCACCCATCTTGTCATCTTTTGCTTCTTTCGGTACAGTGTCAATATCTTCAACTTGTTGGGGGTTATTTACCTCTACCACCGCCGTATACGACTTCTTAAAAGGCATTGTTGTCTCGTCAAATGTTACATCTCATGCATGAATCACTTTCACTTCTTCTGGCAGGTAAATCCGATAGTCGCCTCCACAATAACCAACAAATATGCTTCAAGTCACTCTGGGGTTTAATTTATTGCCCTTTGGCAAATTTAGTTTCCAGGCCTGCCATCCGAATATCCTCAGCTTTCTTAAATCACGATGTCCAGTCCATAGGTCTACAGGGATCGATCCACGGGACAGGGCAGTTGTAGGTGAACGATTCAATTCATAGGCCAAACATCTTGTGGCTTCCCCCCACAACTCTTTTGGAATTCCTGATTCAGCGATCTTTGCATGTACTCTCTCCAATAGTGTTCTGTTCATCCGCTCTGACTTTCCATTCATCTGTGGAGTATGGCTGATGGTATATTCCGTCACTATTCCATTTTCCTTTTTAAAATCCGTTAATATTTTTGACGTAAATTATCTCCCATTATCCAAACGTAGGCACTTTGGTATCGTACCATTTTGAGTCTTCATTTCTCGAACGTAACTTATGAGGTTATCAGCGGCTTCTCCTTTTGTTTGCAAAAGTTTTACGACCACATAATGAGAAAAGTCGTCCAATATCACTTGAAAGTATCGATGGTCCTCACAGGTTGCGGGCGCTATTGGACCACACACGTCACTGTGTACCAACTCACCTACTTCCGACGATTTTGTTTGGTTGGTTGAAAAGGGAAGACATGTTGACTTGCCTTCTATGCAGGAGGGACAAACTCCATTAGGACTTGGTAAACCGAGCTGATCTAGACTGTCCTTGCCCAAATGACCCATCCTGTGATGCCACAGCTGGCCAGTCTCACTTGCAGCAAAACATTGATCACAGCTCCCCCACACAGTCTATATCCATGACATAAACACCATTATTCTCGGGCAAACCAAAACGAGATTCTCAGTGCTGATCATTGCTTTGTTTTCATGAAAATTTATACTTAGGCCCCTTGAAGCCATTTTAGACACGGAAAACAAATTTTGTTTCAATTTAGGTACAGCTATCACTTAAATTGTCACATTTTTGCCTTGACATTTAATCTTGAGGTCACTTTTCACTAAGGACTTTAGGACTTTTCCATCGGCTGTATAAATGTTCATTTCACGATCTAGCATGCTCACGTTAACCGTATATGGTAGGAATTCATCTCCAACAAAGTGGTTTGAGGCCCCACTATCAATAACGAAGGAATGTTTTAATGGACCTTCATGATTACACATATTTGCCGCAAAAAATAGTACGTCATCTGTATCCTGAGCCACGTTCGCCTGACCTGCGCCTCCTCTGCCCCTAGGGCCTCCCCGTCGCCAACCTCGACAATTTCGCCTTCCTACCCCACGTCCCCGACCACGATACTTCAACCATTGTGCTTTGAAGTGTGATTTATCACAGCAAACATAACATGATGGTCTGCAATCTGCACCGAAACCTACCTCATATACGTCTCCCTCTTGTTGGCTAGGCGAGAACTGAGATTCATTTCGTTATCAAGCAGACGAGACTTGACAAAATCCATTTTCACATCAGATAGGGTTTTGATGGAGGTCACTACGTTTTCATACTGTTGGGGCAACGAGAGTAACAAGTGGCATACTCGATCTGTATAATTTATTATTGATCCCAAGGCTTCCAGGTCCCGAAAAATAGTGTAAACTTTGACGAAATGGTCTTCCAGTTTGTCGTGAGCACCAGACTTTAGGGTGAACAGTTTTCTCCACAAGGCTAACTTGGTAAACGGAGTGTTGCAACGAATACGTCCTGAAGCGCCTTCAGTTGAGATTTCGCTGATGTACAGTCTTTAATGATATCCAAGTGTTTATTGGAGACACCTTGGATAATCAGCGATTGAGCTTTGCAGTCTCTGAGCCCATAACTCCCCTTCTCAGCAATCTTCTCCCTAGGTGGCATTATCAATCACATCGGTGCATGCTTCTCTTTTCAGTACTGCTGATATCCTGAATTTCTGGTTGTTGAAATTGTTTCCCTGTAACATGGGAACTGCGCTGATTGAAGAAATCATCATCGATGATAATGCCATGCTGGAAACCACATGAATCTAACACAGGGGTATACGGAGAGGTTAGGCACAACCGAAATCAAAGTTCATCCACAACAATTTTCATGAAAACACTTCCAAGAATTTCGCGAATTATCTGGGCCCATAACCTGATAAATAAAGAGGGTTTTGAGCAAACGAAAACACCGGAAACTTGTAATAGTGTAATGGAGGCACTGGCGCTTTGAACACGAAAAACACATGAGAACAGCTGTCTACCTAATGGCTGAGGACAGATGAACACAAGATGCGCACACACGCCAGCAGTAGTGCCAACCTACACACACACAATTAACAACATCTGACCTTGGCAACGAATTTCTCTAAAAAATTATGGTATGAAATGATAAGTTCTAAGATGGGAAATTCGTTAGGTATAACAAGAAGTGTGTTACATTTGAGTTAGTTTTCCAAAAATTGCTAAATAGTGACTTGAGACAGAAAAACTGTAAAAAAAGTTTTAAGTAAATATTATTTTTTGAAGGGGTGGGGGGGTCAATTTCAAAATCATAGTAACTTCTTCATGGTTATATCAATATTTATCAACGGGAACATTTCCGTTTGTTTATTTTCTTATCACTGCTACCAGTTGGCTGTTTTTGATACGAAAACTTGGCACTACTTCCTTGCTTCAGAGTTTTCTGCATCGGGGTGGTGGCTTCACTGGACTTCTTCTTGTTTACAAAGTGGACATCTTTTTCGCTATCATCTTTGAACTCTAAAGACATAGCATTGGCTTGCTGGAGGACCATTTCAACTTCTGATACAATTTTGACCGCACTTTCGAAAGTCAATTTCTTTTCCGAAAGCAATCTTTTCTTGGCTACTGCATCCTTTAAGCCAAACACAAACTGATCGCGCAAGGCGTCATTGAGGATTTGTTGAAATTACATTTTAACGACAATTCCTTCAACCCAACAACAAAATCCTTGACGGGTTTGCCTACTTTTTGATTACGACAATGAAACTTAAATCTTTCTGCAACTTCGATCATCCGGGGCATAATGCTGTGTTGAAACGCTTAACAAGCTATCGAAAGATTTGTTTTTAGGTAAAGTAAAAAGTAAAGTAGAAATGTTTTAGTTTGTTTTTAGGTTTTTCAGGAGCAACGAGGTTTTTCAAGAGTACATTTCAGGTCCAATAAGAACAATAAGAGAACTAACTTCCTCAGAATCGGACGTTCCATTTCCATTCACCTCAAAAAATGCTTCGAGGCGCTCCAGGTAGTTCGAAAAAGGTTCCAACGATGGCACATAAGGGTCGACGTCCCCTAGCCATCCAGCTCAATGGGAATCGGGCGTGTAAGACGTTACGGGACTTCCCGATAGAAACCGTTGACCACGAACGCTCCAGCTCCGTCATCATCGTTGTTTTCGTTGTCGAATCCTTGGAAAGGGCTTTCTACTGAGGAATCATGCGTCTTCTTGTCGACATTACCCAGCATGGTCGGTGAAAAACAAACACGTTTGCCGAACTTGAAAAATGAATGAATGGAACTCTTTAAATTCTGCATACATGTGAAACTCGTTGCTAATTGTTGTGCTTCCGAGGGTTAGCTCTCATAAAACGGGACTACACCTCACTTGCATAAAACGGGTTTTTTGAAGTACAGAACAAGCCTAATGGCGTAATGGCGAACAAAGAATGAATCTCGCAAAACCGTTCATTCCAGGATCTGCTATGCATGCCCCAAAGCCTTGATGTTACAAGTCGATGACATCATATGGATATCATGTTGTATAACGATATGATGCATTAAAACTAAATTAATCGATACATAACAGTGTCAAGTAATGTTAGATATTTACCATGTTTTAAATGGTCCAAAAGGCTCGGATTGTTGGTATAGGAAACGAAAAATAATTCAATAGTTCATTCACGGGCCGCAGGTCGCATACGAGGTGGAACCTGGGTTCTTCGGTAGGATTTTGTTTTGGTACTAAAAAACAAGCTGCTGTTGGCTTCCCCCCGAAAGGAGCCATTATACCTTGACACAACAGCTTCGATTCTGCCCGACAAACAAAGCACTTATGTGTTTTTTTTCCCTCAACACCATACTTGAGCCAGTTGATATGTTGAATGCCCGCACGGTTTTCATAAAAATATTTGGAGCAAAAGAACACGTAGGTAATTGGATTATTTTCCTCATTTGGTGAGAGTATTTGTTTTCAATGGTCACACGTGACTGTCATTGTAACCAACAATTATTATGAAACTGGTTACTGATATTTGTTCTGTGAGTGATAAGAGATTGTAGAATGTGGATAGTGATAGTATGTACATGGATATTAGAGAGGTGAATTAGTCTGTTGTGGTCCTGGCAAAATAAAAGAAGGTTAGTGAAAACAAGTGGAAGTCCGTGAGATAAAGCCGAGTCGTAACCAGAAAGCAAGACCTGTTGAAACAAAACACAAAAAGGCAAATAGCAAAAGAGCAAAGGTAGACAATTAACTGAAAAACTTAACAGATTGACTTTGCAAAAATGGAGAAAAAACAAAAAAAAAGAACCAAAAAAAAAAGAAACAGAAAAAGGGTTAAATTAAAAGGAAACACCGCAGACTGTAAAAACACTACCCTCTGCTACCATATAACGATGGTGGGGCTAACAGAAGACCCCAACCAACATGCGAGTGAGCAAACTCTGCTACTACCACCTGGTTTTTTTAAACCCAACAGTTACATATGACAGCTGAAATCACCACCATCGTAACTGAGCAAAATACCTTAATTAAGAGACTTATTGTAGAGAGTCATCCCAACAGATAAAGATCGTCTGTGAGGCACTTGTAGCCTTGAACAAGTCAGCAAGTCAACATTTTTTTTTTTTTTTGCCGACCTGATTGGTAGGTTAAACAACTCCGTAGTAGTCCAATGGATTCCTGGTCGCTACAGACTAAAGGGAAATGACGAGCCGGATTTGGCACCAGAGAGGGTGTGAAGATGGAGCAGACTCATAAACGAAATACCAATACCAGACGTAATCATCGCCCTCAAAAGAGTACGCAGTGGGACCTGGCAAGCTCAGTATAATGAAACAGCTTTAGCGAAGGGACAATACTGGTTCAACCTGTAGCCACCTACAAACCCTGGATACCGGAAAGCTGGGATCTAACACATCGGCAGTACACACAGTTAGCAAGACTTTGAATGAATCACGGTAACAGCAGACGAACCATGTACTTATACAAACGAGCAAACAGTCAACTGTGGATGGAGTGTGACGCCCTAGAAGATATGGAATATATTATAGTGCAGTGCAAACAGTTCGTGGAAGAACGTGCAATTTAACTCACAGAAACATCATCAAAATAGAACGGTTTATTAATAGAATTATTAAAGAACAAGGAGAAAGAGGACTATTACCAGATTTCAAAATATCTCGAAGTAGGTATGGAACAACGGTTCAGTCTCCTTTCACATTATTAAGATAACATGTAAATTTTTTGTTTGTACTTAGAATTTTGTGGCACATGGAGAAAACCCCGGCCCAAAAATTTAGGGGGGGGGAGGGGGAACCGTTTTATTAATCGAGCAGTTGACGTTGATAAAATTTCGTAACTTTTTAGAAGCCATAGCTGCCATAAACGCCTGCGTACAACCGTGAAATCCCATGAATTAGTCATGTTAACCCTAAAAGTTCACAAGTGATTAATTTTCGCTGTATTGCTCGTGGATTAATTGGTTATCAGGGACTGCAACAGAATACATCAGTTTCTTCCAATTCTCAGTCTCAGCAGCAATGCCTAATGGTACGAGGAAGATCTTAATATTAACACCCCTCAGAAAGCTTCTGAATGAGGGGCGCCCAGAGTTCGTAAAATTTGACTTTGGAATTTTGATGATACATTGGAATCAAAGAATACCATGGCTTCTTCTTCCACTCCTAGTTTCACTGGCTAGATTGCTTTAACCAGCCATTCTTTTTGTTGTGTTATTAGATATTGAATAGAAATATTTGTTTAAACTCATCATGGTCATTATTTTGACATTTCGGTAGCCAAAAATGATGAAAATTAACATGTTGGCATGGAACCAAAAAATTCCCCGCAATCCCCTCCTACAGACCATAACCCCCCCCCCCCCCCCCCCCAAGATCCTGAAAGTCCCCCAAAATCCCTTCAGGGTCCCTGATTGGCAGCCCTGCAAGACAATCATACAATTACTGGTCCTTATAACCATAGTACTTATAACCATATCAGCTGAATACAGGTAAGGACAGTTGTGGGATGACTTGTGCACAAAATGCTTTCCACAAAACCTGCTGAACAACTTGTCACAAAATATCCTGACAGAACCTACTGATCAGGACTTATTCATTTCGTTGTGGTTAGTGTTGTGACATTATTTCCGTTTTCTGTTAAGATGGTCTCATGAATACTTCTTTCGATTACAGATATGCTTCTGGTTCAACAGCCTGTGGTTAACAACTACTCTCCTCATGTGTTGTGATGGGAAAACATAATCACCTTTTGAAATCTCTGTGATGACGACAGGGGCAATCCCATTGTCATTGATTCATTCATGGAGGCTGTTGTCCATCTGGAACGTTCTGCTACAATGCCCTCCCAGTCTCAGATGGCATACTCAAGACCATCATCACTTCATGGGTAAGCTCAGATCTTTCCTGCCTAATATTCTTATTTACTTGTGTTTATATTGTTCATTGAACAAGGAATGTATAATTACCCGTAATTTCATATGTTGCCATATTCAATTATTTCATGGTTTGATGTATCATATGGTAAACAGAAGTGATGGTCACATGATAATGCGTGTGGTATTGGATGTTATGAATTGCTGAGTAGTCAGCTGAATCTGCAAATTGATGAGCTGTGAATTAAGTAATACAGAGTGGTACAGAACTTCTTTTTTCAAATGAGTTGTGCTCAGCTGATTTTCATGGAAAACTCTTTTTTTACAGAATGAATGGTTAAATATCTACTATTTGCAGTGCAATAATGAAGTTCAGAAAATTATGTATTGGGAACTTTCCGTATTATAAAGCATGAGGTATTTTATATTTAAGCGTGCATTTCAGTGGCATTTAACTAATATAATCTTATGTAATAATCATGATATCATATGGTTGGGAACATTGCAGACTGAAGTGGTTTTAGATACAGCTCAAATAAATGATTATCGTTCAACTTATACCTAAAACTCATAATCATTCTGCTTAACACTCAGGTAGCTTCATAATAATTTATATTCATGAACGAAGTAGCCTACCAGTGTCTGCCTACCCAATATTATAAAATATGACACAGTGATTGAGAACTTGATGTTTCAGGATATCACTACTTATAAAACTATGACAGTTCTGTTAAGATACGTAGTAGCTAATACCTAATTACTTCAATTCATTAGACACGATAAAAGCTATCGCAATCAATATGAACTTACAACAACTATGTAGTAATTAACCCAACGCTTCCATTCCTAAATACTTTTGAACAGTAAATAGTGACTTACAATACACAGGAACAAACAATAAGCTTCCTCCCGATCGAAATAGTAATACAGGTTGTGGATGCAATTTTGTATGAACAACCTCAATTATTCCTCGATCATTTTTAAGATCAGATCCTTTCTCTAATACACTCGATTTACTGGATAGGTGTTATTTTTTGTATTGTCATGTGAAAACCCCTGGAAAAATGGGAGCTTGCTTTTATAGGATAGCACTGAACAGTTATAATTGACAGGGAACTGAATTTAAAAAGTCTTGGAGTCATTTATTTATTTGTTAGGGGTGTTTGGAGTTGGTTCTAGTATAAATAATTCGATACCTTTTATCAGAGCTAAACCCTACCAAAGAAAATTTAAATTACTTGATTGAGATGATTTTTTCATTCAGTTCCAGTAAGAGTTTAAAAATTGTCCCATTTTACATCCACCCTTTCAGTTATCAAGTCTCTGTACTTTTATATTTATATCACTTTTTTGTTTTGTTTATTGTTATTATGTTTTTAGAGAGAGTATCATCTTTCTTTTACCAGGTTCTGAAACTTCTGAACATGCGTTCTGAAAGTGTCACCTGTGTATGTTCTTATGAACAGCTTAATTTTAGTATGATGAACTGTATGGTAGTACTTGCAGTCTGGTTTCATTGACATGACTTATTTTTCATATAATTTACAGACGGCAAAATCAACCTCCAGCTGACTTGTGTTACAAGCCCAACAGCTCTGCTCCAAACAACCCTGGAGGGCCTCCTAACACTGGCCCAGGGATTATCGCTTCATCATCTGGTAGCAATACGAGGCATTCTCCAGCAGTATATTCTACAGGCTCGTCTAGTTACAACCCTATGAGATACATTCATGCAGCGCCTTATCCTCCTAACACAGGTGGCACTCCTATGCCATTCCGAGAAAACCTCTATTCTTCAAGAAGTTCTGTGAGTTGAATTTGTTGCACTTTTGCTCAAATTCTAGAATCTAGAAAATCAACAGCTGTCTATATTTTCCCCAAATGCAAGATTTTCTAATAATTTAACAAAGTAACTTCGATTGTCATGGATTCAGTCAATATTGGCCATAGTACTTTTTAGCTAAGTTTCAAAGAAAATATAGTTATTTGGCTCGTTCCAAAATTTCAGAGATGCCCTGTGAACTGGAAACCCTTCCAAAATCCGTTTCATGCGTCGGAAATCTGCTTCACTTTATCGTGTATGTGTGTGTGTATACGAGAAAGTGAAAACCTATTATTTAGGTCTCTGATGCATGACACGAATTTTGGAGAGGTTTCTGGTTCACAGGGTGAATTGGTAATACCTGCTATGAAAACTTCTACCAAAGTGAAATGCCAGCCATCCACGTAGAAGATATTAAGTGATTTGAGCAACCAATGTGCTCAACACTGCTGTGTGCATGTGCATCTTCCCCGAGTGCGCGTCATTCTGTATGATAAGTCCCTTAATTTCCATGGTAAAAAATTCGTTCTTGCGCAGAAAACTCCGTCTCTGCAAGAGTAATGATGAGTTCATTACCCAGCACGATTGCACTGGTCCAGTGCGCAGGGGTCCAGATTTACAAATTTTTGGTCAAAAAAATCAAAACAAAAAGGATTTCAACAACATGGCATGTGGGGTGTTGTCAATCATGTTTTTTGGGGCGCTGAATCGATTGAAACTGGTCCCAATCCAATTAGACGCACGCAGCATACGAAATGTACAAAATTGTAGTCCGAAATTCAATTAAAAGAAATATATATTTTTTTATGTAGGCATGTGAGGTGTCGTTTACCATGTTCTTTGGTCACCGAATCGATTTTGAGTAGGTTCAGCGTGTCCAGACTGCATTAAATGAACCAAATCACAATGTTTTGGGTTCAAAACACCCAAAAATACGTGCCACTCAGGTCTCAACGAGTGTCCAGTGAGGCCGTAATGAGTGGTCTGGCAGATGACCATTAATTTAAATTCTCAATTTCCCAAACTTATTCTTTGACAATTCGCTCCTCAAGCTATGCATGACCGGGATTTTTTCTTTCTAAAACTATCTGGTTCTTCCGTTTTATGGTAAAAATTATTGCAGAATAATATGGAATAATAATACTTGCATGTTAGCTATTTATTCTTCATCAAATTCAGTTAATTTCTACCGCATAAAACGTAAAAAAGTAAAATGAAAAACTTGTGCTAGGTATACTAAGCGAGACGATGCGAACGAGATATAAAGAAGTTTATTGAACATCTCATTTTTCCTTACACTCATCCCTCCTTATCATTGCTTTGTGTGTATATGAATAATAAATAATCTGTATTCTATACTAGATAAGTAGCAGATAGCATGCTTTCATCAGTTTGATATTTCATTAGATCAGCAATATGAGATTCAGTAGGTAGCTGTCTGATTTTGTGAACTTTGGTAGGCATCTTCGTCCTTAATAATTTCAACAATTTTGAGAGCAGTATTAACGTGCACTGCAATACCAATGATAACAGTAATACAGGGTGTGGCACAACTTCCTTTACGATTTCAGGAGGCCATAACAAAAAACTAAGCATGATATAAAAAATTTATTGATACCCAATTATTCTACAATTCATAACATTTTAATCTTGAGGTTTTAAACAAAACATCTTGAAGATGACGGCCGCCGTTGTTGATGCAACTCTGAAGGCGCATTCTGTAGTTGTCCATCACTCGTTGTAAGACGTCGATCCGAATCATCTGGATTTCCAAGTTGATTGCGACCTTCAATTCGTTTAAATTTCGCGGTTACTGTTTGTACACCTCAGCCTTGACGTAACCCCACAGGAAAAAATCACATGGATTTATATCCGGAGACCGAGCAGGCCAATTAATGTCTCCCCTCAGTGAAATGACCTTCCCTGGAAACATTTGCCTCACAACTTCCATCGACCTCCGGGCTGTTTGAGCTGTGGCTCCGTCTTGCTGAAACCAAACGTGGGTGATGTCAATGTCGAGGTCTTCCAATTTTGGTTGGAAGAAGTTCTGTATCATGTCTATGTACCGAGCAGATGTGACTGTGACCGTGATTCCATCCTCTTCGAAAAAATAAGGGCCAATGATTCCGTTACTGCTTACAGCACACCACAGTTACCTTAGGGCTGTGTAATGGTGTTTCATGCAAACTTCTTGGGTTTACCTCACTCCAGTATTGACAGTTCTGTCGATTTACTGCACCATTGAGGTGGAAATGAGCCTCATCACTAAACAGAATGACATCTGTTGGAGGAATGTCGTTGAGGAGCTGTTGAGAAATGTTGAGACGGTTTTGGAAGTCTCTCGGTAAAAGTTCCTGTACGGTTACAATTTTGTACGGGTGGAAAGAAAACACTTCATGCAAAATAAGGCGTACTGTGCGATCTGACAAGTTCAGAGCAGTGGCATGTCTGCGGGCTGACCTCTCTGGTGATTGGATGAATGAAGCTCTCACTCGTGCAATATTCTCTGGGGTGCGAGCAGTGCGACGTCGGCCACCTCCCCTCCCTTGACCACGAGTTGCAGAACTTTTGGCTCTAAAACTCCGAACCCAGTTCAAAATTGATGGTCTCGAAGGAACAGGAGCCAGAGGGGCTGAATTGAATTGTCTACGAAATGTGCGTTGTGCGTTGACTACCGAGTTCCCATTTTTTAAATATTGTTAGATAATGAACGCCCATTGTTGACCTGGCCACGACATGGTATATACTGAAAAACGTTAGTTACCTTCCCCCACCCTATAGAACCACCCCTTGCGACGCTACCTTCCGCCGAAATCGTAAAGGAAGTTGTGCTGCACCCTGTACAACAACTTATACAATAATCATTGGTAAACAATTAGATGGTTAGCTAATTATGAATATCAAAGCAAATGGATAAATTGAAAAAACTTCACCACGTGATTATGTTAGGTACAAAAATAATTATTTATTATTTTTTTTTTTTAGTGCAGAATCCAGGTTTTTTCTTAATTCCTCTTCATCTTCTAGTACATATAAATACGAGTAGGTATATATGTTGATTTGTCATTCCAGTTGATATCTGACCTTGGCTACAAGACCACAAATTCTAAAATTTTGCAATAGCGAACAAAAAGAAGGGTGATTTTCTAAAAATTGAAAGTGGATTGAATTTTAGTTGTTGATAAAAAAAAGCCAAAAATAGATATAAATTTACCGAAATTGTCATAGAATGGTGAATGGATTAAGTAAAACTGTTTCAATAATGAAAAATAGTTATCACGAAATTTGGGGTCAAAGTTGGGATTTTAGGGCTCATAGGATGGTAATTCGATAGTGAGGACGGTTTCAGCAATCACAATAGATTTTTCCCTCTTTACAGTGGATAAAATTGAACATTTTGGACATCAAAAACCTCTAAAAATTGGTAGAAATGGCTAAATTCACCAAAAATTGCCACATATGGCTGGGAAAACCCAGCTATTTCATATCCAACAAAAAATCGCCAAAACAAAGTTAAAGTTTTTGTTGGTCAAAAAAAAATCTCTTATACCTAATTGGTGAAAATGACGAAAAATCGCTACCAATATTGTTATTAGATGTTACTTTGAAAATTTTCTAATATGCTTATGTAGTGTGGTTGAAACTTTTTAAAACAGATGGCTAGTCCATAGTGGTGGTCTAAATACTGTATTTAGGGCAGCAGACATCATGTATGCCAGGCATATGGACTTGTAGATTCTTATCAGACAGGACTGTCTTTCAGTTTCAGTCCATACAAAAGTTTTGAGAGCTTGCTAAGCAGGCTCGTATGTGGCTCTCCCAGGTTGTCCTACAGCTAATCCGCATTATCTAGTTGTTGCACATTGCAGTATTCAGCAGTAATCGATTTTTGTAGAATCTCCTGTTAAATTCTCTCACATCTCCTCTGTAATTGCAGCTAGTGTCTCAGTTCACAGTCCAGGTGACTGTGATATCATTTTTGAAGGCGAACAGTATCCCCTCATAGCCAGACCAGCAATGTAATTGACATATACCAGGGAGAGTGGAGAGGTGATAATGAGCTTCCCTGTGGGGTCTCCTGGCTTATCGCTTCTTCATCACTGGTAGTATCTCCTATCTTCAGATTCTCTTTCCCTCCCATCAGAAAGCTCTCCATCATAATAAGACACCACCTCGTACTCAAGCGTTCAGTAGTTTATCATTGAGACACAGCTGAGATGTAGTCAAACGCCATTGCTAGGTCCTGGTACAAAGCTGCCACCTTACGACCTAATTCAACTCCCATACTGTATATTTCTCCTGCAGGAATTCGTGATGGTGAGCATTGAAGACATTTCATTGGTAAATGTACTGCAGGAGTTGGTTTTCACACACATATACAGGATTCTCAAGATTGTTGGTCAGTTGGCTTTATTGGTTGGTCATTTTTAATATCTGATCTGAATCCAGCTTTCCATATCAGTACAATCAATGTCTTTAGCTCTTCAAAAACTGTACTAGTTTGCAGTCGATTTATTATCAGTGTGGTGTTTCAGCCTCTCCTGTTGCCTTAACTTCCATTGTTGACCAGCCATCGGGGCCTGGCTCATCAGCAATACTGCTGATACTATTAGAACATTCAGGGCAATGACATTTTCCCATTCCGTTGCAGTGCAATTCAGTGGAGTTCAGGGACTTATTTAATTAGTGGATCTGACACCCTCATTGAGAGGCAGCATTCATACAGTATTGATTAACCTTTTAGCAATGTCCTTTCGTTTGCTTCTACTTGAATAGCTTCACCTTACTTCCTTGTTAGAGGAAAAGTTGGTTTCTTTGAAGCCTTGTAGGTAGGTATTCGCTTGTGATGTAATGCACTAAGGAAAGAGTTGCATTTTTGCTGATTAGGCATTCTTATTTGATTTTGCTTCAGTTTTAGATGGTAAAAACGATGTTTGTTGTTCAGATTTACCCCCTCCCCCCCCTCTCAATTCTTTGATGAACTAGTTTTAATGATCAGTTACGAGTAAGTTCTCAAAAATTTCTGAAAGTCGACAAAATTTATATAAATTCCAAGGTGGGTTTGAAATCATTTCCGAACTTTTTGGAGAGTGTGTTTTGTATTAGATCTTAGCTTTTATTACTTCTGTCATGACCTTTGATAGTACGTGCTAAGGAGATTACCTGTCATATTTACGAGATTATGAGTATGTAGTGAGTTCTCATTGTTAATGACAGTGGAATACGAGAAGTACTTGTAACATGAATTTTACTCTGAATCATAGCTGTACTCACGTGTTGAATTCCTTTGTAGGCTGCTAAAGTTATTGACTTGCCATTTTATACCCACATGTTCTTTTCTAAGAAGATATTTTATAGAAATTATGCTTTTTTCAGACTAGTACAATGTAAACCATATTTTTATTGTTTCAGAATTTAGTTGGAGAACGAGGGCAACAAATGATGGACTATGGCATGAGAGGCGACAACATGCCTTCGCAGAGTAAACCTAGAATCTCTTTACTTACTTCACCTGAATATATGTCTTCAATATCAAATAGACGTCACCACCCGTAAGCTGAGCTCTAGTTTTTCCTTTTGATGTTAGTTTGTTACACAGTGCAGATGACCCATGTATTAGCCCAGTGTAATATAGGCATCAGTGAGATTCACTATTGTATCTCAGCAGTGCAGTTAACAGCTACTTTACATTAATTTTCAACAATGAAAACATTGGCAAACACCTTGGCTGACCCAGCCACTGGCATGAAACAGTAGGAATGAGGTTCATTGATATATAATGACAGACTAATTAAGCATCATGATGTAGTCCATTAAATCAACGTGACCTTATGTGGGAGACCACTACAAGTTTTAGGCCCGATTTCACCAAAAACTCACTAATCGTGATTAAGCTAATCAAGATTTCAGTTAACCAAACCCTGTAATCGTGATTAATGTCGTTTGGATTCCACCATGCAAATCATGGTTCCCACTAATCTTGGTTACGCTAACCACAATTTACTTCACTAAACACGATTAACGCCCCCATGGATGCTATATGTTCCTTATCAACAAGGCAGTGGTGTAATGAGGTTATAACAAAACCAGGTTATTTAATTCTGTCAAGACTCAATCGCCTGTCATTGTAGTGTTTGTTTTCTATGCCATTTCTATTATCATGAGTGATGACAGTAATAGTGAACCCAAAAAAAGGAAGGGGGATCCAGCTTTCGAGGTGTCGAATGAAAATTTACTTGTAGAGCTCCTAAAAAAATACTACAATGTTGAGTGCAAGAAAACTGTGAATATGCGACGAATTCAACTCTAATCAGAATTACTCTTCTACCTTTAACTTGAGAACTTTGTTACCGTAGGTACAATTATATTTCACAACCTACATAGCAATTCCTGTTTTTTGATTATTTACTATCAATTCATCGTTACACAGTGTTTTTGACTTCAAAATTTATGATGCAGGTAGGTACCTACTAAATTAAATTCTAAATTAAATGTCAATTAAAAAGGTTTTATATTAGAACAATACAACGTGAAAACTCAAATTCGCCTTTCATTATTCATCCTCTCCATTTCCATGTGGTTGTCTTGCCAATCTGAAAAGAAATAGTGATAATAATAGGTTTAATACATTTTGGTTTTCATGATATAAATAGGTACGTTCCAGTATTGCCGAATTGTACATAAATACTACAAATTCCTGTGGCTTTATAATATATATTCCCAAAAGTTTTTGGGTGTAATGATTGAAGATAAAAAAGATTTGCAAAGAATAACCTCGTTATGAAAAGCATTACTTCCTATCCCTCTAGATACTGTTGCACCTACTTCAGAAATGTTACCTTAGATACTACTGTTATTTATTATGATCATTATGAAAAAACAATTGCATATAGAAGTCCAGTCTGGTATAAGTGCGCACCTAAATATTTCAAATTTGTCATCTCATGGTTTACCTACATACACACTAACTTGTAATAGGTACAGTTACACATGCGAAAATAATATGTAGTTACATGTACATTATTTTCTATTAATGTTCTACATGTAACTTACCTGTCATTCAGGTATTCTAGGCGGCCTTCTATTTGTTCCAGTACGCTGAGAACAGTTGTTTTGATAGTTGGTACCGCATTGAAAAGTCGATGAAATCTTCACTCCTTTCCCTTATCTATTTAGGATGGTCGACAATATTATCTTCATCTTGGAATGATAATTCGAAAGCACGCACTAATGCGCGAGGCATCGTAGGTATATAATACCGAAATCACTATCAGAAAGCACTGTGTACTTGACATAGTTGCATGATAAACCAAAATGGTTGTCTAATTGTGGTTAAGAATGCTAATCGACCAAAATCGGCTGATTAGTTCTTAATCGTGGTTAATGCTTAATCGAGAGTGGTGGAATCGAACAGTTCTGTTAACCATGATTAAGCAACGTAAATCGTGATTAGGATTGTCTAACCGTGATTAAAAATGTTGGTGAAATCGGCCCTTAATGTTTTCAAATTTATTATGCAACTACAGTGTGAATGGGCTGTTTTGATAGTTGGAGTAGGCCATGGCTGGTTCATGTGGAATCAAGAATTGAGCCAGAATTCGCCTTGCACCGTCAAAGCCACGTTAAGATTTTTAGTTACAGTTACTGATGATAGGATTTTCTAGAATACTGATGTATGTGATTGGAGGTGAAGTCCTAAAAGTTGTGTTTGGAAAAGGATAAAGAGGCTCTGAGCAACTGAAGTGGGTCTCATTGGGCTTTGCCAGCAGTTGAAATTAGCTCCAAGGAGCACACTGACTGTACGATAGTTTAGACCGGTTGTCTTACACTTATCAAGCCCCTGGAACCACTTTGGGATTCTATTGAGGGCATTATAACCAACATTATAGAAACAGCCACCTACACAGATCAAGGTGAAGGTTCTGGTCTGCACATTTAGGATCAGAGATTGAAGAATTGATAGCGGAACTCCGGTTTCGTACATCATACAATGTGATCTGAAAATTTGGGTCTCAGATTCCATGGAATTGTGATCTGGGATTGCAGGTTTCAGATAGAATTGTGATGCTAGGTCGCAAGATCTGGTCCACCAGTGTGATCTGTGAGTGGGGAACAAAGGTCATAGTGACCCACAATTGCAGTTTCTGAAGGTGAAGGGGTATGTCCATAGTGCACCCCTCACATCTTACTCCCACTGAGATTTTTTTTACATAGTTACTTTCTCGATTCAGGGGTGTGGTGGTTCGTGTCTTGCAGGAAAGGTTGTGACGAGCTAACTCAATGTGACGAGCTAACTCAAAACGTCCATTTTGCATCATAGAGGCTCTCATAGTGCACTAAGACAAGCCAACTAGCAAGAAAAATGTATGGAATTTAATTCAGAAAATATTCATTGGTGGTTCACGGGAGTTGAAATGATGAGCAAGAGCACTGCTTGAGTCAAAATTATTTAAAGATATTTCTTTCTCACTAGAACACTGCAACGAAGCCAGAAGCGGTGCATCATGGACATACCCTGTGAAATTAATTATGCCTAAACCTGAACTAGCAAAATGCAGCTTAGCACAGTCCCTTGCATAACGGCAACCTCCCTTTGATGTGGCAGATAAGATGCTCATGGCTGTGTGCAAGTAGCTACCACCACCCACTGTCCCCTTGTGCACTCAAATCTATGAAATGAATTTTGGCGCATTTATTGCCTGAAAGATGGATACCTTTGAAAATATTCAACTGTAGAGCGAGGTTACAGTTATACTTTATGACATCAGAAAACATCAATACGCAGAGGCCAGCAATGTTGGTGCGCTAAAAAATGCTCAAGTTAAGTGGTGTTGTGAAAATCAATGAAATTCAAGCCACTCACTACCCTAAAATATGAGTATCTCATAGAGCATCTCTCTTAGAATACAACAAATGACAATCGAAAATAAAGTACAATATTTGGAAAAAAAACTTAGCATCGTGATGAATGTACAGGTTCTTCCATTGTCCAAAAATATAGTACATACTTCAATAATATATGTATTGTTTTATCAGAAATATAGTAAATACTATCAGTTATTATAGTTCATATTTTTGGTAACCCTACTTTGAGTGATAAGTAACATAGGTAAACAAATACTAGATCTAACAGAGCAGAGGTAGGAGATTATGAAAAGAGTCTTAAATACCAGTGCCAAGAGAAAGCGCTGAAGCCGTCAACAACTTGGGGTCACTGGACACTACTGGTGTTTACTGTTACCCACCCACTTATTATTGCATTTTTTTGTTAGTTTTATTTTTTGTTTCCACGTCTAACCAGGTAGCGGAAGCTTTGTTTTCAATTTGAGAGGAACACAATGTTTTTTTTGTTTCCAAAATTATAATTTTCGTTCACGTTTTACATGTTTGAGCTTTCTGAACAAATTTGTTTTGGTGTCTGTCTGTCTGTCTGTGTGCATGCAAATCCTTGCCACCACAACTTCCTCAGTTAAAATTTTCAGAGATAATGTGGGTTGGGCCCTTGTTGGTCCCCTGTGGATCTTAGACTTCTTAAAAAATATGAGTGTACAGTGGTATTGACATGTTGACCCAAGTAAAAAATCGAGTACTATGGTGAAAGTCACATGGAGTCATGAATTTGATTAATTGTGTTTATGTTATTTGTTCTTTCCAGTGAGGATTCATATAGGGGTCAAATAGTTCCTCCAGGTCACCAACCCATGGAAGTCGGTGCTTCTTCCAAAAAAATACGCCTTGGAGATGGAAAGTCGGATTTACAAAGGACGCTAAGAATTGATACAAGGGTACGTAAATACATCCAATGGATTTACAGAAATTAGTGATTATTGAGTAGATGCTGATGTTTTGGATCATAGTAAAGGGTACATGAAGATTCTTCAACATTTGGTTTGTATTCTCCAGAAAGATTTTGTATTCTTGGATGTTATTGCCAATATGATTGGAGTGCTATGAAGCAATATAGTTTGTGCAGATGGACTGTTGACTTCAGAGTTAACATGTATAATTGTAGGATGTCAGTGAAGCACTTAGTCCAGTAGACATGTGTCACTCTGTGTTACCAGGGTTGGCAAAAACATGTTTTTTGGGTTTAAACATAACAGAAAGTGTTTTAAAATTTAAAATTACCATTCGTTTATATTTTAGTGGGTGTTCAAACAATTAAAACGGCGTTGAAAATGCTGTTGGGGGTTCAGTGGACTGTATTTTTTGGGGAATATGGACGGTTCAGGTTGATAAATGAGCGAGGAAAAGGCAATGGGGTTAGGTGACTAGGTATGTCAAATGGGGGCGGAAAATGGTTGAGCATTTTACCTTGAATACTGGTATGTAGAGAATACCTGGGGCTTAGGGATGGAACGTCGATGTTAGTATCGGTCACCAACATCGATAGTCTAAAACATTGTTACCTCCACCATCGATGTTTTCATACGTCAGTGCTATCGGCGATGTTATCGTCGATATTAGAATACCTATATACAATCACGAAACTTTTTTGTTAAAAAAAGGTGTACAGCTATAAGCAAAATCATGAAAAATGCTTCATCAAAAAATTCCGCTACTTTATTACAAAAAACAGCAAGCGAACTCAGAACTGGAGAAAAAAAAGTCAAAAAATAGAATGTAAAACTGTAAATCACGTAAGCTGCAATCAAGCTCACACAGAGAAGTGAGAAATTGAGAATGTTGGAAGTTCGAAGTTCGGTAATGAACAAATCAGGGAACAGATCGATGGGTACCAACTTAAACAATAAATCAATGGTTCTTCAAATATTCCTAAAGGGCTTCTCGTCATTATTTCATTTTCTCGAGATTCTTTTGCTAACTTAAAATTTGTCACAATTTCACAATACAGTCGATGCTGATTGTTCTAACATCGATGTTATCAGAGGGATAACATCGATGTTTGATAAATATCGAACCTCTCAACATCGATGGTAAAACATAGAGCATTGGAGCAAAAACATTGATGTTTCGATAATATCAAACATCAATGTTCCATTCCTACTGGGGCATGACGATCCAATTGGCGAGAGACGTTCTGGAAGGTCTTGATTATGTTCCAAAGTATGAGGAAGCCCAGTAAGGGAAAGAGGTGGTCTGATTGGAATAAGACTGATTTAGTGGTGAAAAACTAATAACAGCAGGTGTTTCTAGTACAGAGATGATGAGTGGAGGAAAAGTGGTGATAATTCACTGGTTTTTTACTCTTTAAAGCTTTGAAATATGACAGTAAGGCGGGAGAGAAAACAATTACTGTCAAGGAGAAAAAATGGAGTGAGAGAGGAACCAAGAAGGGGAGAGTTTGGGGCCACTGTCGTCAGAACTTGCATGCCCAGCATTGCTCGAACAAGTGTTTTAACCCTAATACATTCCTTCATTCACCCCCCTCACTCGTTATTTTGCCGCCTCACCAACTGTGCAGGTTAACTGCTGGTTGCTCACCAGCTGAAAGGGCCTTGTGGCCTGGCTAGTTGCTGATAACACCAGGCACATGTTTTAGTGTGGTTGGCTGCTGGTTTCACATTGCACGCTTTGCTTGCCATTCATTCCGCCCTAGGCGATCTATGATACACTTTAAATTGTGCTAAGTATAGACGTTTGGTGTATAATTGTTTCTGTGTATTTTAATACTTCTAACCAATCCAGAGTGAACAGTGACGGGAAAAAATTCAACAGTAAAACAGCTTAGACCACCGTTAAGTTGTTATAAGTCATATGAATACTCAACCAGTCTTAGTTGTTTTCAGCTTTCTGTCTTATCACAGGATTGATGTAGGCAATGGAAAATGAACCGTGTTTTATTAAAAAAGTTGTTTCAAATACTGCAAACCTTGGTCTATGAGTTGAGTTTGTAACATGAAAAGCTGCAAAGTCCTTGTCACATGGGTTTATTATTCTATCGGACATACCTACAGAAATTTTGGCTGTTCATTTATTGTTTTTTTCATGTGCAATAATTGAAATAGCTATTTTTAATGGTTTCTACCAATTTTGCCCCCCAAAAACAAAGTGGGCTCTTTTTTTTCCTTACAAATTATCTTTTGTCATTGATCCATTGCCATTGATCCATTGGTGCAGTGCCATTGTCTTGATTCACTTCTAGTGTTATACAAATTTATGGTGATTTCAGACAGTTACTCTGGTTTTTGACCCATAAATATTGGGAACCTTCGTTACAGCCTCAGTTCTTCAGTCGGTCAAAATCAACTTCATATTCGGCTTTCTCGTCCTAAAAAACATGGAAAACGATACCTCACAAGTTCTTGTGGAATAAAACCTCAAAAAACCCTCGAAAAACCATATTTTTACTCTCATTTTTCTACCGTAACACCCCTGGGTGTATTCCGATCAGGCTGCCGAGCTTCGGAGCACAACTAGGACCCAAATGTGTTCTCAAATGGGGACCCAAACTTTGTCCGGAAGAACGACGGCTTTAGTCCAAAGTTGAACGTAAATTTAAGGCTGAATCTTCGTTAGAACCTCAATTTTCCACTCTTTGGCCAAAATGGACTTCATGTTCGAGCTCTCATCCTAAAAAAAACATGGAAAATGATCCCTCTCAACCTCATGTTACTAAAACACCAAAAATACCCATTTTTACCCCATTTTTCACCCATAACACCCCTGGGTATATTCTGATCGGGCTGTTAAGAGTCGGGACACAACTAGGGCCCAAGTCGAGGTTGTCTGCAAAAGAACGAGTTTTTTAGACCAAAAATGAAGTAGATATAGATGATATGGTACAGGTTATGGACATAGCACTTTTTATCTATGCCCCTTGACACGTAAAAGAAAAAATTTTGAGGGGGTGTTATAACAAATTTTTGCTGAGGGAATACATAGGTGTAGTATTCACAGAATAATAAACCAAAAATGACCCTCAAACAGATTTAATCGCTTGAAATGTCAAGGTTCCACTTGTTAGACCGTCAAAATATTAGTGTAGTTTTTGGTGCCACATTAGGTCAATAACAGCTCATTTCTAGTTTTAGGGCTGACATTTAGATAGTACCACTGATGCCAGCATGGTCCCAGTAAGTGAATTACAAGTTGTATAGTCTCCTCCATTTCAGAACTCTGAATGATAACCTTGAACTTGGCTCTTGTCATGTTTTCCTACTGGCACCACCATTTTTGCCAGTAATAGAGCTTAGTGCCAGTAAGAAAACTTATGGTCTGGATGTTTTATCTGGGTTTCATGTTGTGAATAGCTTCCCAAACTTGACATGAGTTGATTAGTTGATTACAGCACCATTGTTTACAAGTATCCCCTCCCAAGCTACCCAGTTGTAAAAATTAATCCCCCCCCCCCCCGGTACCCTCTTCAGCCCCATAAAGGACCCTAATCCCCGCCAATGTAGCTAGCTTCCCACCTCGCTACTATAGAAACCTGTTCCTTCCCCCTTCGTTCCCTGTTTCTTTCAACCCTGTTTGGCGAGATTGAAATTCGTTAGGCAGGCAGCTTTTTGCTCCCCAGGCATAGCCAGTGTGAGTTCAAAATTTCAGCTCGATCCGTTATGTCTGAGGCAGTTGTCCTGTCAAACAAGGACAACAAGATCAAGTAGGAAATCTTGAAAAGTAGCTTTGTAACTCCTGCACTTGATGGTCCCAGGGGTGGAAATTTGGTACGTCCTCAAGGGCCCCTCGAGAAAGAGTTTATAAAAAAATCAACACCGGAGACTCATAGGTGGCTGAGTGGCACTGTGGGGGGGGGGGGGGGGGGGGTTAAAAACGATACTTGTTCTTCTGCGTAGGTAAACTGTGTACTTGGTCGCTTAGAGTTTTTCGGTTTCTTGGTTGAAGGGTCGCTTCCCTTGTCCCTAGATGGTTACACGGAAACTTGTAGGAAACTGTAGATTCCCTAGGTTCTTGTAGGAAACATTCAGGTTTGCTATTGTTGTTTTCATTTTTCCACACATCCTATAAAATATCAAGTTTATTCGGTAGGTAGGCATTGCGTGAAGTAGGTATTCCTGTTGCCGACTACTCATTTTGCTTCCGAGTCTGCGAAGCCTTGTGTTCACTTTCGTGAGCCAAAAAATTTTTGTCTTCAGAAATCAAAATTTCCACTTGCATTTTGCGTTTCAAAGCCTACTGAACAAATTTGGTTCCGTGTCTGTCGGTCTGTGAGTCTGTCCGCATTTCCTTGTTACAGCCATAACTTCCACGATTTTGAATTGATTCAGCTCAAATTTTGAGGGATGGTGCGGATAAGGCCCCTTGAGGTCCCATACAAATTTCAACATGATTGATCCAGCGGTACGCCCTGCGCATGCGCTAACGTTAAATTCAACAAACACGCATAACTTTCACAATTTTGATTCAATTTCGCTCAAATTTTCAAGGGTTGTTTGGACAAGGCCTAGTGAGTTCCAGTATGAATTTCAGCATGATCGGACCCTCGGTGCGCTCTGCGCATGCGCTGGCGTGAAATAGATTCAATTTCCTTGTTACAGCCGTAGTAACCAAAGATTTCACCCAATTTCAATGTAATTCTCAGGGATTAAGCGGGTAGGGCCCATTGAGGTCCCATATAAATTTCAACATGATAGAGCCAGCGGTTCGCCCTGCGCATGCGCTCTGTCTGTCTGTCTGTCCCTGCTATGCACGGCCAAACGGCTCGACGGATATCGACCAAATTTGCACGAATATCCAGTAGGCTCCCAAGTTGTGCAACGTCGCATTTTCAATTCCCTGACCATAGCGGAACTATGGTCGACCATGGTCAACTCCTGAATGGCTCAACGGATATCGACCAAATTTGGCACGAATATCCAGTAGGCTCCCAAGTTGTGCAACGTCGCATTTTTAATTCCCTGACCATAGCGGAACTATGGTCGACCATGGTCAACTCCTGAATGGCTTGACGGATATCGACCAAATTTGGCACGAGTATCCAGTAGGCTCCCAAGTTATGTAACGTCGCATTTTTAATTCCCTGACCATAGCGGAACTATGGTCGACCATGGTCAACTTCGTTAATTGAAATGGTAACCCCTATTTTTTATCGCGTATTCGTAATCTACGTGGAATTCTATCTACGATCGACCCTTCGGACTACCCCCGCGGTCGACCTTAGCGCATCCATGGGCCCCTCCATGGTCGAATCCCGAATTGCTCAACGGATATCGACCAAATTTGGCACCAATATCCGGTAGCCTCCCAAGTTGAACGTAGGCGCATTTTTAATTCCCTGACCATAGCGGAAATATGGTCGACCATGGTCAACTCCTGAATGGCTTGACGGATTTTGATAAAATTGGGCACAAATACCCGGTAGGGTATGGGATTTTTCCGTCGTTTGTTGGTTCCACGATACTGCGTACAGCGAATCTCGGATAGCGAGCGAAGCGAGCGGTCAGGCTAGTTATGTATAATGGACGTAATGTATTATGGAAGTCATGTTATGTATAATATGTATATTTCATGTAATGTTATGTAATGTTATGTTATGTAATGTAATGTTATGTAATATGTATATTTCACGTTATGTAATGTTATGTAATGTAATGTAATGTTATGTTATTTTGCTTCCGAGTCTGTTCTATTTTATAATGGGTCACTCTGATTGTGACGAGGAAGCTCCTGTGCCATCACCTTGGCAGTGTATTTGATTTCACACACTGATTGGTTTTCTCCAAGTTCAGTCCAAACATGATTGGTTACAGTAATTATTCTAGTAGGGAACATATGGGTTTGCTGTTGTTGTTTTCAGTTTCATCGCACCCTGTAAAATATTAAGTTTATTAATGCGTCAAGTACATGTTGCCGACTACTTATTTTTTATTGCACATACTGTGATTGGTTTTCTTCAGGTTCACTCCAAGCAAGAAGATGGCCAGCAAGCTACAGCTTACACACCCCAAGTTGAAGCGATATCACCAACTCTGCCTACAGAAACACTTCAGGATGAAACATTCAAATCTACAAAGGATGAACTTCTTCATGGCATTTCAAAAGTTGATAGAGAAATCACCAAAACTGAACTCCAGATATCAACACTCAAACGAAAACAGGTCAGTACACTCAGTTCAGTTTGTTTCCTAATTAAGAAAAAAGCATCGTGCTTTTCTGAATCAATCATTACTCATGATAGTAGCAAAAGCACCTTGAATAGAATTTGCAAACCCTGAAAACAATTTAAACAAGTTTGGGTTCTTGGCTGAGGGCAACGTCAGTAGAATCCAGGTTAAGCCTGACATCAGCATTTTCCGTCAGCTGCATTGGTATCCACAATATTACAACTCCTATGGGGAGAAGTGGATTCCAGTACATGTATTTGTGTTGGTGTTGGTATGTTAATTCTGTAGAAATATTGAGGGAATGTCTTCAGTAATTTATCAGCAAGTTGAAGAAGAGAACAAAGAGTCAAAGAACTAAGGCACACTTTGAAGAAGAAGAAATCCCAAAACATTGCCGAAAAACTTTTGATTCTAGAACTCTACCCAAACACAAATACCTAATCACTATGATTTTATATCAACAGTGGAAAATCACCACCAACACATTACTCTTTTGGATTCATCAAAATGTTGGGATGATCATCAACTATCTTCTAATTCACTATCGCTGTTGTTGTTACAAGGCAAACTAGAAAATTATCTTACTTTGTATACAAAAGGAAAACGTATTTTTAAGTGCATGCATTACAGGTAGAAGTGGGCGGTTCCTGACTGAATTACTCGTGAAGAATTATCTCTGCCAACTGAACTACTCCTCAGCATAGTTCACTTCACTGAATGGTAGTTCATTAGAACCATGGAGTAAAAGAGTCAAGGACCCAGTGTCTAGAGATGGACGTAGGAAGTGGGAACTAAAGAACTACCGTTCTGTGCGTTATGAACTAAGAACTATCACTCACTCACAAGGTGACAGGGTGAGTATGTTAGTTCTTATTGTTCATTGGAACAGTAGATACTACATGAAAGGTTGATAGCACTGAACGGTAGTTCCTTAGGAGTCATTCAGAAGGAGTGAAAAATAAATACTACTTGAGGAGTTTATAGTATCCACAGATTTATAGTTTCTTTCATTATGGTTAGTGCAAATGGGGTGGATGCTACATAAGGAGTTTATAGTATCACGGAACAACATTTCAAAGAAATAAAGAACTAAGTTGGAGTCATTCAGCCGTTCCTTTGTCTGGTCGTTCCTGTATCATTGCCAGAAGCCAGTCTGATAGTTCAAGTATCAATATCATTCTTAGTTCTAATTCAATCAATATCATTCTTAGTGTCGTGTGATTGGAAAAAAAGAGGAACTGGAATGAATTACCGAACTAACTCAAAAGAACTACTGTTTCCAAGGAGTGAACTAACGGAACTTGAATCCCTCAATTGAACTACTCTTGCCCACCACTAATTACGGGGGATGCCGTTTTTGGTGGTGTATTTTTCTATCACGCAACGTGAATACTTTTCCATTACCCTCAGTACTGAAGTGAATTTCAAAATTCCGTTGACGTAGTGCACAGCTAGACTCAGTACTGAGTCAAATAAAAAAGAACCACGTAAACTGTTGAGAATTGTGGGCTGAGCATAGCTTACAGTTTTAATATTAACCCCTCCTTTACTCCATCCTGAAGTGAATTTGAAATTCTGGCGACATAGTGCACAACTAGACCCAAACCTAAGTCGGTCTGTTCACTGAAAAATTAGGGAAGCAAATAGAAATTGGCAGTTTGAAAAAAGGCGGGGTGTGACGTAGAGATATTTTACTGCCTCCTAGTATGGGGGACAAATTAAGACAAAATAAAGAAGATCGAGATGGAACTAATATTATAATGGAAGTGTCCTCTATCGTTATTTGACCATCCTTGAACAATTAAGTAACGTTAGACTGAATGAGCGGAGACCTCGATCACTGAAATCCCTATGGATACTATAATACCTTATAACTTTTACGCACACACAATCACACACATAGCCCGGCTGCTGTGACCTAGGTGTAGGTTCCGCGCTTTTTCAACATCCAGTATCTTTATTTCGCATTCCCTTCCTTATATTACATAATTATCACCTTCTCCCACTACGTCCTTTTCACAGTTACTTGAACTAAAATATTCCAGAAATCATCTTATTTTTAAACTCACTGGAATACCCCATTGTGGCCTGGGCATCGGATAAAAAATCTGCGCGCACACCCACACACACACACACGCACAGACCGACATCTAGGGGTTTTTCGACAGATTCAGTTTTAGAGTGGTCTGAAACGGGTTTCTAGTCTGTTACTTTTTCTCTCCATTGAGTGTTGACCCCTTCCAACCGAAAAAGAAAACAGTAGGGTCGGTCGCCCTGACTGTGAACCCTTTTATGATTCTGCAAAGTTTCTTCTTCTTCATCCCTAAAAATGTATGAAATAAGCATAAAACGCTGCAAATTATTAAGCAGTGGTTTATTATTTACCTGCATAGAAGCACCTTCTGCGTACATCACTGTTTTCTGTGGTCAGTATCTACCCTCGGGCTCCTCCCAGGAAAGCCCTAAATCGAGTACTGTAGCCGGCCCGGGAATTACAGTTTTTCATAAAACGTGGAGAACGATACCTCACAAGCTCTTGTTACTGAAAACCTTGAAAAAAAAAAAACTATTTTTACACCCATTTTTCACCCATAACACCCTTGGGTGGGTGTATTCCGATCGGGCTGCCGAGCTTCGGAGCACAACTAGGGCCCAAATGGAGCCCGTTATGTGAATGAACGACAATGTTAGACCGAAATTTATGATAAATTCAAGTCAGAAACTTTGTTAGAACTTAAATTCTGCCCTCGTTGGTCAAAATCGACTTCATATTCAATCTCCTCGCCCTAAAAAACATGGAAAACGATACCTCACAAGCACCAAAAACCTTATTTTTTACACTCATTTTTCACCCATAACATCCTTGGCAATGTTCCGGTCGAGCTGCAAAGTTTCGGGACACAACTAGAATCCAAATGGAGCCTGTGTGCGAAAGAACAAATTTTTTAGACTGAAAATAAAGGTAGATATGGATGCTGCGGCGTACGGCTGATGGACATAGCATTGTCGGAATCTTTGCACCCTTTATTAATGTTATTTATTTTTGAGGGGGAGTTCAAAAAATTGTTTGCTGAACGGATACATTGGTGTATCAATCACAGTATAATAAACCAAAATATTAACCTGTATATGTGCCCCTTCTACGTAGATCACTGTTTTCTGCAGTCAATACCTACCCTTGAGCTCTCCCCAGGGAATTCCAAAATCGAGTGTTGGAGCCAGCCCTGCACATTTATCAATAATTAATCCTTAGTTATTTGTTGTTATTCATGAAGCATAACGTTTGTTCAAGTTAAAAAAGTACATATGAACATAATCCAAAAGAGCTTTTTGGAGAGTTTTTCATTCTTCAAATGGAATAATATCAAGGAACAACTAACTCGACTCAAGCCATCCGTGATTATAGTCAGGTGTTCCCTAGCAGTGATATCTGGGCCTGATTTATACAGTTTGATTCACTATCATGTTGACAAAGCTTATCGGTGCAAACGAACGGCAGGTCGTACGATGCTCCGGGTGGTCTCAAAAAATTTTTTAGTCCGAAAGCAATTTAAAAACGGAGTAACAACCATACCCTTCTATTGAAAGTTTTCGAGCTACGACGTTCTGAAAATTGCAACTGCTATTTTTCACCCCTTAGAGATGACTGACAGTAACGCCGAGCTTCGCGGACCAACTAGACCCCCAAGTGTGACCTACAAACCAGATTTCGTTAATTTTGGTTCATGTTAACTAAGAAAAGGCTAGGTACGGCGGACGGACAGAAATTTCTCTATTGCCTTTCCGGATTCTACGTACCTTGAAACAGAAACCATCAACTTTTGAGGGGGGTTAAAGATATATTTTTTCCATGCTTGATTCCAAAGTTTCATTATTGAAAATAGTAAACCTGAAAGAAATAAATGAAATTTTTTTTTTTCAAATGTGAGGCACGTGATGGTGGTGTGAACTGCAGTTCAAATCACTGTGGATTCACTGGTTATCGTGGTTTGGACAATAATTTAAAACAAATATTGTTGTGATCGGCTGCTCCTCCGTTCATACATGTTGTATCTCAGAGTGGGGACCCCCCGACCCCCCTCTGACCATGTCAGGGGCCTATAAAGAGCCAAGGGGCCAACCATTAAATAACCATTCTCAAGCTAAACACGGCCTCGTCTGTTACTTCCTATATCACTACACTGGTGACCAACCGACGTCGACAACGCCGCTCAGCGCCCGCCGTTTGACTGCGTAGAAGCACCGCCTCCGCAGCAACGCGCCCCACCACGCGCGGCCCCCACCGACGCCACAGCGGCGCCCCACTTCGACGCCCACCTCGACGGCTATTGCAGCGCCTCCCGCTACTTCGCCCCACCATCCGATTCCTATATAAGGAAACGGACGCCGGCGCCTCGCACACTTCCTGCTGACACCTCAACGGACTGGCACCTTCGAAGAAAAAGACGATGACGGAGCAGAAACCGAAAAAACTCCCGAAGCGAGTCCGCCATCGATCCTCAAGCTCCGGCCGTTCAACCCCGCATTTCCGCACGTCTGGTTCGCACAACTCGAGATCATACTCGCACACGAAGGCCTCACGACGCCACATGCGAAGTTCGCCCGAGCATTCCTCGCACTCGAGCCCCGACAAGCGGATCTCTGCGCCGACCTCAACCCCTCGAACGCCAACAGCTACCAGACGTTGAAAACCCGCCTTTTAGCTACACACGCACCTTCCGATGGTTCCCGGCTCACCGCCTTACTCCAACCGGCCTCCGACGACGAGCTACCGTCAGTCCTCGCTCGCCGACTCACCCGAGCACTCCCGGCTGACACACCGACCCCGCTCGTCCGGCAGCTTTTCCTCCGCGCCCTCCCAGAGAGCATTCGCCTACACATAGCGGCGCGTGACGAACCCGACATCACGAAACTCGCTGCGCTCGCTGACCGCCTCATACCCTTCGCCACGCCTCCTCGGGTGGCTACCATCACCGAAGAGGTTGAAGTGATACAGAACAGACGACAACGGCGCCCGCCGACGCAGCCGACACCGAACACACGCCGCCTGACGACCACCCTACGCTTCTACCACCGCACATGGGGCCCCCGAGCACTGAAATGCCGCAGCCCCTGCAGCTGGCGCACGAAACCGTCGGAAAACGCCAACGCACGGCCCGACCAGCCGTAACGGCCGTGCGCAACCCACCAACCTCTCGGCTCTTCATCAGATGCAAGCGAACCGCCCTAGACTTCCTAGTTGACACCGGCTCCGACGTATCAATCGTCCCGAACACCCTGCTACGTCAAAAAACCAAATGTCCAAGCGCTTTACGTGCCACAAATGGCACCGAGATCAAGATGTACGGAACACACGCCGCCTCAGTACACCTACCTGATCTCCCTCCGTACGAATGGACCTTCACAGTCGCCGACGTATCGACACCGATCCTCGGCTCCGATTTTTTGACGTATCACGGCCTACTCGTCGACCTACCCAACGCCCGACTCATCAATGCGGCCACGGAGCGGTACATCACCGGTACAGTGGAACTCGTACCTCCGGGCCAATCAATTTGCACCACTACAACGAACGAGCCCCGCTTCCAAGCCCTCCTCGACGCCTACGAACCATCCGACACACCATGCGACGCGCCCGTGGAACATCATATTGTCACGAAAGGACCCCCGTGCCATGCGAAACTTCGCCGATTATCACCGGACCTTTACGCGAAAGCAAAGGCCCATTTCGGCGAACTACTAGCGGCGGGGGTCATCAAACCTTCGGAAGCACCGTGGTCAAGCCCGCTACACATCGTCCCGAAGCCCGACGGCGATATACGCCCCGTTGGGGACTACAGGGCACTGAATCGGCTCACAATACCGGATCGCTACATCGTCCCACACCTACACGACTTCACGACAGCCCTGTACGGGACCACCGTGTACAGCACTTTCGACCTCGCCCGCGCATTTTTCCACTGCAAAATCAGCGAACGCGACGTACCGAAAACGACGATCCTAACCCCCTTAGGCGCCTACCAATTCAAACGAATGAATTTCGGCTTACGAAACGCAGCGCAAACGTGGCAACGCTACATGGACCACGTCCTACGCAACCTACCCTTCGTGTACTGTTACCTTGATGACATACTGGTCGCCTCGGCGACCCCGTCTGAACACTACACCCACGTACGCACGCTCCTCGAGACCCTCGCCAAATACGGCCTACAAATCAATACAGCCAAATTCCAGCTCGCCCGACCGTCAGTCAAATTTCTCGGCCATAACGTCTCAGCCGACGGGATCACACCCCTACCGGAACGCACGGCCCTCATCAAGAAATTCCCTCGACCTAACACCGTCCACGAGCTCCGAACATTCCTCTGCCTCATTAACTTCTATCACCGAGCCTTACCACGAGCCGCATCTACTCTTCGCCCCCTAGTGGAAATGATACCACCCGATGCCAAGAAAAAAGACAACCACCGCACGCTCACGTGGACCACCGACGCAGCTGACGCATTCGACCGCGCAAAACGCTTACTCGAAAGCTCCGTCACACTCGCCCATCCGGCCCCGTCCGACACTCGTCCTACATACGGACTCATTCATTGACAAATCGCACCTACGCCCGCTGGGTTTTTTCTCACGCACACTCAACCCGGCTCAACGTAATTACAGCGCATTTGACCGCGAACTATTGGCTATATACCTCGCCATAGTGCATTTTCGCCAACAAATCGAAGGGCGCCCACTGACCGTCTACACGGACCACAAGCCCCTAACGACCTCTCTTGCGACTCAATCCAATACGGCCCCGCCAACGAGACTTCGGCACCTTAGATTCATCTCCGAATTTACTACGGACACCCGGTACGCCGAGGGCCCAACGAACATCGTCGCCGACTATCTCTCGCCTACCACCGACGGCTAACACAACCGCTGCCCACGCAGTCACGGATCATCGCACTCCCTTCACGATGCAACAACTCGCCGACGCACAGGCCGCCGATGACCACCTCACCACCATGACTCTCACGGCACACCGGATACAAGGCCACGACATCATGTGTGACGACACCGACGCCGCGCCCCGCCCCTACATCCCGACGCCGCTACGCCTCGCCGTTTTCCGGCACCTACACGGGCTGACGCACCCAGGGATAAAAGCAACGACCGCCCTCATCCGAGCCCGATACTACTGGCCAAATATGACTTCATCAATCAGGCTATTCACGCGCGCCTGCCCGAGCTGCAACCGAGCAAAAACAACGCGCCACATCAGGGCCCCCCTCGGCGAATTCCCCGACGCAGCGCCGCTCGAACACGTCCACATAGACCTCTTCGGCCCACTACCACCGTCGGCAACGAAAAAATATATACTGTCGATGATCGACCGCGCCACCGGCTGGTTCGAATGTGCCCCCCTCTCGACCCTTTCTGCCGACGCAGTAATCACGGCCCTACACACACACTGGATCGCACGCTACGGCTCCCCTGCACACATAACCACCGACCAGGGCACACAGTTCACCTCCGCCGATTTTCACAAATACTGCACATCCATGGGCACGGAGGTCCATCACACGAACACATACCACCCACAAGCGAACGGCCTAGTCGAGCGACTACACCGCGTCCTAAAGGACGCAATAATCGCCACCGCCACGTCCCGCACTTGTGCCACACAACTCAGCGGCCTCCTCCTCGGCCTACGAAACCGCCCGGGCCCCGACAGCTACTCGCCGGCTCAACGCCTCTTTTCGGCCACACCACGCCGCCCAGGGGATTTGTTCGCTCAGCCGCCACCGACAACCGTACCCCTCCACACGAACGAGTCCTACCGCCACTACACTCAGTCTTACATGCCAACTACCATGCGCACAGCGACATATGTGTACGTACGCGTCGACACACCACGGGGTAAACTAGAGCCACCCTACACCGGCCCACATCAAATACTAACGAACGACGGAAAAACAGTCACGGACGACCGCCGCACGCCGTCAGTATCCATCGACCGATGTAAGCCGGCACCCCCACCTACGCACACCACAGACACCCCCAACATGCCGCCGGACGCCCCACAGCCGCGACTATAAAAATGCGCACCCACAACCAAAGTCAACCACTATACAGCCATGTCGCCGAAACCGCCTACAGCCGCCCAGCTTCTCCGCGACCTCGCCGTCACCACCGGCCCCGGCGAAGCGAAAGCCAACCCAGCCACAGCCACCAGGACGATATGGCCCGATCCCCATCCGTCAGGCGATGGCCATCTCTCGAGCCGGCGCGATGCCCATCCACGCGCGGCCCCGGAAAGACACGGCGCAGCAGCGCCCGCCACCCAACCGACAGCCACCACCGGGTATCCGCCCGCTCACACCGCAGCCGTCAACAGCGACGCCAGGCACCCCCGTGCTGACCGTCACAACCCCACCACATCACACAGTCACGCTGTAGCTCCCGCCATACGCCGGCACCTGCAGCGACTGCTGCCTCCACGGGGTACGGCGACCCCATCAGCACACTGCCGAAGTGCAAGCCTCGCCAGACGTGTGCACCAAGGCCACCTACGCTCGCCACTTGACGAAGGCCCTCCTCGCCACAACGGAACGCGGCACCCAAACCACCCCCCTCGGCACGTCACCCTCCGCAACGCCTACGGCACGGCCGACGTCGCCCAAGCCGGCACCGCCGTCAACGCCGCAACGCCCCCGCCACCCGAAGCCCCACTACCGCACGGCCAGCATCCGCCACCGGCGCGACCTCTCACGCCAGCACCGGCGCCTCCGCCACTAACCGGACACGCCCCACCGCCCCACGACATCGACCCACGCATCCACCCGGACAGCCACAATGAAACCACCGCAACCAGCACACGCACCTCCCACGCCCGGCAACCGCCACCGCAACAGAACAAAAATTTAACTAAATGCGTTACTTGAATTCTGGGGGAGCAGTGTTGTGATCGGCTGCTCCTCCACAACCCATGTACTGTTCATACATGTTGTATCTCAGAGTGGGGACCCCCCGACCCCCCTCTGACCATGTCAGGGGCCTATAAAGAGCCAAGGGGCCAACCATTAAATAACCATTCTCAAGCTAACCACGGCCTCGTCTGTTACTTCCTATATCACTACAAATATATTTTTTGGAAAATTTGTATAGTGATAATAAATTCGAAATTCGATGGCAAAGAGGCGGCAAAAAAACAGACAATGTACTTAGGTACCTAATTAGGTTTGGTATAACGCCTCACACTTCTATCATCATCAAAATTATCCTCCTTCCTATGCATGGTGGTATCATAGGCTTTCATTAACTGCTACCACCTATACAATACTCATACCTTGAATAAATTATTTCCATTTTTACATAATGATTTGCTGAGTTCTTTGTTATGATAATAAGGTGATTAGCTGACTCATTATATAAACCACACAGGGTGTATGAAATAAGGTGTTCAACACAGAAAATGAATATATAACTAACCCTGGGGATTCATCCCAGGCAGTTCGGTTAACTACTCATGTCTGTAGCCCAACGGCCTTATCAGGTAGAATAAACCGGTTCCCGTGAGCTCACCGAAGTTGCAATGTCCTGAGCGTGGGTGGTGATATGTGGTGACAAGCCCAAGTAAGACCTTGTAGCTGTTGGGCGAACCCCTCTCCACTCAAGGGGGCGAGGCAATGAGTACCTAAGAGTGAAATGATCAGTACGAAATCTGATCCTCTCATTAGAGAACAGCTGATCACGTCCATTATGCGGGTATGATGGACGTAAAGCCCCTGCCTGATATGGTTGTTTAATGGTGATGCACTGGATTATTTTGTATACATTTGACTATTAGCACTTGTTTTTATTCTGGACCAATACAAAATTTCCAGCAAGAGTTGGAGGAAGCTGCCAAAAGACCTGAAGTGGAAGCAGAGGAAGAGGAAGTTCCTCAGCCCAAACATCATAGTCCTGCCCAAAAGATTTATGCTGAAAACAGGGTAAATTACCTTATATGTATTTATTCCTAAATGTATGTATTCCTTACATGTATTTATTCCTTATGTGTAGGAACTTGTCCTTCAACTTGACTGTTGCCATTATAGTAAATCAAAAAGTTCTTGGTTGGGATGGATTTGACAACTCAGTTTTATGCAAAGTATACTTTTCTCAACAAGCGCAAATTTACACCACTGACTGACAACAAATAATAGAGATCGTGAGTAGTATGTCGATTGTTAGTATGATTGATTGTTTCAAGGTAATGTGAGGTGATTTTGTGTAGACTAAAGCGCTCAGAAATGTTGTGAAATTCACTGGGAGCTACATCTGAACCTTTTCTGTATGAAACTCAAATGCTTACCTTCCAAGGGGGGAACAAGGAGCAGCTTAAGTAGTGGTGATGGCCTATGAATTACTGTCTCTCTGTTATGAACCCTAAAAGATTTCTTTTCACCCTCCAACATTTTTGGTCATTCAAAGAATCATTGGTTTCCTAAAATGGTATGTTTGTGATTCACCACATCGTTTGGTAGTACTTGAGGAAATTTTAGTAGTTTGCATCACTCTTAGCAATCGGGACACACAAATTTCGAACTCGACTCACTTCTTGTATTACTTTGCGAAATTTAGAGTTTTTTTCATGTAGCCAAGGTCAGCTGTTGTCTGGAGTAAATACGCATACCCAATGGACATACACATAACGGAAAAAATCAAGACGCTGCCAAGTCCTTGTCACATGGGTTTATTATTATTTCGTTGGTCATATCCACAGAAATGTTGGCTATTCATTTATGGTTTCTTTCATGTGGAATAATTTACATAGCTATTTTTCATGATTTCCGCCTATTTTCGCCCCCAAAAACACGAATTAGGCTCCTATTTTTGACAAATTATCTTTGATCATTGTTACTGCAATTCATTTGTCTTGGTTCACCTGTTCATACTGCTTCAAGTGATAGTATAGAAATTTATGGTGATTTCAGACAATTTCCCAGGTTTTGACTTATAAAAAATGCATTTTAGGAGCTGAACCTTCGTTCTAACCTCAATAGTTCACTCTTTGGTCAAAATAACTTCATATTCGGTCTTCTCGCCCTAAAAGACATGGAAAACGATACCTCACGAGCTCGTGTTCACTAAAACCTCGAAAAACCCTATATTACGCATATTTTTCACCGACAACACCCCTGGGTGTATTCTGATTAGGCTGCCGAGCTTCGGGGCGCAAGTACTGTACCCAAAAGGATCCTGTATGTGAAAGAACACCAAAATTTAAGGCTGAAACTTTGTTAGAACCTCAGTTTGCTTGTTGGTCAAAATCGACTTCATATTTGATCTCCTCACCCTAAAAAACATGGAAAACTATACCTCACAAGGTCATGTTACTAAAACCCTATTTTTACGCCCATTTTTCACACACGGGTGTATGCTGATGGAGCGGCAAAGTTTCTGGACACAACGGGCCCAAATGGAGCCTGTGTGTGAAAGAACGAATTTTTAGACCACAAAAAATGTACTCGTAGATAATTATGTATGATAGGGCGGACGGACATTGCATTTTTGGGATCTACACACCTTGAAACTAAAAGAAAAACGCTGCGGGGTCCTTGTCACATGGGTTTATTATTCTCCTGGACATACCTACAGAAATGCCGGCTGTTCATTTTTATTGTTTCATTCATGTGCAATAATTGAATTGGCTATTTTGATGGTTTCCACCAATTTTGGCCCCCAAAAACACGAATTAGGCTCCTATTTTTTTGACAAATTATCTTTGATCATTGATAGTGCCATTTAATTGTCTTGATAAATTGTTGGTACTACTTCCAGTGTTATACAAATTTATGGTAATTCCAGAAAATTTCCCAGGTTTTTGACTTGAGAAATGAATTCTGGGATCTGAACCTTCGTTCTAACCTCAGTACGAGTACTTCACTCTTTGGTCAAAATCTGCTTCACATTCGGTTTCCTCCTTCTAAATAACATGGAAAACGATGCCTCACAGGCTCGTGTTACTAAAACTCCAAAAAACATTTTTTTTTTAAACACATGTTTGACCCATATCACCCTTGGGTGTATTCTGATCGGACTGCAAAGTGTCGGGACGCAACTAGTGCCCAAATGGAGCCTGTTTGTGATAGAACGGATTTTTGGACCGAAAATGAAGTAGATATGGATGGTACAGCGGACAGACATTGCATTTTTGGAATCTGCGCACCTTGAAAAGTAAAAGGAAAGAATAATGTGGGGGGGGGGGGATGGAGGGGTATACAAATGTTTTGCTAAGCGAATACATAGGTGTATTATTCACAGAATAATATATCAAGAACTCTGGCAAGTCCTTGTCACATGGGTTTATTATTCTGTTCATTTATTGTTTCTTTCATGTGCAATCATTAAAATAGTTATTTTTGATAGAATCCACCAGTTTTGGCCCCCCCAAAAACACGAAGTAGGCCTTTTTTCTTTTTTTTTCAAGCAAATTATCTTTGATCATTGGTAGTGCCATTTAATTGTCTCTTTAATTGCCTTCACCTGCTAATACTACTGCTAGTGTTATTATACAAATTTATGATGATTCCAGACAATTTCCCAGGTTTTTGACTTGTAAAAAATGAATTTTGGGAGCTGAATCTTCGTTGCAACCTCAGTTCTTCACTGTTTGGTCAAAATCTACTTCATATTCGGTCTTTTCGCCGTAAAAATCATGGAAAACGATACATCACAAGCTCATGTTCACCAAAACCTCCAAAATCTCTTGAAATGCCATATTTTTACACCCATTTTTCTACCATAACACCCCTGGATTTATTCCGATCCTGCTGCCGAGCTTCGGAGCACAACTAGGGCCCAAATGTGTTCTCAAATGGGGCACCCATGTGTGTGGAAGAATGACGATTTTAGACCGAAATTTAACATAAAGTTAAGACTGAAAGTGCGTTGGAGCCTCAATTTTCCACTCTTTGGTCAAAATCGACTTCATATTCGGTCTGCTCTTCCTAAATAACATGGAAAACGATAGCTCAAAAGCTCATGTTACTAAAATGCCAAAAAACCCTATTTTTACACCCATTTTTTACTCATAACACCCCTGGATATACTCCGATCGGGCTGCATGTTGCACACAACTAGGGCCCAAATGGAGCCTTTGTGTGAAGGAACGAATTTTTAGACCAATAATAAAGTAGATATGCATGATACGGCGGACGGCACACAGCGTACGGTGGACGGACATTGCATTTTTGGAATCTTCGCACCTTGAAACCTAAAAGAAAAAAGTTGTTATACAAATTTTGTGCTAAGGGAATACATAGGTTTATTATTTAAAGAATAATAAACTCAGAGGGAGTTATTGAGAGGTTGTCTATTTCCACTAATACATGTAAAATACACTGTTATACTGGTGTTGGTGATCAAACCATCGTCAGTAACAAACAATAACTGAAGGTATATTGGAGAGAGGTGAGTCCTAAAAATGAAAGGCGGTCAGTTGGGATTGGTGGTGGATGTAAAAGGGGGAAGGACCAAATTGAAAGGGGGTCGATTTTTATTGGATGTGGAAGTGAGAGGCAAAAAGGTGTTAGGGTGACGGGAGGGGACCTAGCTGTTACAGAAATGAACGCAATAGGGAGAAAAACTTAGGATGTAATGGGGGTGGGAAGGGGACCTAGCTGTTACAGAAATGAACGCAATAATGGAGAAAAACTTGAAGGAATTACATCCAAAGATCTACCCAACCACTCATATCTAACCTATCAATCACTCTAATAATTTAGCGTTTTTTATGTGCATAATATGCTCCCTTGTCGGCAGAAATGAAGAAACTGGACAAATTTTCCATCTGTTGTCCCAATTGAAGCAATGACTGTATTCATTCAAGTTTTGTGCAAAGGCTGCAAATACCCACATTACCCTTGAAATCTTTTTCATGTTCCTTTATCCTTTCTCTAAACTTTCTACCAGTTTGACCACAATATTCAAGCCTACACAAACACTTGAATTTATACTCACCTCTTTTATCTTGAACATTAATTATAACTTTAACTGAACCTAATGAAGATATGAAATTAGTTTTATATCCTACTTTGAACCCTTTAGAAGTCAATAGTTTACCTGTTTTATGTGAAATTTTCCCAACATCAGTATACTAGTCCAATTCATTCTTAGCTTCCCTAACTAGATTTGAACTCTTCCCTTACTATTTTTGTAAGAACCCTGTTCCATATTGTATCAATAGGAGCTCCCTCATATCCATTACACACTTCTATACTTTTGATAGTTAACTTTCTTTAGCTAAATTCTGTTCATTCATTGGTATGTTTAAACGACGTTCGAGAAACAATACCGCCTATCTCTAAACTGTGAATTTTACAGGGGGACAGAAAAACTGAAGCAAATGATTCTATCAAGTCATTGTCACGCTAAAACAAACTATAGTTGCAACTGGAGAGAACGCCTTGGTATTCCGAGTGTTTCTTATATAAATCTATCGAAACCTTTTATTTGGAGAAGATAGGCGGTATCGTTCAGTTTGAAACCAATATAGATGGTATTTTTAATACTTGTATTTATGTAGATTGATATTGCTTAAGGCGGAAACCAGCAGAACACAGTTTTTAAACTCATTTTTTAATAAAACAATAGAAGTTTTCTTGACATCAACTGAAACATAAGGAACTGGATTAATACTTGACACTTGAAGGAGGTAACATCAGGCCTAAAATAAGTAAAAGAAAGGTCTCTTCAGTCTTGAAATAAGTAAAAGAAGGGTAACTAGGAAGTTTTTAAGTAGCAGAGTGGGTAACTATAAAGTCTGACTATAAAGTTAGGTACATCATTTAAAAAAATCACAAACCAACAATTTTTTACGTGCATCACAAAAAATATCAGTCTCATCGTCATTGTCTTGGAAATTAGATTAAAATAGAACTATAACAAGGCAATGTAAGCATAAAATCTGAGGAACACTTGAATGACAGTTTCTTCTAATAATCTGCTTTTTTCGTCTTTTCTTGGTGGGGGAGAGCCTCATAAAAACTGTGGCAGTCTTGCGGGAGTACGGATTTCAAATTCTGTAGGTCTGGATTCTTGTCATTGGTGATTTTCAGTCTGCTGGTGAACAATGAGGGGAACTGGACTGGTAGATTCTCAACTTTTTTGGGGCGTTTTGGAAGGGTGGAGTATTCGTCATCAAAGTATAAAGCACTTGCCTGTAGATGGGGAGTTAGTTTTACTGATTGGAGATCAGATGTGAAAATATGCAATGACCCTTCTTTGGCTATGTCTTCGTCAGCCTTTTTCCTCCCTCGCTCTGTTCTTCATGGAAAAGTGTTCGTTGTATTATTCTTCAGTTAATTTGATCGGGGATAACTTCAAGTTCCCACTCTGGTGAAAATGAAAATGACAGAAGCTCATCACATTTTCCAGAATACATCTCATAAAGCTGACTGAAGCTAGTTAGGATTGGCTCCAAGTACAGCCAACTTGTTGTCATCCTGCAGTAGTGTGACGGGAGTTTCGGAATTTCATCCAAAAATGATCAAGCGAATTTCTCGGCTTCCTCCTTCTTGACTTTATCCCTTGTTGATGGACGAGTTTTTTGTTCTTCATCGCCATACCATGAGCTTTGGCTTCGAGGGATTCATTCACTAAGGCACTAGTTTTCCTTGTTACACCACCTCCACTGACCCAGTACCTTATGAACCATTTTTTAATACCCAAGGTATTAAGGAACATCTTTTGGCGAACTTGTAGTTGGGAATCTTTGACTTCAAGAAATATTTCAGCCACTCACCCCTCCTGGATTCGTGGTCTACACCTTTTATCCTTCGACAAACATCCTCCTTCTCAATCATCCCTTATATATATATATATATATATATATATATATATATATATATATATATATATATATATATATATATATATATATATATACATACATACATATCTTTGCTCCCATGTAATTCCTTTCCAGTGTTCATTGAAAATCGTCTTGTCTCTGCTCTTCAGTTATTTTACCAGTGTCTTCTACATGTCTTCCTACAAGCTTCTGAGCGGCACATTGGACCGATCTTTTCTGGTCTTGATGTTTCATGACTAACTTTTTTGTCTGCCCCTCCTGTGTCCAGTGTATGAGTCCCCAGTCATTCTCTTTTCCTTAGCCCGATTTTTTGGGGGCACTTCATCAGTTTGATTTCTCTCTGCTGCTGATACCAGGATTTCCTCCGATGTGTGGATCGTGCCTTCATTCTCTTCCTCTTCAATTTCAGTTGACGGAAAGCACTTGTGGTTGTTGTTACAGCTGTCTTGGGGATCGAGTACAGAAGGAAGACCACCTAAGATTGACAGGATATCTCCCTCAACATTAAGAGGAAGTGTATTGGTGTCAGTTCCACCATCGCTTTCAGAAATTGAATCCATCATAGTCTGAAAGGAAAAACAAGCTTGATTAGTGAAATAGTAGCGAACATGAATTTCCCAAAACCTAATCAAATGGGCATCATTTTATTCAAAAGAAAAAAATTCTAAAATGGTCCAACACTAAAGGGACGCATTGTCACATCAGAAAATCTGACTGAATTGAAGTTTTATTCGAGAATTATTTCGATGCCATTAAAGTCAATAATTTTTAGGCAGGTACCTAATTGAAGATTAATTGTTTTCCCAAGAACCAAGGAAGTCAAGATTAATAAAAATCCAAGGGCGATTCCGCCTATCTACAAAACCACATGGCTATTTTTCTAGAGAATTCCACCTGTTGCGCTTCTCGATTCACATTCAGGTATCATAATTCCCAAGGGAGTTACAGCAGAAAATCAAGCATGTACAGCATTTATAACCTATAAGGCTGGAAGAATTCCAGTTTTTGATTGGAGTTGAGCACGAAAAATCTATAATAATGAGAAAAATCGGCAACTTACCACACTTCATCTGAGCACCATCACAACCACCTTACAACTGAGAAGATTGGCTGTATTTGTCCAGAAGAAGAAGATGAGCGGTATCAGTTCTTGAGCTATAACTGCCCTGTCTATTGATTTTTCTGTGAACTAAAAGAGAGACGGTGCACAAGAGAAAGCTCTGCACGTTGATACCAACATCCTGTTTTCAGAAAAAATGCTCTATTAATCATACTATGGAAAGCAGCATGTTTGTGGACTACTGGATGATTTTAAGTATTATGAATGGTAATATCGCTCTATCTTTCTTATTTATGGAAAAATTATGTTTCCATTATTCAACAAAATGGTATGACCAAGAAAATTTATATTCGACTACATGCGAATTCTGTGGTGAAGTTAATGAATGAATCTATGTTATCAAGTTTTACATGATATGAACAGAGTTGTCTTTCTGTCCCTTTCCAAAGAATGATGATATATCTGTACTGTATTATAGTATCTATACCAATACAGGATACTATCTGATTTACGTTTTTGGGGAACTGTTTTTTCAAGAAAATCCATATAAATATCTGCAAGCAGTGGAGATAATGGAGATTCCATTGCAACCCCTGGTTGAGTATAGTATTTCTGATCGAACAAGATATAATTCTGATCCGTACAGACATTGAACTACACAATTCATCTTTCCAACACATTTAAATTAGAATCGTGAACCATTCTACTAAAAACATCTTTACATCTGCCAACATTAATGTTGGTAAAGGGGCTGACCACGTCAAAAGATGCAAGTTTAGCATTCGGAGGTACTTGAATATCCTTAATTTTACTAGCCAAATTGTACGAATTTAAACAGTATTTTGTCTGTTTATAAGCAGGAGCACCAATGTATGATGCAACAACTGGTCTTTATTGGTGCTTCTACTTTATGCATTTTTGGCGGACAAGGTTGGTTCTTGTATTAGTGAAAATAGACAACCTTTCAATAACTCCGTCTTTTATTTTTGAAATGGGTTCCTGCGATTTCATTCAGAGTGGCTTAGTTCGTATTCAGGGATGGATTCAGAATGATCTGAAACTAATTTGTATGGAAAATATAACCCATAACTCGGGTAATAATCATTTTGGGGTCAGACGATTAGACGAGGAATATACTCTGACTGGCCAGCAGGTTGGATAACAGGAGAAGCTGACTAGCGAGATTTGGATTAGAGGGATTTTACTGTATATTGTTTGGGCTGCATTTAATTAACTTCTGGTTATGCTTTTTTTTTGCAGAGGAAAGCCCAAGAAGCTCATGGTCTCCTCAAGCACCTAGGACCTGCTATACAGTTGGTTAGTTCCTTATTGAAATTTGCTATTAAATATGTGAGGAGCTTAAGTAATTTACATTCGTTGTAATTGATTTACCCATGTTCGGCTAATGACGCCATGCTGTGCAAAGTGAAGTACCTTCTGGTTCCTGTGAATGCCACTGGAACAATTGCATTGTGCAGTCTGCTTCTTTAAGACACCTTTTGGCATAAGACTTACTTGGTGAAAGAATTTCTGAACTCTTCACCATCTTTCGTTAGGCTCTCATACTACTTTCCAAACGTTGTTATACCTTTGAATGACAGTATGATCTGTGGAATACTCTTTTCATGGAATACTCTTTCATCTCTTTAGTTTCAGTACCCACCAAAAGGCATGCACGTGATGGTATTTTTGTACTCCTCACATTTTGCCATGCTGTTACAAGATCAAATCTTGTCTATAATTTGTAAAAATATTTATATGAAAAGGAGACTATTATGACAGTACATTCTGTTATTTTGTGAAAAGAGAATCCAATTCTTCCACAAAATCTTTTTCATTCTTAAAAATTTCACTGTTGGTTTATTCGGTAGTGACAGGGTTTAGTCAAACGAACATTTCTATTACAGTAGGTCCCACTTTTAGTTATCACGTTGGGCGAGACCAGTCTGGTCACTACAAGCGGGTGATCACTACAGGCGGAGGAATGAGGAATGAAGCTCAAATTTACAAATTTTGTACATACACAATGTCATTTATTGCTACATAGTCAAGGTAACTGTGGTAAGTAATGTATGTGTATACAGTTAGAATACAGAAAGTTAGGCTTATTTTTTTAGGGAAAAATTCGTCAATTTTTGATTGTCTCTTGTTGTCTTGTAAAATCTTCCTTGCACAGTCCTCTTACTGATATTGGGGATCGAAATTTTCGCCGTAGAATAGTACTCCTCGCCTGAGTAAGGACAGAGCGTCGTTCATCTCCTTGTGGGTTGGAGGCGGAACAAAAAGATCGTCGTCTACTGCGTCATCAAGAACCTCGCTGCTGGGATGGTCTTGTTTGTTGATGTTGTCGTGCTGCATCATGATGTTGTCGCAGATGTCATGGTCAGTCGGTTGGAACGAAGTTTGCACCCTTTCGTCGATTGCCATCCACTCAGAACACGGCGGGAGCCACTCATAATCACAATCGAAGGTCCGCAGTCGACAGATCGGGCAATACTGAGCTGATATGCATGGGGAAACTGAGCCAGTTGGTGGGAAATTAGCTCGGTGGGAGAGGAGCATGTTGATACAGTTGGGTTTTCTTGATCACAACAACCTGGACCTTGATCACAACAGCCGAGCGATTTCTTGTGTGTTTACATAGAAGTGATTCGATCCCAGGGATTTTTATCACAACAAACGGGTGATCACTACATTCGCGATCACTAAAAGCGGGACCTACTGTATCTACTTTCAGTACTGAGGCTACTGGTTTCTTGTGTGGTTGTTGTGGCCGCCCTGCTAGGAGGCCTTACTTCCGTATAACCGTACATCTAAGGATGGGAAATCGATGAAAAGATATTGATATATCAGTGGCCGATAGTTTCGAAATCTAATACCGATACATGATATAGGTATATTGGTAATGAAGTATCGATACTTCGAACACTGATAGTATCAATAAAAAATATTGTTGTTTATAGTATTTCGATAGTTAAGAAGACAACAATCAGTTTAAAAAAAACAAAAAAAAACAGGTATATAAGTATCACCACCATCAGCAACTGGTGGAAATCACAGAACATTATGGGTACACTCATAATGGTAGAACTAAACACCATTCAAATTTTAATAGTTTTATTTTTGAAAACTATCAAAAATAGTCGATAACATCAGGCCATACACTATCTGTGGAAAAATATCGTCGATAGACAGACATCAAGATGTTGTTGTGAACCAAGTCAGTCTAAGGCGAAAAACTCTTTTTCTTCTTCCCTCAAAATTGCAAGTCTTGAGGCTCAAAATTCACAGCAGTGCTACTGCCAGCTCCAAGGACTCATCCCCTTTGGGTTGGTGGCCTCAGACATTGGCAACAATCATAGTAATATTAACATAATACATGAGCGTTTTCTTCTAACTGCCAATATATATTATTCTCATTTTTAATCAGTGGTTGATTGATGGTATTCTTTTCAGCCTCTCTACAACCAGCCTTCGGATACTGCTGTTTACCATGAAAATAAAATGAAGTACGTGAGTTTTTCAATTTGAATTAGAATATTTTGTATAATAGTCACTGGTTTGCTTATATATTCTATTTTTTTTTTTCTTCAAAGGCACCAGCTATTCAAGGATAGGCTGATGTTGCATCTCAGAAAAAAGCACATGGAGCGTGAAGTAAGAGAAAAGCGTCTGACTGCTACCTACTCCGTCCTCGTCCAGGAGTGGTTGCGAAAAGTGGATAAGGTGAATAATGAATATTAACTAAGTTGGGATACGTATGTATGGACTGGAAGTTTCAAGTTTTGATTCAATTATTGATTACATAAGCAGCATTACGTACTCATAGTGTAGGCGAACCTGTTGGGTATTTGTTGTACTCAAACTCATGGGTGTACATATACTTACATATTATGGCACAGAATGTGGAATTATTAGTGTTGATTACACCGTTTACAAACGGAGTGGTGTAATAAGAAAAAAGGCTGATCTTAGTTGGAAAATGTGAGCTCTACTCTACTCTACTGATCCTGGTCTGGGTAGACCCGGATCTGCTTGGTTTGTTGATCAGATTACTGTGGGAATGATTAATGGTGTGTCGTGATGGTATCAGTCCCACTAGGGATTGTTACTTGGGTGGGTTGTTGGTACCCCCTTCACACAAGTGCCTACACGCATGGGCATACAGAAAATAGCAAGGGATAATGAATGGAGTGTAAAATATAAAGTGCATTCACTCTTGAGGTAGAATAGAAGCAGATACCTGGTAATCCTAGGGTGTCCTGGACTTGATTTGGAGTGCCTGGCCAGAGCTTGTCAGCAGAGTAGCTAGTGACCTGAGAGGAGATTCTCGAAGTGCTGATTTTGCTGTGAAAACTTCTTGATGTGCAGTAGTATGATGTTGCATCTCAGTGTTACTTGCGGAAAGCAGTTGAATGTTTGCAGGATGCTGGTGCATTGCGTTGATAAAAATGTGAGTAATAGCTGCTCAAACTCAGTTATATTGAATTGCCACTAGAATGTGGTGTGACAATACTGTTGTTGCGGCATTGATCCATCCGGAATTGGCATTGATCCGTTGTGGTGCTTCCTTCCCATTATTCCGTATGTTCAGAGACATTTACACAAATGTCTGCTACATAATTATTAATAGGGTAGTTTGAGAAGGGGAGTCAGTCCAAAAAACATTGTTTTTTCAAATGCCTCTGCCATGCTTAAAACGCAGTGCTAAATTAAAATTGGTTAATGTATTTATAGTTTGAATGTTGATGAACAAGTCAAAGCAAAAAAAAAAAAAAAAAAAATCAGAATTGATCATTTAGGTACGTCACCCTCACCCAGAGTTAGGTACTTTTTTCTTTGCTGGACCTTTATCTCCGTAACAGCGTGTCCGAATTGAATGATCCCCCCCCCCCCCCCCCCAGGACTATCGTCAGTCACATGATTTTCAATTTTTCAACCCTGTTATCTTTTTTTTATGATATGAATATTCAGGTTTTTGGTTGTTGACATTTTTCTAACAGACTTTTACAATCCAAACCACGGGGGTTTTTTAAAACGTTGGTAATGCACCAATAGACGCCGCCGTCTATCGTTGCATCAGCAGCGGATCAAAAGAATATCCGTCGAATATATACCACAGAAAAGGTACATATGGATGAGAGATGTTGTTTAGAAAAAAGCGCTTCTTTCTGAAGAAGAACATTTTTTGGGCTTGACGCGTCTATGTCACCGCTTGGTCTAAGGTAGATTTTCCACGGGATATAGTGTTTATTGCTTCTGACTGGGAACCAATCACGGTGCAAGGATGATGAAAGGAAGAAATATATGGCAGTTTAGTTTGATATGAAAAGGAAAATAGTGAGTTCAATTCAGAGTGAATAAGCTATGTCAACTACATGCTTATCGATGTAGAAGAGATCATCAACACGTATTGAGAATACATTGGTAAAATGTTTAAAAATACCCATGTTGACGTGCTGCTACTTGTGGTGGATATCTGTATTAGTATAAAGTTTGGTGGTTCTTACGGGGATAAAATTGAGTTTCGTCCAGTTTTATTGTTGATGTTGTAAAGTTGGTATTTTCCAGTGTATTATTCTGCTAATAGAAAAACATGCTTTTAGGTGGAGAATTCTCAGAAGAGAAAAGCTCGTGAGGGCAAGAATCGTGAATTTTTTGAGAAAGTTTTCCCAAGGTTGAGGAAGCAGCGAGAAGACCGAGAAAGGTTTAATAGAGTTGGAGCTAGAGTTAAAAGCGAAGCTGATCTAGAAGAGATAATGGATGGTCTACAGGAGCAAGAGGTTAGTTAGAAATATCTTAACTACATTTGACTGTTTTTCATCCAATTCTCTCTATAATGGCCCTATTTTCCCCTGTCTTATTTCATTTATTAACTGACTCTTGAACTCTCTTTTTCAGCTGGTTTCAGCTAGAATTTCTCACTTCTTGAATGTTTCTTAGCAATTTTTAGTGCATTGAAACTCCAGTTTGATCAAAGACTTGATGTTGTCAACAGATGGAGGATAAGAAGATGAGATCGTACGCAGTTGTTCCACCGCTTCTTCTTGACGCCAAGCAAAGGAGCATATTTTATATCAATAATAATGGTAGAATAGATGACTTCCCTGCTGAGTATAAGGAAAGACATCTGTTGAATGTTTGGACTCAGTCTGAAAAGGATCTTTTCAAAGAAAAATTTTTGCAACATCCAAAAAACTTTGGAGTTATAGCATCTTATTTGGAAAAGAAGAGTGTTAGCGATTGTGTTCAGTACTACTACCTCAGCAAGAAGACTGAAAATTACAAGCGCCTCCTGCGTAAGTATAATGGTTGTTTCAATCCCTTTATTGGTTTTGTCCAAACTAGATATTATTCCGTAGAAGAAAACTAATTACTCTTCATTTTGTCTTTGTAATATCGGTTGTTATCTTCACTAACTACATGATGTTATTTTCTGTTTTTGCAGGCAAATCCAGAGTGAGATCTAGATCGGGTCGCAACCCCCAGGCTAAGGTGGCTGCTGGTTCTGTGCCTGCAAGTAATGCTGACTTACTGAGCACAGCTACTGGAGTAACGACCCGATTCCAGCGGGAACAACTCCAAAAACAAGAGCCTCTTCCATCAACAAGTGCTGTGGAAATAAGACCTCCTCTAATTGATGAAGGTGAAAGCCAACAACAAAGTAATCAACAAACTTTCATGACAGAGAGTCCACCTTTACAGCCTCCTCTGTTGTTACAACACAGGTAATTATATCTGCACAAAAGTACATACTTTATTATATCCTATGGATCACTTATGGCCACTAGAATAATAAAATTCTTACAGTTGAATCGGATACTGTTCTATGAAAAATCCATGCCTGCTTCTCTCAGTTGCAACCCCAATAAATGTCCTAAGTGTGTCTATCACAGCAGAAGATTCCTGAACGGCATGTTTCCGAATGAACTGTGTTAGCCAATTTGTCCACTATTTTCTAATTCAGAAGAAATTATATTCATGATACTGAGTGTAGTAAGAGAAGCCCGGCAGAAGCAGTCAGAATCTCTTACATATTCATTTTTATATGGTATTAATAATCTGGAGTTTTCTTTTATATTGATTTTTGTTTTTGTTGAAACATGGGGTGGAACTTTTCTCCCTAACTCAGGCCTTAGCCTACATAGGGGAATATTTTTCTTTGGTATCTTTTACCTATACTTTTTTTGCATGGGGGAAAAAAATCAGAAACCTTCAATCACTTGTTGTCACACACAAAAAAAAAATTGTGGCGTGCGCACAACCACTCAACAAATTTTCTTCACAATCGGATGAATTGTAGTATGATTGCATACAGGACTAACAAAGAAACATACAGTATATGTTCATGTGTCATTCCATACGGTATCTGATCTTGGCTATAAGATAATAACTTCGGAATTTCGCCAAAATGTTTTTAATGTCAAATGAAAAGATGAGTTCAAAGATGGGCAAATTTTAAAAATATGAAGTGGGCCAAATTTGAGTATTTTGGGTCGAAATTCAGTAGTAGTGGTTAGCACTAAAAATTTATGGATTAAACTAGCTTACCTGTAAGTGACGTTTAATCGTAATTATACCACGGAGGACGCCTGGAGATGTTCGACAACCATGTAGTTCGTCTCGGAATGGCTTGGTACCGTCTTTTTAAGAAAATATTCCAGTGAATGCCGAAGCATTCGCAGAAATTTGAAAAAACCCGCCACCACGGTTGGAATTTCCCTCGTCAGAGGTCTCCACTTGCCTCCAACCCTCCGCGGTAGCTACCTTCCCGTTTTTCCGACTTCACTTGTTTAAAGGCCACAGGACGGGAGATGTGTGACACCCAAAAGGGGGCTGGGACCAACAACTCCTTGGGTGGGAGATGTCGAACATCTCCAGGCGTCCTCCGTGGTATAATTACGATTAAACTTCACTTACAGGTAAGCTAGTTTAATCCATAAATTATACCCCTACGGACGCCTGGAGATGTTCGACAACCATGTAGTCGTTCGAAGTTGCTAAGACACTGACACCTGGGAAGTGACTCTTTTGGGGGTCACGTCTATATCTATTGGGATTGTCAGTAACAATAATTTTGTTAGCCGAACGAAACAAAAAGTAACTTTATTAATAAACATGGTTCTAAAACTAGGTCATAAGTCACACTCATCCAAGAAATGGATTCTGACAATCCGTTGAGGCCTCCTTCATTGGGCCTCCCCCTGGCAAAATAGTGCTGGCACCAATGACTGCGGGGTTACCACCGCTGGGCGGTTGTAAAAACGGGCAAAGGTCAGGGACTCTTCGGACCATCCCGACGCCCCATATATGGCATCCACTGAAACACCTGATCTCAGTGCTGCTGAGGTTGAAGCGTGCCTTGACGAATGAGGGCCAAAACGCTCCGTGTCTACCCCTGCTTGCCGCATGGTGTCTTTAACCCACCGTGCCAGAGTCGGTCTCGTTGCCCGTTTATGAGGGCGTCGAAACGACAGAAAAACGAAGGCGTTATTTGGGTCACGTAGAGTTGCAGTTCTGGCTAAATATTCTACTAATAGAGAGGCTGCACAAACATTAGGTCGATCCCTGAGAAATGGTAACATTAGGAGAGGGGAGTCTTTACAAGGTTAAGCAGTTTTGGTCATTTCTGAGATAAATATACGAATTTGGGAGCCTGCATCAATAACAATATCAGTGACCTTGATAAGGTGAATCGTCTGTAGGCGCTGGGCAGACGCCAGTAGTAACAATGTTACTAACTTTTTTGATAGCGCTTCCAAATTCGGAGCTTCCGAATCCAAAATTTTTATGACCTGTTGTGGGTCCCACGTCACTCTGTAATGAGGACAAGGGGGTCTCGTACGAAAGACACCCTTCAGGAAACGGGATACCGTAGGATGTGCCCCCACTTGATTATCTGAAATGAGGGATAGAGCTGCTCTGTATGAGTTTATAACACTATACGAAATCTTCTTGTCGGCTGATAACGTGGTCTGTAGGAACTCCAGAACCGCAGCTGGCTCCAGTTTCCAGCAGTCCCTCTTAGTGGCGATGCAAAATTTACCCCAACGTTTCAAGCAAGCAGCGTATTGCCGTAAGGTGCCACTAGTTATCGAGGTTAACAGAGTCGATGCTACCTCCTCTGAAACTCCCCTTCTCAGAAACGCCGACCTGACAATTTCCCTGCCATCAGCCTCAGGGTGGATGCAAGAGGATGGAGTTTGCTGGAACAAGGCAAGGTCAACAGGTTATCAGCTGGGCCTAGCTAAATTGGTCTTGACTCGAGTAGGGAGAAGAAAAGTGGGTACCAGGGCTGGGTTGGCCAGTCTGGGACAACTACAATGCCCCGAGCTCGATCACTTCTAATCTTATTGAGTGCCTTCGATATAAGGGTGAATGGTGGGAACGCATAGAAGTTCAGCTCCGTCCAGGAGATTGTGAGAGCGTCCACGGCCCACGCGTTAGGATCTGGCCCCCATGCCACCAATCGATCGCACTTAGTGCTGGCAGATGAGGCGGATAAATCGACCTCAGGTTTCCCTAGGGTGAAGGTTATTTCATCAAAGAAACATTGAGATATTCCCCACTCCGTGTTGGATGGCAAGAGGCGTGACGCCCTGTCCGCTCCGACATTCTGCGCTGAGGGGATATATGAAGCTATCACATAGTTATTAGATGCTTCACACCAGCGCCAGATATCTAGGGCTGCCTCCGACAGAGATTTGGATACCATGCATCCTTGTCTGTTGATACAAGCCCCTGCTGTTGTGTTGTCCACCCTTATTAATATATTGGAATCATTGACTGAGCACATGAATGAAGTTAACGCATGAAAAGCTGCCCTCAACTCCAGCACGTTTATGTGGAGGAGCCTCTCATGAGGGAGCCACCACCCGTGGCGTACCTTGTCCCCGAACAGCGCCCCCCATCCAGTTGGGCATGCGTCCGAGTATAATTCATAATGAATTACCTCACGCCGCAGCTTATCTGACAGGGTTGGAAGGTTGCGCCTCCACCACCCCAGGTCTTCGAGCACCTGGGCTGGAAGAGCCATAGTGGCATCGTAGTTCCCTCCTGTGCACCTTAGTGCAGAGTCCCGCGCCTTCTCCAGTCGCTTGACGTGGCTCCAGCCATATGGGGTAGCTGGGCAGGCAGATACGAGTGTACCGATTAGCCTTGCAAAGTGCCTGATAGGTACAGATGGCTTCGTTTCAAGGGACTGCAACCTTCCAACGTATGATGTACTTTTGTCAGGGGGAAGTGAAATTGTCATACTAACCTTCCGTCGGGCGCGCCTTGGCCAGTCATACCACCGGGCGCGTGCCGCACTGTGTGAAGCAATCTATATTTGCTCTTTTTTCAAATTAAATCTTCTTTTTAAATGTAGGAAAAGGTGTGAAACAGTAAATTTATGTTTTTGCTTTGCAACAAATTTATTTTCTAAGAATATAAACTCTAATACATAACACCCCAAACACCCAACTCCAAAATCAGTCATTCAAAAGGATTATTTTTTTTGCTGGTAACTTGAATAATCTCGAGAACAATTATAGTACAAATAATTGACTTCAGTATTTTACTGAGCACCTACCTTAACGATTTTTGGTACTTAATCCAAGTAAGTTAGACGTTTTTAATCACAGTTTAGGTAAATATAAATGCATTAGTAACTAAAAAAAAAAACATACACTAAACTTTTTTCACAACTCAAAATTTGTCAACTTCATTACACTCAAATATTAGTAAATCACTCAGCTGGGGTTAATGACAAGAAAAATGGGGAATATGTCGATAAAGAACACATTAAAATCGCAAACAAGTAAAAAAATACCAGGAAAAGTTACAAGAACAAATATTATTAGAGACTCGTCAGCGGGCACATGCCGCACTGAGTGCTGGAGAGATCGGGACATGACCGGGCGCGTGCTTCACTCTGTGCGGCGGCGAGCGAACATTTACGTTTACGTACTTGTATACGACTGAAGACAATGCGAATCGTGTTCCCGGCGGCACCGTCTTGCGTCAAAACTAGTAACCTTAAATTAGACCAGCTGACATCCTTCTCCCTTCAAGCATACAGCCGGTGTTTTGAAAACACTAACGTGCCCGCACGAAATGCGGGCGCGCGCCCGACGGAAGGTTAGTTGAATTGAGTTGGAAACCGAGGAACCTGAATACCTGTGATGGATTCCGGGCACTCTTTTCATAGTTAATCACAAAGCCTAATGAGACTAACGTGGTCTCGAGGAGGCAGAGGCTAGACTGACACTCCTCTGGAGAGTTACCTAAAAGGAGGTAGTCATCTAAATAGTTTCAACATGGGATTCCCTTAGAACGCAGTAATTTTAAAATGGGCTTTTGAAGCTTAGCAAACATGTACGGGGCAGTGGCTAGGCCGAATGGCAATGACACGTACTCCCACAAGTTGTTGTTGTACCTAAAGCGCAAAAATTTGGTAAAATTTGGGTGGATCGCCACCTGGTGGTAAGCATCCTTTAAATCCACTGTCACCCCGTAACAGCCTTCCCATATTAATTGCCTGACAGTGCGCTGATCCTCAAGCTTGAAGTGTGGAGGGGATATGAATAAATTGAGGTTTTTCAAGTTGAGAATGAAGCGGTAGCCACCAGACGACTTTTTGGCCAAAAACACAGAAGAGATGAATTGGCTTCGAGTTGGAGCACACTTCCTAATCGCCCCCATAGACAGAAGGTTGTTAACATTATCAGACAGCTCCTGGCTGAGAGGAGGAGGAGTAGGGATGAGGTTGGGATGCTGGGTAGGTTCGGAGTCGAACGGGATTTCATACCCTGATACCCACTGTCGAATGACATGATTATCTGTTAATTTACACCACTGCTCATAAAAAAGCGGAAGCCGAGCGGCATAGGCTGTACCTACCTCTATTGTTGAGTGGACGATTTCGGCGGTGGGTGGTTCCTCCGTCTTTGTTGTGATGGTCTGGCCCGTTTCTTTGCCCCCCTCGACCTTTTGTTGGGAGCTGGGCCTGACCAGTTTAAATTCCTGGCCGGAGGTTGGTTGGGACGGCCTGTCACACCGGTTGTCCCCGAGCGGGGATCAACTCGGGGAGCTGAGGGGGCGAGTGCCCTGGCAGACGACTGAATAGCCTGATGGTCCCTGTGTCGGCCTGATAAATTATCGCCAAAAAGGAGGGTCGTTGGTGGAACCCCCTTGGTCACTGTTTCGAGGTTACCCCCTATAAGCCTACACACTTCTCTACGTCTGGCCCTCGAGATGTCATAAAATAGGGCTGAGAACAGTCTACCACTCTCAAGAAGTGGTCGGAGGGCCAGGTTGCGGACGTCAGGGGGGATTGAATCCGCATGGGACAACATTTCTGATAACCCCTTGCCAAGAGCTGATAAGCCCGCTGAAGCAAGATTTTGCGTGGCTACAAAATTAGAATCGCCCAATTTGGCCCTCTGTGACAAAGCTGCCAGCTCTGGGTTCAACTGAGGAGGAACCATAGCAGGGACGATGGTGAAAGGTAAATGTTCAGCCTTCAACGTTCTAAACACCTCTGGCTCTAAACCATGTGACATAATATGGTTCCACCTGGTAGCCAGGGATTCATTTATGTTTAGCGCCGGGGGTGGCTTCAATGGGTTGTCCCCGAGCCACCCTCTGACGTCCTCTGGTAACTCATTTTCGGAGAAACCGGCGAAAGCAGGTGACTCTTGGGCGTCCGGACGATTGCCCGACGACGCTAATGCTGTTGCGTCTGGGTGGGAACCCGTCGACGCCACGTCCGGGCGAAAGCCCGACGACGCGACAGCGAATGTATCCGGGCGACGGCCCATCGATATCGCAGCAGTTGCGTCCGGGCAAATGCCCGTCGGCGCCTTCACCTGTAGTATCCCCGAGCGGGGAGTCACTACAGCGGACGAGAGAGTCCGTGGCTGCGTAATTGCATCTTCCTCTTCTTCAGAACTATGATCGGAATAAAAGAAATCACCTACCTCATTCGAGTCCGACTCAGAGCTTCTCGGGCGTTGACGTCGCAGTGAACCTGATCGGCGATGTCGCGGCGAATTCGGTCTGCGATTTCGCGGAGACCGTGATCGCCCTCGGGCTCGTGACCGTCCGTAAACCCCATCGTAAGAGCTCGGGAGTTCTTTGAAGAAGCGATTTCGCCTAAGCCTTGCGGGACGCCGGTTGCGGCCGACCTCGTGTCGCCCCCGATCCCACGACTCGCAATCGCTACTCATTTGAATTGCTCACAATCCGCGAACACACTTAACTTTTTCGCACTTCGAAAATAGATACGAATAGGCTGTATCGCGCAAAAAGGGCAAAATTATTCGAAAAGGACTAAAATATTCAGTAATATTCGATGAAAAACGGGAGCCGAAGGTGACAGAACCAATACCGAAAAGACAAGTGAAGTCGGAAAAACGGGAAGGTAGCTACCGCGGAGGGTTGGAGGCAAGTGGAGACCTCTGACGAGGGAAATTCCAACCGTGGTGGCGGGTTTTTTCAAATTTCTGCGAATGCTTCGGCATTCACTGGAATATTTTCTTAAAAAGACGGTACCAAGCCGTTCCGAGACGAACTACATGGTTGTCGAACATCTCCAGGCGTCCGTAGGGGTATAATTGATATAAAGTCACCATAAGTGGTATGAAATGGTAACAAAATTCTGCAAAAACGTTTTAATGACAAACCAAATGAAGTGTCTGAATTGAAGATGGACAATTTTGTAAACAAAAAGTTAAATTTGAGCTTTGGAGGTAAAAAATAGGAAAAAAAATTGCTAAAATCCCTAATGATTCAGTTCACCAAACGTGTTGTCAAATGAGTCTAGACAGAAAAATACTATTTGAATAATCCAAGATATCTACTTATAACAGTAAAAGTGGAGGCCAAATTTGAGTAAAAATGACTAACAGCCCCCCAAAAATTGATTTTAGTTTTTAAACTTTATATTGGATGAAACGTGGAAAATTCTGTCCTATGGTCATGCTGCATGATCACCTGTTTTTCTTGAACATGTTGTTGAATCTGGTATACTTTGTTTGGCTTTAGTGAAAAACCAGAGGGAAAAACCGAAGATGAAACTATTGAAGTTAAGAAGAAAACACCAGATCCTGAGACGTCTGACGATGACCAGTATGAAAGACCATGTGGTAAGTCTTTGCCAGTTGTCTTCAATTTTCATTGTGATTGGTATTCATATTTTACATGAAAGATAGCGTAGGCTGTAGGGAGATATAGGTAACTCGGCAGCCACTCTACAGCTGCAAGTTGTTACGGGATAAGAGGAGGAACTGTAATGTTCTAGTCATGCAACATAACAATATGAGTGGTTTTTTTGTGTAACATAGGTACCTGCTCTATCTGCCATATAATTTATTACACTAGCCTACATTTTCCAATTTTTCTAACCTTGGAAAATCCAAATTTAGCCTTCAAACGTTTTAGCGAATTTTCAAAGAAAATTTAGCTGTTTGGCTCATTCCAAAATTTCAGAAATGCTCCCTGTGAACCGGAAAACCCCAAAATCCGTTCCATGCATTGGAGATCTAAATGGTAGATTTTCGCATTTTCGTGTGTTTCATTCGACTTCATAAGTCCTTTAATTTCCATGAAAATAATTCGTTCTTGCGCAGAAGAGCCCGATAGCACTGTGCGCAAATTTACACATTTTTGTTCCAAAAAATCAAAACGGATTTCAGCAACATAGGCGTGTGGAATGTGGTCAGTCATGTTATTTGCGGCACTGAATTGATTGCAGATAGATTAGATCGACAGCGTGATTAGGCGCACCTAGCATTCCAAATTTCCAACATTGTAATCTGAAATCCAAAAAAAATAGCATATTTTTGTGCTAGGCATGTGAGGTGTCCCTTAACATGTTTTTTTTTTTGTCGCTTAATCTATCCGGTATTCGCAGCACGTTCAGACTGCCTCGAGTGATCAGAATCACAATTTTTTTGTAAAAAAAACCATAAATGATTTTGTTACCTAATTTTTATGCACAACGTGTTACTCTGTCTCAACAAATGCCCGGTCAGGCCGTATTGAGTGCTCTGGCAGATGGCCATTAATTTAAATTCTCTATTTCCCAAACTGTTTCTTTGAAGATTCGCTCATAAGCCATGCTGCATGAGTGGAATTTTTCTTATTCAAATAACTGATTATTCTTCAAGAGACACCCGTAAACCTCACACTATCAAGAGGGGTGTAGGGTGGTGACTCAAATCAAAAATATATATTTCAATAACCAAAAATTTTTTTCCCACTGTAAGAATGTTCGCAAATTATATGATCAACAACATTAGACAGTGTTTGAAACTGTAGAGCTTAATTTGAAGTGTAGCTTGATTAGATATCTCCTAAAATCGCATATATGACCATGGTGCTTGATTGGAACTTGCTTTGTTAAAGTTGATTACCTTTTTCAGCAAGGTAATCAAAATCCTGTTTAGTGAAACATCGTAACTAAGTATTTACTTTCAAATCATAACAATTTTTCCTTGTGTCAATTAGTATCAAGTGCTCGATCCCTTGAACAAATTGTGGTAATTTTTATAGCACCCGTGCATTTTTTCCTTTTTTTTTTTTTAAACGAATTTTCAGAGAGAATGAAGCTAATGCGATGCGTCCAAAATTTTCAGAACATGAATTTTTTAAATTTTTTTTTATAGGCAAATTCGTTTCTGAGCATCCTAATTAATCCCTAGATTTTAACAAAAACGCTGCGAATTATTACACTATGGTTTATTATTTACCTGTATAGATGCCCCTTCTGTGTATATCACTGTTTTCTGTGGTCACTAACTGCCCTCGAGCTCCCCCCAGGAAAGCCCTGCATCAAGTACTGGAGCCTGCGAATTACGTTTTCATAAAAATGCGCAGGATTAATTAATACAATAATTTATTATTTGTTGTTATTCATGAAGCATAACGTTTGTTCAAGTTACAAAAATACCTATCAACAAAGTCCAAAAGAGCCATCATTCTTCAAATGAAATAATATCAGAGTACAACCAATTCGACTTCATACAGCCATCCATGATTATGATCAGGTGTTCCCTAGCAATGATATCTGGGCCTGATTTATACCGTTTCGTTCACAATCATGTTGGCAAAGCTTTTTGGTGCAAACCAACGCTGGTCATGAAATGCTCCGGGTTGTCTCAAAAAATTCTTTAGTTTGAGATCAAATTAAAAACGTAAAAAACATACTTTCTAGTGAAAGTTTTCGAGCAACGGCGTTCTGAAAATTCCAACCCCTATTTTTCACCCCCTAGATGACTGACAGTAATGTCGAGCTTGGTGGACCAACTAGACCCAAAATGGGATCTACAAACCATATTTCATAAATTTTGGTTCATGGTAACTTAGAAAAGTGTGAAGTACGTCGGAAGGACAGACATTTTTGTATTCCTTTTTGAATTCTACATATCTTGAAATGGAAACAATAAAATTTAAAGTCGTGGGGAGGGGTTTAAAAAATTGTTTTCATGCTCGATTCCAGGGGTTCATTATTGAACATAATAAACCAAAATTTATATGCATGTATATGTGTCACTCCAGATGATATCCGACCATTGCCAAATGAAATGGTGAGTTCGAAGCAGAGCAGTTTTCAAACATTCTAAGGGCATTTTAAGGTTCAAAAATTGGTAAAAAGTGCAAAAATTGTGAACGGTTGATATAAAATCATTGAAAGTGGTATGGATGGCTGAGTAACGACAGAAAAATACCATTTCAGTTGTTTCTTACAGAGTAGGGGTCGAATTTGGAGTTTTGGGGTCAAAAATTAAATTAAGGGCCAAAATCAATATTAGTTCAACTGACGTGGGATGGTGATTCACGACAGAGGGACTATTTTGTTGATACAAATATTTGTCTAAAAAAAGAGAGGGTCAAATTAGACTTTATAGGGGTCAGAAATGGGTAAAAACGGCTAAAACACGAAAAAATGATATATTTGTATGAAAAGCGGTATGGTTTCTCGCTATATCGTCTTTTTACACAGTAGCACGAAAATTTCTTTTAAGTTCGCTCTTATAGCCATGCTGCATGGCTTGAACTTTTCTTTTTTTCCTTAGGGACCCACATCAAAATTATATACAGTTCATCTTTTTCTAACTTGTCTGTTCCGGTATGTATGCAATAATGGAATGACAAACTGACAACTCAAAAATCACGACCACATGGTTGAAGATTGGGGTTCTCTCATTCTTATTAGGACCTAGTAGGACTCCACGTCTTGTTGTATTATGGGAACCGCATGCTGTTAGTTAGGGGTTGTGCTGATCTGTAAGCGCGCTAATCTTGTTCCACAAATATTTGCTTCATTTCTTGTTATCATGTTTGTGAAACTCTGTGAATAAATCACCTTTATTCAAGCCATTCGTAACATTCGTTGGTCATCATGGTGTGAAAAACGGATGTTTTGTGGCGATTTTATATATATTATCGCAAGGTCAATGCCAAGACGGGCAGTGACTCGCTTCCACACATCCAGCAGACTCCCAGGTCATGGAAAGGGACCCAATGGTTCACAGCTCTGGACAATCAGAATGACTATTGGCAGTTCAGGGTGGTGGACATTGGTCTTAGTAACAACCCCAGCACCTTTCGGATATTGATGCAGCAGCTACTGCAACCTGAGGTTCTACCCCGATGATATTTTGGTGCACACGGACGTCTAGAGGTCTCCACGTTGTTACGTGGTGGGGGGGGGGGGGGGATAAGCTAAACTTCAATAACTGTTGAGTTCTCAAGAGGGGGATTCTCGAACCAGTGCATGGTCGACGAAAGAGTAACTAGGGGTTGCAAAATTTGCTACTACGTGAGTGAACTCGGTTCCCCACTGACCAGGGGAATTCGATTTATTGGCGGGAGGGGGGTTGTTTACCCCTTTACAATAACCATTGTCCTCTTTACAAAGTCAACTGGAGTTTCAAGCTTCATAGGAACCAGGCCGATGGGTCTTGGCCAGTGCGTCAAAAGCAGCCTAAGATCGATTTGCCACTTTTCTGATAAACTTGAATATTTTGATAGATGAAGCATGTATTCCCCCATTTTACCATCCTAGGCAGGAAAGCTAATGATCAGATTCCGAAATTCTCGCACCTTCTTGTAGGTTAACTTGTTCGCCTTATACGTTAACACCAGTAAACCTAAAATATATCCTTCAAATATATTTTATTATAGGTTATTTATCCTCAGAAACCACAATTAGATTAAATTGTTTGAAGTAGGTGATAACGGTAAGTTGTGGACCATGAGCGTGAAGACTTAGGGACCAGCAATCCTAATAAATTATTTAGGGGACTGTTTTCATTACTCGAAAGCTATACTTATTATTTCATCTGGAGTCCCTGTTGTAGGCTTCACATGTTTCCATGAGAGGTGAAGAGCTAATCGCTGGTCGGGTAAGCACATCCATGCTTTTCAAAACTTGTACCTAATGAGATGAGAACCAGAGACGCCACGAACTTTTATCCCAAACGGGGATATGAAGATGACACTGTAGCCCACTCCGGTACCCTGGCCTCCTTATTTAGCGGGCCACTGAGGAACGGTCGAACAGAGAAAGTTTGACGACGTTGAAACGGTCTTCCTAACCGTTTGCTGATTGCGTTGACACTTCCATTTTTTTTGTTCTTTTAAAAATATTCATGGTCCAATATTATCACCCATTGGTTCACCCTTTATCTCTTCATGTCCCACATTATACCTAATGTAGAGGAAAGTACTTGTATGGCGTTTATCAAAATGACTATCGCAGTAACGCTGGAGCATACCTACTCATCTGATTCATACTCATTCACTTGTGAATAGCACGACAAGAGGCTGTGGAGGCTGTGGTATCGCAATTATTTGCCTTCAGTACGGTTCGAATGCTTAAATCACTGCAAAGTCTTTGTCACATGGTTTTATTATTCTATTGGACACACCTACAGAAATGTTGGCTGTTCATTTATTGTTTCTTTCACGTGAAATAATTTAAATAGATATTTGTGATGGTTTCCCAATTTTGGCCCCCAAAACACGAATTACGTACGCTCTTTTTTTCCCCCTCACATTAACTTTGATCACTGGTAGTGCCATTTAATTGTCTTGACACTTTTTCTAGTGTTATTATACAAATTGATGGTTTCAGACAATTTCCCAGGTTTTTGACTCATAAAAAATCAATTTTGGGAGCAGAACCATTGGTAGAACCTCAATTTTCCACTCTTTGGTCAAAATTGACTTCATATTCAGTCTTTTTGTTCCAAAAACATGGAAAACGATACCTCATCGCTCATGTTACTAACATGTTAGTAAAACACTAAAAGTACCCATTTTTATACCCATTTTCACTCATAACATTCCTGGGTATATTCCGATTGGGCTGCAAGGTTTCGGGACAAAACTAGGGCCCAAATGGAGCATGTGTGTGAAAGAACGAATTTTTTAGACTGAAAATGAAGCTGGTACACGTGATACGGCGTACGGCGGACGGACATTGCATTTTTGGAACCTACACACCTTGAAACGTAAAAGAAGAAATTTTGAAGGGGTGTTATAAACATTTTTTGCTGAGCGATTACATAGGTGTATTATTCACAGAATAATAAACCAAAAACGCTGCCTGTTATTACAAGTACTGGAGCCAGCCAGACAATAATGTTTCATGAATTAATATGTGGTGGATTGAACAATTCTGTCATTTATAAATATTTTTGTTATTCATGAAGCATAATGCTTGTTCATATTAAAAAAGTACCTATCAACAAAATCCAAAATTACCATCATTCTTCAAATGAAATAATACCTGGGAACAGCCAGCTCGATGATCCCATTGCTGAACACTTCCCTCTATGTGCTCCAAGCCCACCCACTCTTTGGGGTGGCCACTTGATCATTAATGTTACCATACCTCTGGAGGAGTCCATCGTCACTAGCTGGTTGAGTTATGAAGGTAGTGCTTTCGATGTAAGGACTTCGTCAGGCTGTCGGGTGAATACTAGAGTCATTTCCTCAGTTGGTCCCTATTTATGTGAAGGGGGAAGTGATCGGTGTCTAGGCGAACAAAGGAAGTGGAGGGTATTTTAGTGGTGGATTCCTCCGGAAGGTATGGTAATGTTACTTGTTACAGTAGCAGAAAAAACCCTTTAGATTTAATGGGGGGGGCGAAATTGGAACCTCCATTTGCAGCACAGTACACATTTAAACAATAGTTATGAGAATTCCTGCCAGATTTTTGAAACCATTTCCTGGATAACCCAGTTCAAGTTGACTGCAGCAGTTTGTGACATTGTGGATGTTCTCGAGTAGTTTTTTGGTTCGGTGAAGACGGGGTCGCTTGGGAAAGCCTGATCGATATCCCTTCTTAAGTGGTGATAATCTCGCTGGTCTAGGAGGGGGACTGTCGAGGGTCCACCGCCACTATCACACTCTGTCATGTGGTTTGGTAGTATGGGCTGAGTAACTCACCATACTCCATCCACTTTTTATGGGCTTTCCAGAAGGATAAGCCCAAAGGTTTCCATAAGGGTTCCTTTACAATTATCCTGTCCCCTTGATAATACATACAGCTATTGTCTTTCCCACCCCAATTCCCCCCTTTAGAGTGTCAGTATAATTAAAATATACTGAGCTCATTTGAAGGCGATTAATGCCGCCATGTCCTAGTTTACAAATCCCAATAGTTTTTCCATCCTAACGATGAAGGTTGATCACCTAGAGGTTGCCCAGATGAGCACAATTCACTGGGCAACAACCTCTGACAACATTATCCTCCAATACTCATGTGTAGGAGCTTCGTTCTCCACCAGTAAAGTATTAATGAGGTAGTACCATTACGATGGAGGTTAGTCGGGAACCAGCACGAGTACACCCGAGCTGTGAAAGGCTGTACGTGAGTACATCCAGAAAGAAAGTACGTGAGTACACCCACATGACTTCAGTACTCCCGGAAGAAAGCACGTGAATACACCCACAGTACATGAGTACACCCATGAAAGGACGTTAACATCAACCTCAACCATATTTAATTTTTGTGACAACGATCGTCAAAAACAATTCCTTAAGTACCTACGTAAGCGTAATGAAAATCATTTGTCAATATAATATTATTGCTTAAGAAAAAATTGTGTCAGTCGTTAATACTGGATTTTATGTTGACCATTTGCATACATGTATTGAAGCACCGTGACGGACCCACTTTCATACCGGGATATAGGTACATTGTCCTAACCCCTTTTTCTTGTTTTTCGGCGAAGTTGACAATTCGCTATCAGCTTTTCTTTTCACGGAAGTCCTAATTGTAGTTAGGTCATGTAAATGTGGGTCTTCTCCGTGGCAATGGTCTTCTTGGGCGAAAACAACCTCCTTCCCAACAGTTCTGAGATACGCTTTACACTTTAATTTTCATTTATAGCAAATACAGCGCTTCTCAGATCCCCCAGCTAAATATTTTTGGCAAACTTAAAATTTCCTCGAAAAATAACGTCCCTATTTTCACGGCTGCCGCCCTCCAAAACACAGTTCCGTCGCACATAGTGATAAACGAGATACTGCCGGGACCATCGGAGTATCGGCCCATCGAGCGGACGGAGCCGCTCAGGATTGTTCAGGTGTACTCCCGTCCTAGTCGCGTCAACAGCCTGATCCTCCTCGGGTGTACTGAGGTAGTGCATGGGTGTACTGGCAACCCTACTTTCACCTCGCTGGGTGTACTAACGTCATCACCCGGTTAGTCACCTTGAAGCTGTTCAGATGTCGTTTCCTGAACCAGAACTTCATACTTCTTTTCATTCCCCCTTTCCCCTCTTTTACTTCTGCTACCCAGAAGTCATGTGTGGCAGAGTGTGACAGTGTGGCTGTTCTTGGTTAGTTTTTTGGTCCAGTGAATATCCCTTCTTTACCGGTGATAATCTCGCTGGTCTAGTAGGGGGACTCTCGAGGTCCACCACCACTGTCACACTCTGTCACAAGTTATAGGGTGTTTGAATTCCTCAAGATCTCAGGAAATGTAGGACACAACAAATATCGATGTATCACGATAAACCAATCCAAGAGAAATGAAATAATTTATGCTTGCGCATTTTTTCACTGTTCAAGATGAATTTTCAAGTTCCAAAAAAATGTGTTCCCACTATTCTTTACTTCAACACCACAGTGCTGACACATTGCAACGATGTAGGAATAGCATTTTTGAAAAACGTTCCCATCCCGCTCTTTTGGGACTCATGGTGAGGGGAGAAAAACTCATTTTCTCTGCTTTCATGGAAAAACATTGAATCATGGACACGTTTTTGGACGCACGAATTGACAGTAAGTACCTTATTACATATCCACATTCAATGTCTTCCGTGAAAACGGGGAAAATGTGGTTTAACATTTTTTTTAAAGACGTTAAACGGAGAAATTTTGGGATTGAAAAAGGCTTCTTCAATATTGCATATCCACATTCAATGTTTTCCGTGAAAGCCGCCTTCCTCCCCTACCCCCGCTGCCCTTCACCTTTCGGACATGAACTAATGGGGTTTTAGTGGTCCAGTTTTAAATTTGAAAAGACCGTCGTAATTAGGACAAACCCCTCTAGAACTTGACTCGTTGGGATTCCCGTAAAAATGAGCCAAATTTGAGCGCCATTGAACCAGATGTACAAATTTCGAAATTTTGAACACCAGAACCAATTTGCGGAAATTCTGTGTTGATTCAAATCCAATTTACAGATTGGAAATAGATCAGTTATTAACGAACCCTTACCCTCGTTACCACATGGTAACGCGCGGCACCAATGGGATAGCACCACATACCTTTAACCTATACCTATTTCACCTTTCTAGCTTTGAGCTATCTACGAAGTTCATTCGTCATTCAGATTCTTCTTACTCCAACCGGTGTTGTTTTTAAAAGTGCGTAATGGTTTTATTTCTATGCTGTGGATGGGGGACCTACAGGAATATGCCGGTATTGTGGAGTGAAAATCAGTGTTAAAAACTCTAATACGTGTAATACATGTAATCGTGGAAGGCACATGAAGACCAAACATCCAACCATTGCCATACAAACTTCTCCACAAACTGAACATGTACCACCTCGCCAGGAACGATTCCCTTCAGCTAATGCTTGTCAGAATGTTCTGCCTCTGCCGACTTCACCATTGCCGCCTCCACCTTTGCCACCTTCATCACCAATAACATTGACAACCCATACCCGAGGTGATTTGACACATTTTATTCAAATAAATGAACCGATCAACTTAGCAAAATCCAGAGCGCTTAATGATCAAATTTAAAAAAAAAGTTGAGGGATTCTACCCACTAAGTATGGTTGAAGATCCTGAATTTATAAAGTTTGTTAATATGCTCAACCCAGCTTACCAAATGCCAACCAGAAAGACACTGATTCAAAGCTTATTACTCGCCACTTACAACGATGGAAAAAAACGGCTGCAAATTATTGCACAACAGTACCTTATTTACCTGTACAGATGCTCCTTCTGCGTAGATCACTGTTTTCTGTGGTCCGTACTCTCCAGCTCCCCCAGGAAAGCCCAAAATCGAGTACTGGACTGGCCCGGGAATTAGTTTCATACCAATGCGCGGGATTCAATCATTCATCATTTTTTTGTAGTTATTCATGTAGCATAAGGTAAATAATAAACCGTTGTGTAATAATTTAAAAATAATAACTGTTGTGTAGTAATTTAATAGATAATAATTTATTAGATTAATTATTATTATTAATTATTAGGATTTAATTTAATAGATGCACTAAATCGAGTATTGAGCCAACATTTCATAATTGTTGTTATTCATGGAACATAGTGTTAATTCAAGTTACAAAAGTACCTATCAACAAAATCCAAAAGAGACATAATTTTTCAAATGAAATAATATCACAGACCAACCAACTCGACATCATACTCCGTGCTCCCTGGCAATGATTATCTCGGGCCAATTCCCGGCGTCCATAGCAATGATATCTGGGCTGAATGTATACAATTTCATTCACCCTCCTGTTGACGAAGCCTGTCAGAGCAGACTTCTGGGCGTTACGGTGAACGAACGGCTGGACGTACAATGCTCCGGGTGGTCTCAAAAAACTCCCAACTTCGAGAACTATTTAAAAACTTTAAAAAATTCGAGGTAACGGCGTCCTGGCACTATCAATGATCAAAGATATTTTGTCGAGAATAGGAGCCTAATTCGTGTTTTGGGGGGCCACAATTTGTGGAAACCATCAAAAATATATATTTCAGTTTTTGCACATGAAAGAAGCAGTAAATGAACAGCCATCATTTTGTAGATATTTCCAGTGGAATAATAGATCCATGTGACTAGGACTTTGCAGCGTTACTCAACTGTGATTCGCTGGCTGGCTCCAATTCTCCATTTTGGACTTCCCTGGGGGGAGCTTGAGAAAACAGTGATCTACGCAGAAGGGGCCTCTAAGTAGGTACATGATAAACCGTTGTGTACTAATTTGCAGCGTTTATAATATGTAATGGATGAGGAGGATGAAACTAGCCGTCCATACAGCCCCCCCCCCCTCCCGCTGTCCTCTCCAAAAAAAGTAGACAGCTGTCCCTAGTGAGACTTCTTTTTATTATTACGCAATGCGTAATGTTGATTATTACGTAATGCGTAATGTTGATTATTACGATTCGTTTTCGCGGATCGACAGCCTCATGACCCGCGTGTCAAAAAAATCGCTTAAGAGCCCGGATCTAGTATAAAATTGGATGGGATTTCCATATACCGTCACAAATAGCTATATGCTTTGTGGAATCACGTGCCTCAATATGAAGTTCCTTAAACTCTATGGGTTTGGACCTCAAATCTGAAACAGCTTACTTGAGTAGGTACTGTCTGTCGGTACTATCGTGCGGTTTTTGGATGGCAGAATCGGTTTTATGTTTCCTGCTTACATTGCAGTATCGTACGCAGAAATTTTAAAGATCCTGAGCTTGATTAAATTTCGAGCACAAAATTGCGGTTTTTCGCACCAGTCTGCCGATACTTACCAGTGGCTTTTTGGTGGCAGAAAACCGTTGAAGTCATCTTCATACTTGACCAAATTCCAAAGGTCCTGATGTAAGGGAAATTCTACTTCAAAACATATCCTAGAATCAGGACTGTTTTTTTGGCTGGCTTCTGGACTAAAACATTCAGTGTTCAACTCCTTGCATCTTTTGTCACTGGTAACTAAATGAGATCTTTCAGTTGAGTTATAAAATAAAACAGGTAGTACTGTCCATTATCATATTTTTGAAATGATATTGTGCAACCTCGTCATTTACTTCGTATGATGAACGAGGGGAGGTGGGCTTGGATAAAGTTGGGGGAGATACCTTCCTTTAATGTCCTGGTCTTTGGTGGTGTCAACTGTCATCGGACAACCTTCGTAGATCTTTTCCGGAAGCGTGTTCGGAATGAATGTTCTCCACGACTGCTTACGCCACAGTACAATGAATAATAGGTGTACTATAATTTTTTTTAATTTCTTTATTTCCATTAAATACTAAAGTAATTACAGTAAACAAATACTTCGAGCTAAGGGAAAATATTCCTCTGTGTGGGTTAATGCCCAAGTTATGGGTTGCGATGATGTTTCGGAAATTTTTCAGAACCTTTGAATAAGACCCTCATAAAACATAAACGATGGAATGTAGGTATGATCCGGATGAACTGAAGTCCTTTGTGCTAATCGATTGAATTTTCGTCCTTTTGTCCTTGTTTTCGTTTGAGAGGAACATTCCCGTACGATGGATGATAAACATTCACTAGTCGCTATACCCGGCAGTGCCACACAAAGGAGGGAAGTGTTTGTGCTTCAGTTTTGTTCAGGTATTGAAGTGTTTTTGAATGCTACAATATTTTTTCCCGTCTGGTGAGTGCACAAATAAATCTGAAGGTTTTCCGACGTGTGAGCAAGCCACATATACAGCAGCCCATGTGTAAAAGACTCGCGCGCCAGATATTGATACCTCCACATTCAGAATCCTTTGTGGCGTCAACAACTCACCAGAATTTCTTCGCCGTCGGATGAATGGTATATGTAGGAACATTCATTTATATATTCTGTGTGCGTATGTGAGTGTTTTCTTTTTCGTGTTTCTTCCTCCCCTTTGTATATATATATATATATACATATATATATAATTATTATGACAGAAATAAGACTACAGTAATTTAAACTTCAAGGGAAACAAACTTACATATTGCGTATTTCGACATAAGTCGTTATCAGCATTAATCCAATCACCGGCAGGAAGCCTGAAGTTGCTGTTCTTCCTTGTTTGTTTCTTCCTTTTCTCATTTGATCGAAATCGAAATCATGGATGAAGGAAGAGTCAATATTCGCGGTGGAATTGGATGTTTCAGTGTGGTTTGGAGGGGGGGGGGGGGGGGGATGCGAGTTGTTTGGTTGGGGGGGGGGGGGGGATAAATTATAAACGCTGCACAGTCCTTGGCACTTGGGTTTATTATTCTATCGGACATAACTGTTGGTAAAATGTTGCTGTTCATTTATTGTTTCGTGAGCAATAATTGAAACAGTTATTTTAGATGGTTTCCACCAATTTGGGCCTCTAAAAACACGACCTCGCTTTCCCCCTACTTTGATTCACCTGTTACTACTACTTCTAGTGTTATTATACAAATGTATGGTGATTTCAGACAATTTTCCAGGTTTTTGACTCATAAAAAATGGATTTCGGGAGCTTAAGGGGGGACCGGAGGCTTCCGAAAGATTCCTGGTTGCGGTATAGCCTACCTTGCCGTGGTAAGGGGCGGGTGTTAATGCAGGTAACGTAGTTGTGGCAGCTCCCCCCACCATCACACTTTGTCTATCGGTCGAGCGCTCGGCGCTCTTTGTTTTTTTGCGAGGGGCTGAATATGAAAGGGAAGTCCTCTGTTTATCGAGATCTCCACAGATGGAACTTGAACTTGAATCCTAAACACGACTCGTCTCTCACTTCACTCCTGCCTCCACAGCTCTAGTTTCTAGCACCTAGGATGTTGTACCTAAATTTTCATTGAATAACAAGGTTTCCAAGTTCCACTCATGCAGCATGATCAGATGACAGCATAATTACTATAATAAATGCTAATTATAATAACTATATTATAATAAATGCTATGAGGGACAACAGTCCCAATACAATAAGAGGCTTTTCACATTCAATTTAAATTAAATTGCATTACCGTCCGGTAGAAAGGGAGAGCGATTCCCCAATCTACAAAACTTCGGTGCCTACAATTCTACAATTTCTTTGTAACAACATTTTTCGAAAACCGCATTTTATTAGGATTACCTCCTTTTTTGTTCTAATTGCCATACTAGTAAACGCTTCTTTTTGGTTTATTATTCTGTGAATACATCTATGTATTCGCTCAGCAAAAATTTTTTATAACACCCCCTCAAAATTTTTTCTTTTCCGTTTCAAGGTGCGTAGATCCCAAAAATGCAATGTCCGTCCGCCGTATCACGTGTACAGACTTCATTTTCGGTCTAAAAAATACGTTCTTCCGCACACATGCTCCATTTGGGCCCTAGTTGTGTCCCAAAACTTTTCAGCCTGATCGGAATATATACCCAGCGGTGTTGTGAGTGAAAATGGGTGTAAAAATAGGTAATTTTTGTGTTTTAGTAACATGAGCTTTTGAGGTATCGTTTTCCATGTTTTTGGGGACGAGAAGGCCGAATATGAAGTCTATTTTGACCAAGGAGTGGAAAATTGAGGTTCTACCAAATGTTCAACTCCCAAAATTGATTTTTCTTGATTCAAAAATCTGGGAAATCGTCTGAAATCACAATCAGTTTGTACAATACACTAGAAAAAGTTTCAACATGTGGAACAAGAAGATTAAAAAATGGCACTACCAATGGTCGAAGATAATTTTAAAAAAACGCTGCAAAGTCCTTGTCACATGGGTTTATTATTCTATTGGACATACCTACAGAAACGTTGGCTGTTTATTTATTGTTTCTTTCACATAAAATAATTTAAATAGCTACTTCTGGTGGTTTCCACCAATTTTGGCCCCCAAAACACGAATTAGGTACGCTCCTTTTTTTTTTTTTTTCAAATTATCTTTGATCATTGATAGTGCCATTTAATCGTCTTGATCCACCTCTTGATACTTTTTCTAGTGTTATTCTACAAATTGATGGTGATTTCAGACGATTTTCCAGGTTTTTGACTTATAAAAATCAATTTTGAGAGCTGAACATCTGGTACAACCTCAATTTTCCACTCTTTGGTCAAAATCGACTTCATATTCGGTCTTCTCGTCCCCAAAAACATGAAAAACGATACCTCAAAAGCTCATTTTACTAACGTGTTGCTAAAACGCAAAAAAGTACCTATTTTTACACACATTTTCACTCATAACACCCCTGGGTATATTCCGATCGGGCTGAAAAGTTTCGGGACACAACTAGGGCCCAAATGGAGCATGTGTGCGAAAGAACGATTTTTTTAGACCAAAAATGAAGCCTGTACACGTGATACGGCGGACGGCGGACGGCGGACGGCGGTCGGCGGTCGGCGGACGGCGTACGGCGGACGGACATTGCATTTTTTGAATCTAGGTACGCACCTTGAAACGGAAAAGAAAAAATTTTGAGGGGGTGTTATAAAAATTTTTTCCTGAGCGAATACATAGGTGTATTATTCACAGAATAATAAACCAAAAACGCTGCAAAGTCCTTGTCACATGGGTTTATTATTCTACTGGACATACCTACAGAAATGTTGGCTTTTCATTTATTGTTTCTTTCATGCGTAATAATCGAAATAGCTATTTCTGATGGTTTCCATTAATTTTGGCCCCTAAAACACAAATTAGGTACCTACGCTCCTTTTATTTTATTTATTTTTATTTATTTTAACTATCTTTGATCATTGGTAGTGCCATTTAATCCTCTTGATCCACGTGTTGAAACTTTTTCCAGTGCTATTATCTAAACTGATGGTGATTTCAGACGATTTTCCAGGTTTTTGACTCATAAAAAATCAATTTTGGGAGCTGAACATTTGGTAGAACTGAATTTTCCACTCTTTGGTCAAAATCGACTTCATATTCGGTCTTCTCGTCCCCAAAAACATGGAAAAAGATATCTCAGAAGCTCATCTTACCAACATGTTGCTAAAACTCAAAAAGTACCTATTTTTACACACATTTTCACTCATAACACCCCTGGGTGTATTCCGATCAGGCTGAAAAGTTTCGGGACACAACTAGGGCCCAAATGGAGCATGTGTGCGAAAGAACGACTTTTTTAGACCGAAAATGAAGCCTGTACACGTGATACGGCGGACGGCGTACGGCGGACGGACATTGCATTTTGTAATCTTCGCACCTTGAAACGAAAAAGAATAAAGTTTGAGGGGGTGTTATAAAAATTTTTTGCTGAGCGAATACATAGGTGTATTATTCACAGAATAATAAACCAAAAGGAGCCTAATCCGTGTTTTGGGGGCCAAAATTGGTGGAAACCATCAGAAATGGCTATTCGAATTATTTCACGTGAAAGAAACAATAAATGAACAGCCAAAATTTCTGTAGGTATGTCCAATAGAATAATAAACCCATGTGACAAGGACTTCGCAGAGTTTTTGAAATCTAAGCACCCTAAAACGGAAAAGAAAAAATTTTGAGGGGGTGTTATAACAATTTTTTGCTGAGCGAATACATAGGTGTATTATTCACAGAATTATAAACCAAAAATACTAGGTAAGTGCTTCCGGGACACCACTGTACACAATTCAGGCGCCTACTAACAATATAGGAAAATGTACAGTTATAATGTACGTGAACAGATGGGGCATAACGTCGAATTTGGATAAATATAATATTATATATCCTGAATTCAGCGGACTGCAAACTTGATATTACGAGTATTTTGAAAGGTTCACAAATTCATTAAGCATTCCTAAATCTACGGAGAACTACAGCAAACGAGTACTTTCTAACTTACCTCTCTACTATGCTCTACTATGCCATCAAAACATAGTTTTATATTATAACTAGCTGTGTACCCGCGCTTCGCAACGGTAGAACAGACACCCCCTGTATCCCCCCCCCCCCCCCCTCATCAACTGATCAGAAACCTTCCCCAATGCCAACCCTAACTGCCTTTAACCCCCCCCCCCCCCCCCCCGTATCCTATGAACCCTCCCTACCTGGTTAGAAACATTCCTCAATGTTCACACAACAAATTCCCAAAGTTGCACTCCAATTGGTCAAGTAGTTTTGAAATTTCTGTAGACCCCCCCCCCCTCGCATAACCTGTACCCCCCTCTCACTAACATCCTGATTGAAGTACCACTTGAATGTACTCGTCGAGCTGAATCCAGAATCTAATTACAATCGGATTTACGTCCAACGGTTCAAAGTTATTATAAGCATAAACGTCCTCATAGAAGTGATTATAACACGTTTTTTAGTAGTATTTCATTCATAGCGTTTCAGCGGATGGACAGATTCAAATGCGGATTTTTCATAAACCTTCCCAGATAAATTCTGCGTCAAATGGTACCAGCCGCAACTTTCTACGTTCAGCCGTTCTCAATTGATGCCGAGACAGACAAACAAACAAACAAACAGACAGACACTGTTTTATTATATGTATAGATTTCCAAGTAGGGAGGTTTATACGAATATTAGTTATCCTCCGAATCCCAAGCCCCCAAAATTTAGCCGTTGTAAGCGGGCCAAACCTCAGCAGCAAATGTAAGGCGTCTTACGAGTCGAGTTAGGTAGGTACTCTACCTTTCATTTAATTTCAGAACGTACATTATTGAAGCCTACAGGTACCTATAACACCGCGCTACATTCACACGGACGGACGGACACACCATTGCAAATCGAGACGGCCAAGTAGACTAACGTTCGAATTAGTTCATTATAATATTATGATGTCAATTTAGGTACATGCCTATAAATATCTTGAACTTTTTATAATAATTTCCTCTGATTCGAAGATGCCAAATCATAAATACGTAGCAACTAAGGTATAAATAAGTATAAGTAAGGTATAAGTAACTTAACTTGGTGATTGCTAATTTTTTTCTCTCTCGTCTGTGATTCCTGTATTTCTTGTTTCTGCTCAGCCTCTTGCTGAAACATTTCTTCTTTGGCATTTCGGTCGAGAATTATGTACTGCATACAATTCAGGGCTCTGTTCAGGGCTACGAGTGTTGGCTCTTGGCTGACGTAAACACAGGTGGTGCGCGTAGTGGTGTGGGGGTCTTCAACCCGCCTGCGTGAGGCTGCTGGCATCTAGCGTCAGACGCGTGAACCCCGTTCACCCACAACTACATGGGCTGGTCATTCCCGCCACAAGAAATTCCCCAGCAGAATTTCCAACTTTTCTCTGGCAATAATCAGTCGATTTTGGTGGTTCTTGCGGCATTCTTCCTATTTTTATACGTTTCAGGGCAATGCACTATGGAAATTCGAAACGTAAATTTCAATATTGTACCTAAATTTGAAAATTTTCGAAATTTGAAATTTCAAGAGTGCATTGCCCGAGAGAATGGAAAAATAGTAAGAATGCCGCAAGAATCATCAAAATCGACCGATTATTGCCGGAGAAAAGTTGGAAAAACCGTTTTATACACCGTCCTGCACCCCCTTAACCTTCGTTACAACCTCAATTGTTCACTCTTTGGTCAAAATCAACTTCATATTCGGTCTTCTCGCTCTAAAAAACATGGAAAATGATACCTCAAAAGCTCATGTTCACGAAAACCTCGAAAACCACTATTTTTAAACCCATTTTTCTCCCATGACACCCCTGGGTGTATTCCGATCAGGCTGCCGAGTTTTGGAGCACAACTAGGACCCAAATGTGTTCCCAAATGGGGACCCAAACTGTGTGCGGAAGAATGACGATTTTATACCATAATTTAACGTAAATTGAAGGCTGAAACTTCGTTAGAACCTCAATTTTCCACTCTGGTCAAAATCTATTTAGTATTCGGTCTCCTCGCCCTAAAAAACATGGAAAACGATACCTCATAAGCTCATGATACTAAAACGCCAAAAAACACATTTTCACCCCCATATGACACCCATAACACCCTTGGGTGTATTCCGATCGGGCTGCAAAGTTTCGGGACACAACTAGGGGCCAAATGGAGCCTTTGTGCGAAAGAAAGAGTTTTTTAGACCGAAATTAGAGTAGGTAGATATGAATCTGCGCACCTTGAAACGTAAACCAAAATACACTGCCAAGGTGATGGCACAGGAGCTTCCTCGTCACAATCAGAGTGACCCATTATAAAATAGAACAGACTCGGAAGCAAAATAACATAACATTACATTACATTACATAACATTACATTACATTACATTGCATAACATTACATAACGTGAAATACATATTACATAACATTACATTACATAACATTACATGAAATATACATATTACATAACATTACGTCCATAATACATTACGTCCATTATACATAATTGCGAAAGTTATGCGTGTTTGAAGAATTTCACGTTAGCGCATGCGCAGGGCGAAACCGCTAGCTCTATCATGTTGAAATTTATATGGGCCCTACCCGCTTAATCCCTGAGAATTGCATTGAAATTGGGTGAAATCTTTGGTTACTACGGCTGTAACAAGGAAATTGAATCTATTTCACGCCAGCGCATGCGCAGAGCGCACCGAGGGTCCGATCATGCTGAAATTCATACTGGAACTCACTAGGCCTTGTCCAAACAACCCTTGAAAATTTGAGCGAAATTGAATCAAAATTGTGAAAGTTATGCGTGTTTGTTGAATTTAACGTTAGCGCATGCGCAGGGCGTACCGCTGGATCAATCATGTTGAAATTTGTATGAGACCTCAAGGGGCCTTATCCGCACCATCCCTCAAAATTTGAGCTGAATCAATTCAAAATCGTGGAAGTTATGGCTGTAACAAGGAAATGCGGACAGACTCACAGACTCACAGACCCACAGACCGACAGACACGGAACCAAATTTGTTCAGTAGGCTTTGAAACGCAAAATGCAAGTGGAAATTTTGATTTCTGATGACAAAAATTTTTTGGCTCACGAAATTGAACACAAGGCTTCCGCTGCTTCGCAGACTCGGAAGCAAAATTCTGAGTGAGTGTTATAAAATTTCTCACTGAGCGAATACATAGGTGTATTATTCACGGAATAATAAACCAAAGCAACCTTATTTTGCCATGGTTTTCACGTTCAAGAGTTGAAAACAATTTTTTTGTTAATTATCAAAAAATCTGAAGAAATAATTGTCAAAGAAAACAGAGCGACACCTTCTCACTGGGAAACAAATGTTTACGGAGGATACACTTTTTATCAGTGCAAAACAATGCGATTTACCCCCCCCCCCCCTTCCCACCATAAAAAACCCCTGTGCGAGCAAAAGCGCTCCCCGTCAAACAGCCTTGGAACAAATTTCAAGCCCCCCCCCCCCCCCCAACATGTCGAAAGAAACAATGATTAACGGGTGACTGTGGGGAAGGAACAGGTTTGGATAACACGTCGAAGCATCGAGCGTGCTACTCTGACGGCTAAAATGGATATCAATCCTTTTCGCGGCTGAGGTTTTCATGAATGGTAAATTTTTAGAACAGGGGTTTTTTTGTTGTGGAGGGGGGGGGGGGGGAATCACAAGATCAGGTAGTGGTACGCCCAGTTATCTAAACAACGGATTATTATTTTGTACAGAACACCCTTCTGTTACAGATCACAGCTGTTTGTATAGATAACCCATTTACATAGTACCTACCCCCGTACTCGTTACTAGGTACCTACCTAATACTCGTTACTAGGTATCTACCCACCTAGTAAGGTAGGTATCTATCTACCTATCTATCTACCGTGTTAAATGTTGCTGAAATAAATCTGGCGATGACAAAAATGGCAAAAAGAAACACAAATAATGAAGTTCTGAAGAGAAATTGTTGATGTGGACTGAAAAAATATTAAGTCCCGATAGGGTTTTGATCTCGGGAACTTCAGCATACCAGTTCGTGAGTTAGACCACTGAGCTATATAATGCAGCTAGCAGGAGACCAGTGATGTGCGCTTTCAAATCAGCATGATGCCTCATACACCCTGCTCATTACGGCAAATTGTATAGCAAATTTATGGCAAATTTATGGCAACATAGTAGAATGCTCCGGATGGTCTCAAAAATACAGGAAAAAATGGAACTATTTAAAAATGCGAGAAAACTCACACCTCAAAATATAATTTTCTGAGATACGGATACTCAGGACATTTCAACGCCTTATTTTTCACCCCTTAGAGTTGAGTTAGAGTAACGCCGAGCTTCGAGGACCAATACCACCCATATACCAAATTTCACGAATTTTGGTTCATGGGAACTAAGGAAAAAGCCGCGTACGGCGTATGGAAGGAATTCTTTTTATTCGATATTCGTGTTCTACATACCTTTAAACTTAAACCGTCAAATTTTGGTGGGGGGGGGGGGGGGGGGTGGAGTTCATCAAAATTTTCATGGTCGATTCCAAACGTTTCTTATTGAAAATAATAAACCAAAAGAGGAAGTGCTACGCAGTGACATGAAGTCAGGGAACCCTGCTATACAGGGAATACCTACGCGTTAGGTATTAGGTAGGTACTGAAACATGCGTGAATTTTTCAAACCGTTAAATCAAACCGTTTATTAGTTAACTTGTTTATCTAATAGATATGACAAAGAGAATACTGTGTGAAGTTGATTTGCGAGTAACAAACAAGCATTAGTTGGCTCTGCATTGATGTGGTGCCAAATACTGGCAAATTGCTGCTGAATGACTGAAGTTGACCGGGAAATTGGCCGTTGAAAAAATTCCTCAATCCCGTCCATGTCCAATGGGTCACCTAATTAGGTACCTGACTTACAAAAGGCAAAGGTCCTCTCGGAATGGTAGATATCTGACAGTGCTTACGGGTTCTTGTCCCATTAGTCTCGACTTGTAAGGGATCACAACATGAACTCGTAAAAATACCAAAGATGTTTTGAGTCATTCTCACGGGCGTTTGAGAAGTGACACCCAATCCACCAAAAATGTGAAAGTGATCTCAGCACAAGTGACATCAAGAAGTGACACCCGCACAGCTGACCCCCGCATTCAGCCAGACACCCAGGAACGATCAAAATTTAGTTTAATATACATATAATGTAATTCTATTATTGAAAGTAGGTGTACGTGCTCTAAAACCGAACAGTTATAACAAAAAAGTATTATAGTAATAATAATAAAGCCATGGAAACATATATTGCACAATAATTGATTAAGTTTTGGACAGACACATTCTATGTATTGATATAAAGAGGTTTCTTCATCCTCGAAACGCTTTATGGGATTTGCCACCCACCGCACTTTTGCTTCCGAGTCTGCGAAGCAGCGGAAGCCTTGTGTTCACTTTCGTGAGCCAAAAAATTTTTGTCTTCAGAAATCAAAATTTCCACTTGCATTTTGCGTTTCAAAGCCTACTGAACAAATTTGGTTCCGTGTCTGTCGGTCTGTGAGTCTGTGAGTCTGTGAATCTGTGAGTCTGTGAGTCTGTGAGTCTGTCCGCATTACCTTGTTACAGCCATAACTTCCACGATTTTGAATTGATTCAGCTCAAATTTTGAGGGATGGTGCGGATAAGGCCCCTTGAGGTCCCATACAAATTTCAACATGATTGATCCAGCGGTACGCCCTGCGCATGCGCTAACGTTAAATTCAACAAACACGCATAACTTTCACAATTTTGATTCAATTTCGCTCAAATTTTCAAGGGTTGTTTGGACAAGGCCTAGTGAGTTCCAGTACGAGTATGAATTTCAGCATGATCGGACCCTCGGTGCGCTCTGCGCATGCGCTGGCGTGAAATAGATTCAATTTCCTTGTTACAGCCGTAGTAACCAAAGATTTCACCCAATTTCAATGTAATTCTCATGGATTAAGCGGGTAGGGCCCATTGAGGTCCCATATAAATTTCAACATGATAGAGCCAGCGGTTCGCCCTGCGCATGCGCTCTGTCTGTCTGTCTGTCCTTCTATGCACGGCCAAACGGCTCGACGGATATCGACCAAATTTGGCACGAATATCCAGTAGGCTCCCAAGTTGTGCAACGTCGCATTTTCAATTCCCTGACCATAGCGGAACTATGGTCGACCATGGTCAACTCCTGAATGGCTCAACGGATATCGACCAAATTTGGCACGAATATCCAGTAGGCTCCCAAGTTGTGCAACGTCGCATTTTTAATTCCCTGACCATAGCGGAACTATGGTCGACCATGGTCAACTCCTGAATGGCTTGACGGATATCGACCAAATTTGGCACGAGTATCCAGTAGGCTCCCAAGTTGTGCAACGTCGCATTTTTAATTCCCTGACCATAGCGGAACTATGGTCGACCATGGTCAACTTCGTTAATTGAAATGGTAACCCCTATTTTTTATCGCGTATTCGTAATCTACGTGAAATTCTATCTACGATCGACCCTTCGGACTACCCCCGCGGTCGACCTTAGCGCATCCATGGGCCCCTCCATGGTCGAATCCCGAATTGCTCAACGGATATCGACCAAATTTGGCACGAATATCCAGTAGGGTCCCAAGTTGTGCAACGTCGCATTTTTAATTCCCTGACCATAGCGGAACTATGGTCGACCATGGTCAACTTCGTTAATTGAAATGGTAACCCCTATTTTGGTTTATTATTCTGTGAATAATACACCTATGTATTCGCTCAGCAAAAAATTTTTATAACACCCCCTCAAAATTTTTTCTTTTCCGTTTCAAGGTGCGTAGATTCAAAAAATGCAATGTCCGTCCGCCGTACGCCGTCCGCCGTACGCCGTCCGCCGTCCGCCGTATCACGTGTACAGGCTTCATTTTTGGCCTAAAAAATTCGTTCTTTCGCACACATGCTCCATTTGGGCCCTAGTTGTGTCCCGAAACTTTTCAGCCCGATCGGAATATACCCAGGGGTGTTATGAGTGAAAATGTGTGTAAAAATAGGTACTTTTTGCGTTTTAGCAACATGTTAGTAAAATGAGCTTTTGAGGTATCGTTTTTCATGTTTTTGGGGACGAGAAGACCGAATATGAAATCGATTTTGGCCAAAGAGTGGAAAATCGAGGTTGTACCAGATGTTCAGCTCCCAAAATTGATTTTTTATGAGTTAAAAACCAGGGAAATCGTCTGAAATCACCATCAATTTGCAGAATAACACTAAAAAAGGTATCAACACGTGGATCAAGACGATTAAATGGCACAAGCAATTATCAAAGATAAATTGAAAAAAAAAGGAGCGTACCTAATTCGTGTTTTAGAGGCCAAAAATGGTGGAAACTATCAGAAATAGCTATTTAAATTATTTCACCTGAAATAAACAATAAATGAACAGCCAATATTTCTGTAGGCATGTCCAGTAGAATAATAAACCCATGTGACAAGGACTTGGCAGCGTTTTTTTATCGCGTATTCGTAATCTACGTGAAATTCTATCTACGATCGACCCTTCGGACTACCCCCGCGGTCGACCATAGCGCATCCATGGGCCCCTCCATGGTCGAATCCCGAATTGCTCAACGGATATCGACCAAATTTGGCACGAATATCCAGTAGGCTCCCAAGTTGTGCAACGTCGCATTTTTAATTCCCTGACCATAGCGGAACTATGGTCGACCATGGTCAACTCCTGAATGGCTTGACGGATATCGACCAAATTTGGCACGAGTATCCAGTAGGCTCCCAAGTTGTGCAACGTCGCATTTTTAATTCCCTGACCATAGCGGAACTATGGTCGACCATGGTCAACTTCGTTAATTGAAATGGTAACCCCTATTTTTTATCGCGTATTCGTAATCTACGTGAAATTCTATCTACGATCGACCCTTCGGACTACCCCCGCGGTCGACCTTAGCGCATCCATGGGCCCCTCCATGGTCGAATCCCGAATTGCTCAACGGATATCGACCAAATTTGGCACGAATATCCAGTAGGGTCCCAAGTTGTGCAACGTCGCATTTTTAATTCCCTGACCATAGCGGAAATATGGTCGACCATGGTCAACTCCTGAATGGCTTGACGGATTTTGATAAAATTTGGCGTAAATACCCGGTAGGCTATGGGATTTTTCCGTCGTTTGTTGGTTCCACGATACTGCGTACAGCGAATCTCGGATAGCGAGCGAAGCGAGCGGTCAGGCTAGTTATGTATAATGGACGTAATGTATTATGGAAGTCATGTTATGTATAATATGTATATTTCATGTAATGTTATGTAATGTTATGTTATGTAATGTAATGTTATGTAATATGTATATTTAACGTTATGTAATGTTATGGAATGTAATGTAATGTAATGTAATGTAATGTTATTTTGCTTCCGAGTCTGTTCTATTTTATAATGGGTCTCTCTGATTGTGACGAGGAAGCTCCTGTGCCATCACCTTGGCAGTGTATTTTCAAGGTGTTGCTACGAGGCTTTCCCGGAACACTGACCGAATTCATGTTCTCTGCGATCTCACTTTGTACGACTAGCAATACCTCAAAAAGCACAAAAAGTTTGAGTGCGCATTATTAAAGCTCTTGGAAAAATGTGAATGAAACGACTTGCGTGGTTTCGTAGTATGAGTTGTTTGCTCGGATGATATAATTTTCTTATAATATATAGAAATTCTTAAAGTAGAAATTCTTAATTCTTATATTAACGATATGGTATAAGATATATTCATCTTCTATCCTCAGTGCTTGTGTCTCACGAACCTGGGTCGCTTCGTCCACTTTCACTGTGTAAAGCCCCCCCCCCCCCCCCCCCCCTTCCGTACCTTTTTACTGGAGGGATCACTTCGTGGATACCCGTTCTGACATGGTCTCAGGGTCAGTTCTCGGTCCCTGAATCTTGAAAAAAATAGTTACCTAAACTACTAACAGTTGATCCTCTATCTGACGATCTGCTATGCATGGTTAACTTTTTGGAGGCTGTTCAGGCAAGTTCGGCGGATGTTTTAGTGAATATAAGGAGTTCCTCGACCATCTCCTTCATCAAGCTCTACTGACCCGAAAAACAACTTCGTAGTTAGGGAAAATTGAAACAGAATTGCATTACGTGCATCAATTCATGTGCATAACGATGAAATAGTTATGGTTTATTATTCTATTATTACCTACTCTATTGGACTTACCTACAGAAATGTTGGCTGTTCATTTATTGTTTCTCGAAAACACGAATTAAGCTCCAGTTTTTTTACAACTTATATTTGATCATTGATTGTGCCATTTAGTTGCCTTGATTCACCTGTTGATACTAATTCTAGTGTTACTATACACATTTATGATGATTTCAGACAATTACCCAGGTTTCTGACCAAACCAAATGAATATTGGGAGCTGAACCTTTGTTAAAACGACAGTTCTTCACTCTTTACTCTTTGGTCAAAATCAACTAAATATTTGGTTTTCTCGCCCTAAAAAAACATGGACAACGATACCACAAGCTCATGTTCACTAAAACCTCAAAAATCCCTCTAAAACCCCTATTGGTTTATTATTCTGTGAATAATACACCTATGTATTCGCTCAGCAAAACAGTTTTATAACACCCCCTCAAAATTTTTTCATTTACTTTTCAAGATGCCTAGATTCAGAAAGTGCAATGTCCGTCCGCCGTAAGCCGTACGCCGTATCATGCATACCGGCTTCATTTTCGGTCTAAAAAATTCGTTCTTTCGCACACAGGCTCCATTTGGCCCCTAGTTGTGTCCCCCGAAACTTAGCAGCCCGATCGGAATACACCCAAGGGTTTTCAAATGCTTTTTAAAAAACCCTCGATATACCCTATTTTCTCACTCCCCCCCCCCCCCCCCCATAACCCCCTGCGTGTATTCGATCGGGCGGCCGAACTTCGGACCACAACTAGGACCCGAATTTGTTCCAAAATTTGGACCCAAACTCTGTGAGGAAGAACGACAATTTTAGACCAAAATTTAACGTAAATTTATGGTTCCTCAATTTTCCACCTTTGGTCATAATGGACTTCATATTCGGTTTCCTCGTCCTAAAAAACCTGGAAATCGATGCCTGACAAGCACATGTTACTAAAACACCAACAAACCCTATTTTTCCACCCATTTTCCACCCACAACACCGTTGGGTATATTCCGATCGGGCTGAAAAGTTTCTGGACACAACTAGGGCCCAAACGGAGCCTGTGTGCGAAAGAACGAATTTTTTAGACCGAAAATGAAGTGGATACGGATGGTACGGCGAACGGTGTACGGCGGACGGACATTGCATTTTGGTTTATTATTCTGCTTGGATACACCTATGAATTTGCTCAGCAAAAAATGTTTATAACACCTCAAAAATTTTTCTTTTACGTTTCAAGGTGCTTAGATTCCAAAAATGCAATGTCCGTCCGCCGTACGCCATATCATCCATATCTACTCTAATTTCGGTCTAAAAAATTCGTTCTTTCGCACACACGCTCCATTTGGGCCCTAGTTGTGTCCCGAAACTGTTCAGCCCGATCGGAATATACCCTAGGGTGTTATGGTTGAAAATGGATGTAACAATAGGGTTTTATGGTGTTTTAGTAACATGAGGTTTTGAGGTATCGTTTTCCATGTTTTTAGGACGAGAAAACGAATGTGAAGACTGGTGTAAAATCGTCTTCTGCCGTACGCAGTTTGGATCCCTCTGAAGCTCGGCAGCCTGATCGGAATACACCCAGGGGTCTTATGGCTGGTGATGGTTGTTTGGTGGGGGGGGGGGGGTGCCTGTTAATAGGGGTTTTGAAGGTTTTTTCAAGTTTTAGTGAACATGAGCTTGTGAGGTATCGTTTTGTATTTGTTTCTAGAGAGAGAGAAGACCAAATATGAAGTTGATTTTGAGCAGTGAAGAGTTGAGGTTGTAACTACGGTTCACCTCCCAAAATTCATTTTTTATGGCTCTAAATCCTGGGAAATTTTCTGAAATCACCATAGAATTGTATAATAACTCTAGAAATATTATCAGCAGGTGAATCAAGATAATCAATCATGTGACTAGGACTTTGCAGCGTTACGTAACTGTGATTCGCCGGCTGGCTCCAATTCTCCATTTTGGACTTCCCTTTGGGGAGCATGAGAAAACAGTGATCTACGCAGAAGGGGCCTCTAAGTAGGTGCACGATAAACCGTTGTGTACTAATTTGCAGCGTTTATAATATGTAATCGATGAGGGGGGTGAAACTAGCCGTCCATAGAGCCCCCCCCCCTCCCCTCCCGCTGTCCTCTCCAAAAAAGGTAGACAGCTGTCCCTAGTGAGACTTCTTTTTATTATTACGCAATGCGTAATGTTGATTATTACGTAATGCGTAATGTTGATTATTACGATTCGTTTTCGCGGATCGACAGCCTCATGACCCGCGTGTCAAAAAAATCGCTTAAAAGCCCGGATCCAGTATAAAATTGGATGGGATTTCCATATACCGTCACAAATAGCTATATGCTTTGTGGAATCACGTGCCTCAATATGAAGTTTCTTGAACTCGATGGGTTTGGACCTCAAATCTGAAACAACTTACTTGAGTAGGTACTGTCTGTCGGTACTATCGTGCGGTTTTTGGATGACAGAATCGGTTTTATGTTTCCTGCTTACATTGCAGTATCGTATGCAGAAATTTCAAAGATCCTGAGCTTGATTAAATTTCGAGCACAAAATTACGGTTTTTCGCACCAGTCTGCCGATACTTACCAGTGGCTTTTTGGTGGCAGAAAACCGTTGGAGTCATCTTCATACTTGACCAAATTCCAAAGGTCCTGATGTAAAGGAAATTCTACGTATTTTGCAATCGTTCTACCTCATTCTGCAAGTGGATACCAGCAGACGAATGAGGTGTATCGATCCCAAATGATTACTAGTTCTAAATGCTGAAGTCGTAATCTATCCTGGAATCATTTCTTTTCACTTCTAAAATGGCCAACTTAGAATTTACGCCAATATTGACTCGGGAAGTTTTGAGCTGACGGGCAATATTATCGTCAATATGATATTTAACCCACTAGTGTGCGCTATGACGAGTGTTACGTTAGTGGACGCTAGCGGTTCTCTGTACCGCACATTCATTTTCTATCATTTCTCACTATTTTTGGATCTTAAAATCTATTTTCAATTAATGGGATGAATTGGAGAAGTAGATATGTTAGATACCTAATGAAGATAGCTAGAAAATATAAAAATTCAAATTTATTAGTTACATCAGAAAGATGGTTCAAGATTCATTATTAAAATTAGTATTATTATGGAACAATAAAAATTAGGTAATCAAAACTTTAATAAAAAATGAACCAAAATATCAATCAAACTTAGTGTGGTGCAGGTAATGAGATCAAGATCCTCACTTTTTTTGGCCAAATTATTGTACTATATTTATTGGGTAGGTAACAATAGCACTTGACGACGAACTAAATAAACCAAACTAGGAAAGAACCAATTACACAAACAAACTAGAAAGTAGGAACTCAAAATTGCCTTGTAGGTAGTAAGCATAAGAACTAGATGAATAAGTTTAGTTGAATATTATTACATAGTGAATAATTCACGCATTCTGTCAAAACTAAAATCAACTTCAATCTTCGTCTTCATCTTCATCAATTTAAGTTGCACACGTGAAACAAGTCACTGATTGACGAGAATGTTTCTTACAAACATATCGAGAACACTGTGAACATGTAACTGTTGTAGTGTTATTTTTATGTTTCCCACATTCGCGACATGGTCCACGCTTTCTTTTATCTTGCCTCAAAGTTCCGCGAGGCTGCTCTTCTGGAGTTTCTCGGTACTTTGACAGGAAAGCTGACGGGAAAGCTCGTAACTTGTATGTAGAGACTTGAAAACAAAGCGTGACAAGTTACTGCTCTACCAAAACGTAGAAGGACGCTAGCTGGACTCAGTACCGCAACGTAACGACGTACAAGGACGCAAGCTGTACTGGATACCGCACAAGCGACGTGTCACTTTGACACCTTATAACTGACTGACTGTCACATCTTTGTGTACCTAGTGGTGCCTGCCATTTGTGAAGGGGGGTCTGTTCTAGGAATACCAATGGGCATCACCAACATCAAACGAAGATTTACCGCCCTGTCTCAGACTTTGCACAGATGCGGTATGGAGTACCGCTTAGCGTCCACTAGTGGGTTAAGCGGTGTTAATTTTTTATATTTGTGTTCAAATCTTATCCTAGAATCAGGACTGTTTTTCTTGGCTGGCTTCTGGACTAAAACATTCAGTGTTCAACTCCTTACAGCTTTTGTCACTGGTAACTAAATGAGATCTTTCAGTTGAGTTATAAAATAAAACAGGTAGTACTGTCCATTATCATATTTTTGAAATGATATTGTGCAACCTCGTCATTTACTTCGTATGATGAACGAGGGGAGGTGGGCTTGGATAAAGTTGGGGGAGATACCTTCCTTTAATGTCCTGGTCTTTGGTGGTGTCAACTGTCATAGGACAACCTTCGTAGATCTTTTCCGGAAGCGTGTTCGGAATGAATGTTCTCCACGACTGCTTACGCCACAGTACAATGAATAATAGGTATACTATAATTTTTTTAATTTCTTTATTTCCATTAAATACTAAAGTAATTACAGTAAACAAATACTTCGAGCTAAGGAAAATATTCCTCTGTGTGGGTTAATGCCCAAGTTAAGGGTTGCGATGATGTTTCGGAAATTTTTCAGAACCTTTGAACAAGACCCTCATAAAACATAAACGATGGAATGTAGGTATGATCCGGATGAACTTGAGTCCTTTAAGCTAATCCATTGAATTGTCGTCCTTTTGTCCTTGTTTTCGTTTGAGAGGAACATTCCCGTACAGTGGATGATAAATATTCACTAGTCGCTATACCCGGCATGCGTTGCAGTGCCACACAAAGGAGGGAAGTGTTTGTGCTTCAGTTTTGTTCAGGTATTGAAGTGTTTTTGAATGCTACAATATTTTTTCCCGTCTGGTGAGTGCACAAATAAATCTGAAGGTTTTCCGACGCGTGAGCAAGCCACATATACAGCAGCCCATGTGTAAAAGACTCGCGCGCCAGATATGGATACTCCACATTCAGAATCCTTAGTGGCGTCAACAACTCACCAGAATTTCTTCGCCGTCGGATGAATGGTATATGTAGGAACACATACGTTAGGAACATTCATTTATATATTCTGTGTGCGTATGTGAGTGTTTTCTTTTTCATGTTTCTTCCTCCCCTTTGTTTAGATATATATATATATAATTATTATGACAGAAATAAGACTACAGTAATTTAAACTTCAAGGGAAACAAACTTACATATTGCATATTTCGACATAAGTCGTTATCAGCATTAATCCAATCACCGGCAGGAAGCCTGAAGTTGCTGTTCTTCCTTGTTTGTTTCTTCCTTTTCTCATTTGATCGAAATCGAAATCATGGATGAAGGAAGAGTCAATATTCGCGGTGGAATTGGATGTTTCAGTGTGGTTTGGAGGGGGGGGGGGTGGAATGAGAGTTGTTTTGGTGGGGGGGGGGGGGATAAATTAAAAAACGCTGCACAGTCCTTGGCAATTGGGTTTATTATTCTATCGGACATAACTGTTGGTAAAATGTTGCTGTTCGTATATTGTTTCGTGAGCAATAATTGAAACAGTTATTTTAGATGGTTTCCACCAATTTGGGTCTCCAAAAACACGACCTCGCTCCTTTTTTTCCCCCTTTTTTTCTCTCTCCAGATTATCTTTCAACATTCATAATGCAATTTAATTGTCTTGATTCACCTGTTCTAGTGTTCACTTCTAGTGTTATTATACAAATGATGGTTATTTCACACAATTTCCCAGGTTTTTGACTCATAAAAAATGGATTTCGGGAGCTTAACCCTCGTTAAAACCTCAATTCTTCATTCTTTGGTCAAAATCAACTTCATATTCGGTATTCTCGCCCTAAAAAACATGGGAAATGATATACCTCCAAAGCTCATGTTCACGAAAACCTCGAAAACCACTATTTTTAGACCCATTTTTCTCCCATGACACCCCTGGGTGTATTCCGATCGGGCTGCCGAGCTTTGGAGCACAACTCGGATACAAATGTGTTCCCAAATGGGGACCCAGACTCTGTGCGGAAGAATGACGATTTTAGACCAAAATTTAACGTAAATTGAAGGCTGAAACTTCGTTATAACCTCAATTTTCCACTGTTTGGTCAAAAACTACTTCATATTCGGTCTTCTCGTCCTAATTAACATGGAAAACGATACCTCAAGCTCGTGACTCAAGCACAAAAAAAGGTGCAAAGTCCTTGTAACTTGGGTTTATTATTATACCGGACATACCTACAGAAATATTACTGTTCATTAATGTTTTCTTTCATGCGCAGTAATTGAAATAGTTATTGTAGATGGTTTCTAACAATTTTGGCCCCCAAAAACACGACCTCGGCTCCAGCTCCTTTTTTTCTCTCTCTTTTTCTTTTTTACAGAGTATCTTTGAACATTGATAGTGCCATTTAATTGCCTTGATTCACCTGCTAACGCTACTTCTAGTGTTATTATACAAATTTATGGTGATTTCAGACAATTTCCCAGGTTTCTGACTCATAAAAAATGAATTTTGGGAGGTTAACCTTCGTTACGACCTCAATTCTTCACTCTTTGATCGAAATCAACTTCATATTCGGTCTTCTTGCCCTAAAAAATGAAAAGCGACACATCACAAGCTCGTGTTCACTAAAACCTCAAAGAAACCTCGAAAACCCTATTTGTACACCCATTTTTCTCCCATAACGCCCCTGGGTGAAATTCGATCGGGCTGCCGAGCTTTGGAGTACAACTAGGACCCAAATGTGTTCCCAAGTGCCCAAACTGTGTGCGGAAGAACGACGATTTTAGACAAAAATTTAACGTAATGTTAAGGCTGAAACTTCGTTAGAACCTCAATTTTCCACTCATTGGTCAAAATAGACTTCATATTCGGTCTTCTCGTCCTAGAAAACATGGAAAACGATACCTCAAAACCTCATGTTACTAAAACACAAAAAATACCTATTTTATACCCATTTTTCACTGATAACACCCTTGGGCACATTCCGATCGGGCTGAAAAATTTTGGGACACAACTAGGGCCCAATTGGAGCATGTGTGCGAAAGAAGAATTTTTTAGACCAAAAATGAAGCCGGTGGTATGCGCGGGCGGACATTGCATTTTCTGAATGTACGCACCTTGAAACGTAAAAGAAAAAATTTTGAGGGGTGTTATAAAAATGTTTTGCTGAGCGAATACATAGATGTATTATTCACGGAATAATAAACCAAAATCACAAAACATACATATTTTATACCCATTTTTACCCATAGCAGCACCCCTGGGTATATTCCGATCTGGCTGCAAAGTTTTGGGCGCAACTGCGGCCCAAATGTAGCCTGTGTGCGAAAGATCGAATTTTTTAGACCGAAAATGCAGTACTTATGCGTGATACGGCGGACGGCGGACGGACATCGCATTTTGGTTTATTATTCTGTGAATAATACAACCTATATTCGGTCAGGAAACAATTTTTATAACACCCCCTCAAAATTGTTTCTTTTACGTTTCAAGGTGAGTAGATTCAAAAAATGCAATGTCCGCCCGCCGTCCGCCGTATCATGCATACCGGCTTCATTTTTGGTCTAAAAAATTCTTCTTTCGCACACATGCTCCAATTGGGTCCTAGTTGTGTCCCAAAAATTGTCAGCCCGATCGGAATGTGCCCAAGGGATTTATCAGTGAAAAATGGGTATAAAAATAGGTACTTTTTGTGTTTTCGTAACATTTTAGTAACATGAGCTTTTGAGGTACCGTTTTTCCATAATTTTGGGACGAGAAGACCGTATATGAAGTCGATTTTGACCAAAGAGTGGAAAGTTGAGGTTCAAACGAAGTTTCAGCTTTAAATTTACGTTAAATTTTGGTCTCACATCGTCGTTTTTCCGCACACAGTTTGGGTCCCCATTTGGGAACACATTTGGGCCTAGATGTGCTCCGAAACTCGGCAGCCCGATCGGCATACACCCAGGGTCGTTATGAGAGAAAAATGGTTGTAAAAATACGGGTTTTCGAGGGATGTTTGAGGTTTTAGTTAACGTGAGCTTGTGAGGTATCGTTTTCCATGTTTTTTAGGGCGATAATACCGAATATTAAGTTGATTTTGACCGAAGAGTGAAGAATTGAGGTTGTAACGAAGGTTAAGCTCTCGAAATTCATTTTTTATATGTCAAAAACATGGAAAATTGTCTGAAATCACCATACATTTGTATAATAACACTAGAAGTAGTAGTAACAGGTGAATCAAGACAATTAAATGGTACTATCATTGATCAAAGATAATCTTTTTAAAAAAATCCGAGCCTAATTCGGTTTTTGGGGGCCAAAATTGGTGGAAACAGTCAAAAATACCCATTTCAATAATTGCGCAGGAAGGAAAAAATACACTGCCAAGGTGATGGCACAGGAGCTTCCTCGTCACAATCAGAGTGACCCATTATAAAATAGATCAGACTCGGAGGCAAAATAACATAACATTACATTACATTACATAACATTACATAACGTTAAATATACATATTACATAACATTACATTACATAACATAAAATAACATAACATTACATGAAATATACATATTATACATAACATGACTTCCATAATACATTACGTCCATTATACATAACTAGCCTGACCGCTCGCTTCACTCGCTACCTGAGATTCGCTGTACGCAGTATCGTGGAACCAACAAACGACGGAAAAATCCCATACCCTACCGGGTATTTGTGCCCAATTTTATCAAAATCCGTCAAGCCATTCAGGAGTTGACCATGGTCGACCATATTTCCGCTATGGTCAGGGAATTAAAAATGCGCCTACGTTCAACTTGGGAGGCTACCGGATATTGGTGCCAAATTTGGTCGATATCCGTTGAGCAATTCGGGATTCGACCATGGAGGGGCCCATGGATGCGCTAAGGTCGACCGCGGGGGTAGTCCGAAGGGTCGATCGTAGATAGAATTTCACGTAGATTACGAATACGCGATAAAAAATAGGGGTTACCATTTCAATTAACGAAGTTGACCATGGTCGACCATAGTTCCGCTATGGTCAGGGAATTAAAAATGCGACGTTGCACAACTTGGGAGCCTACTGGATATTCGTGCCAAATTTGGTCGATATCCGTTGAGCAAGTCGGGATTTGACCATGGAGGGGCCCATGGATGCGCTATGGTCGACCGCGGGTCGATCGTAGATAGAATTTCACGTAGATTACGAATACGCGATAAAAAATAGGGGTTACCATTTCAATTAACGAAGTTGACCATGGTCGACCATAGTTCCGCTATGGTCAGGGAATTAAAAATGCGACGTTGCACAACTTGGGAGCCTACTGGATATTCGTGCCAAATTTGGTCGATATCCGTTGAGCAATTCGGGATTCGACCATGGAGGGGCCCATGGATGCGCAATGGTCGACCGCGGGTGGATCGTAGATAGAATTTCACGTAGATTACGAATACGCGATAAAAAATAGGGGTTACCATTCCAATTAACGAAGTTGACCATGGTCGACCATAGTTCCGCTATGGTCAGGGAATTAAAAATGCGACGTTGCACAACTTGGGAGCCTACTGGATATTCGTGCCAAATTTGGTCGATATCCATCAAGCCATTCAGGAGTTGACCATGGTCGACCATAGTTCCGCTATGGTCAGGGAATTAAAAATGCGACGTTGCACAACTTGGGAGCCTACTGGATATTCGTGCCAAATTTGGTCGATATCCGTCAAGCCATTCAGGAGTTGACCATGGTCGATCATAGTTCCGCTATGGTCAGGGAATTAAAAATGCGACGTTGCACAACTTGGGAGCCTACTGGATATTCGTGCCAAATTTGGTCGATATCCATCAAGCCATTCAGGAGTTGACCATGGTCGACCATAGTTCCGCTATGGTCAGGGAATTAAAAATGCGACGTTGCACAACTTGGGAGCCTACTGGATATTCGTGCCAAATTTGGTCGATATCCATCAAGCCATTCAGGAGTTGACCATGGTCGACCATAGTTCCGCTATGGTCAGGGAATTAAAAATGCGACGTTGCACAACTTGGGAGCCTACTGGATATTCGTGCCAAATTTGGTCGATATCCATCAAGCCATTCAGGAGTTGACCATGGTCGACCATAGTTCCGCTATGGTCAGGGAATTAAAAATGCGACGTTGCACAACTTGGGAGCCTACTGGATATTCGTGCCAAATTTGGTCGATATCCGTCGAGCCGTTTGGCCGTGCATAGAAGGACAGACAGACAGACAGAGCGCATGCGCAGGGCGAACCGCTGGCTCTATCATGTTGAAATTTATATGGGACCTCAATGGGCCCTACCCGCCTAATCCCTGAGAATTACATTGAAATTGGGTGAAATCTTTGGTTACTACGGCTGTAACAAGGAAATTGAATCTATTTCACGCCAGCGCATGCGCAGAGCGCACCGAGGGTCCGATCATGCTGAAATTCATACTGGAACTCACTAGGCCTTGTCCAAACAACCCTTGAAAATTTGAGCGAAATTGAATCAAAATTGTGAAAGTTATGCGTGTTTGTTGAATTTAACGTTAGCGCATGCGCAGGGCGTACCGCTGGATCAATCATGTTGAAATTTGTATGGGACCTCAAGGGGCCTTGTCCGCACCATCCCTCAAAATTTGAGCTGAATCAATTCAAAATCGTGGAAGGTATGGCTGTAACAAGGAAATGCGGACAGACTCACAGACCCACAGACCGACAGACACGGAACCAAATTTGTTCAGTAGGCTTTGAAACGCAAAATGCAAGTGGAAATTTTGATTTCTGAAGACAAAAATTTTTTGGCTCACGAAAGTGAACACAAGGCTTCCGCTGCTTCGCTGACTCAGAAGCAATAAGTGAACAGCCAAAATTTCTCTACTACATATTTTCCAGTAGAATAATAAACCCATGTGGCTAGGACTTCTTAGCTATTCTGGAATCTATGTACCTTGAAACGTAAAAGAAAAATTTTGAGGGGGCGTTATAAAATTTTATAGATGTACACACAGAATAATAAACCTAACGTAATAATAAGAGAAACTAATTTAAATATAATAAGAAGATAAACTGATATTTAAAAAATATTATATATATATATATATATATATATATATATATATATATATATATATATATATATATATATATATATATATATATATATATAAGATCCGGCAGTGATTTGTGTGGAGGGGGGTCGTCGTGTTTCATGTATAAACTCTTAAAAGGATGTTGAGGTTCGGTCAAGGAATGATTTTGTTCCGAACGTTTCGAAGATTTATTTTTTCATTTTCTAGGGCTACAAACAAATACAAAAGGCTTATGTTATAATTCACAATTTTGTTCCATAAGTTTAAATTAAGTTGAATGTAATGAAAGTAAATTGAAAGAATTTTTTTCCTATATTTTTTTAAAGTAGAAAAAAAATAGTTGGTAGTATAAAAAAATGTACTGAACTTGCTACTGAGTTGCCATCATGAGTAGGGACACATAGCACTAAACTCTGAAGTAGACAGCTTCACAGTTGTCTACTTCAATGGCCATGATGGTGGCACTTTCGATGGCGATGTATTTGTCGGCGTGTTTGATGGTGGAGGAGGTGGCACGTTTGGCGGTGTTGAGGTTCTTATCAGATTGGGATAGCACTTACTTAGATTGTTTACATCATTCCTCTTGTTAATGGAATCTCTGTCTATCATTTCCTTAATTTCTCATTTGAATTTGTTTTTCAAATTATAGACTTTTCGTGTTGTGCAAACTGAAAGTGCCACCTCCTCCACCGTCAAATATAACGCCTCTTTTACCATCAAACACGCCTACAAACATACCGCCATCAAACGTGCCGCAATCATGTCATTGACCATATACGTACCTGCCCTCCTCGCCACTGGTTTCCCCCCCTCCCATTTTCTTAAATTTAACCGACAATAAAGAAACCGTTTTCAGATCGTAAATGCATATACATCTAGTCAGTTAACACCTGAACCAGCAACGAAAACATGAGCTCACCTCCCAGACAATTTTTATCTACACGATACTTGCGAGATTTAATGGGCTATCAGCAAAACAGCATCCATGCTAAGTATTTACAGATAAAAAATTAAAATAGGGAAAAATTCGATAAGTTGAAAATTTGTTTATGTTTGTGTTTCTTCATCAACAAAATTTACAAGTTGAAATATAAAGAAATGAATATACTAAAGAATAAAAAAATACGTTAATCGAGGTTATTATGCTGTACTATTAACATTTTTCCCAAATTTTCGACATGGAGTCGTTGCCTTTTATTAGTCAGGACGTGTTTAAGGGTTGAAAAACTCCTCTCAGATTAATGGTTGGAAGAAAAGGGAGCAGGTATTGAAACTTACCCATTAAGTAGGTAACTAACTTTGCACTTACATAATACGTAAGGAGGTAAGTAGGTAGTGCCTGATAGAAGAATTCGAACCCTTTCTTCTCCTGCTACAAGTTTCTGGCGATATTACGTTGAAAATATTTAACCCTCCAAATATGACGATACCTATTCGGAAAAACCCCAAAATATGATAAAATATGACGTATAAATTTAAAATTAGGGATGCCTACCTCCGTAAAACTGGTCTTGATATGTTATGAAGCCCCGGGGAAAAAATGTGCAAATATGACCGAATCCGAACTCTACTTATGACAACCTTACATCCTCACCGCCCTGCATCTTCTGTATCTCAGTAGATCGATAAATGAAGTGTTACGTTGAACCTTTCTTCATGTCAGACTTTTACCGATTCACAGTGGATAAATTGTGTTCAACACTTGAGGATTATCTAAAAAGCCGGCATTCTATTCTACGAGTTTTTAGAATTTTCATCGATATAATCTGTCAGGATTACATGTCAGTCGTTATTAAATTATAGGTACACATTCAAGAGTTGGTTCATTTGGCCATCCTCATGTGACAACTTGTCTGCTATCCATGATTTTACTTTGTTGGGAAATGATTGATAACGTAATCCGAATGTTGATGTTAATTCAGGGAATTAAAAATCATGTTTTCAATTTCCTTCTACCTGCTTACTTACTCGTTTTGTCGATACCAATTTATGTTTCCGAGTAGTTATAATAATATATTTTTTTAAACCAAGTATTGTATAGTACTTGATAGGGATTTAATATCCCACTAGCTACCTATGTACCAAGTTTTCATGTACAAAATGGGTGAGTACAGAAATAATAACACATTTTTAAATTCAACTCGATTTATTTTTGAGGCTCGCTAATAGGTTGGATATAATATTTACAATATAGAAAATCATTGGTTGTCGAATAGTTTTAGAATAATACCCAATGTTGTTTCCTCAATACAGATTTATCGAACCAAATTAGAATCACTTGGAGCTTGCAAAAAATAATCTGTTTCCATAGCAATTCCAGTTACTGTTCATATACGTTCATAAAACTCATTGAACCAGGTGTAAGAATCTTCTGTTTCTTAGTTACCTAAGAATCATCCGAAGTATTTATGATATTAGGTTGAAACTAGGAGACGTCCAAAAAGGTGTAAGTACTAATTGTGATAAAGTACGAGGTATACTGATTTATAATTTTAATTGTGAATGCAGAAACCTGATGAAATTTGATTAGGTTGACCTGGCTCCTCTCTGTTTATCAGGTGAATGGGTTCATAATCATTCAAACAATCTGAAGTTGAATTGTAAGAAGTTCTATAATCATGTGCTATAACTTCTAGGTGTTTACCTCAATCGTTTTTTAAATCACCGCTCCTGCTGTTGCCGGCTGGTGAAGGTTTATCGTTTTCATTGCAGTTCTCACTCACGTGACACATTTTACGGTGTTTATGTACGAAATAATAGCTAGGGAACTTGGAACCGCAGGTTTTGCACGGATAATATTGCACATTCATGTCTTTCCCCTCTTTATTATCTTGATTTCGAACGGGGTTTAGCGATACAGGATTCAAGTGCCTCCTCGTGTGTTTTCGAAAGCAGTAATGACTTTTGAAAGTGTGTTTGCAGAAACTACAAATAAATATTCTTCTTCTTATTTCCTCTTGGTTTTCCGGTTTCTCTCCATCCCGTTCGGTGGGTTGGATTGATCCGTAGTTGACGTTCAGGACTCGTTTGAACCTGACTGGTCCGTCGCAGCACGCGATGTCTTTGTAGACGCTTTTCCCCGACTTATCGGTGGTAGGTTCAGGTTCGGGCATAGGTGGCGGCTCTGAAGGGCCTATCATTTCATGCGAAGGCAAAACGGACGTGGATGGCAGTGGATCGACTTCGGCTGGCGGCGGTACAGCCGGCGGTGGCACATACAAAGAAGTCGTGTAATGCGGAGGTGGTAACGGAAAAAACGGCGGTGGCGGTGGCCAGAAGAAATATTTCCGACTCGGTATCGGTTTGACGATCGACGGAGGCGGCGGAGTGCTGAGCAGTCTATGCCTTTCCAACACTAAGTAATTCCTGCATAACTCGAGAGCTCTCGGCATATGCAACAAGTGTGTGGCGAGCAGTACTGAATAAATATTATCGGGCGTTAAATCTAATAGGCCAGTATTGACGAATTTCAGAATCCTAGCAAACACTTCGGGACTTACGCTGGGGACGGCGATCTCTTCGCTGGTACAAGAGTCAAGAAGACTTCTGAAGTAGCCGCTCTGTTCGGTGAGGAGGTCCCGCCGCCCCCTGAACTGCCTGGAGTCTTCACCGTGGCCGACGGTGATGGTGATCTCGCGATCCCGATCCCACCCCTGGTACATCAGTTCCCCTATCACTTCTCCCATTACTTCTTCCTCGACTACTAATTGTTCTAAATTAAGAAGCTTTGTGAATTTGGTTGATGGCGCATGCGCAGACCCGGGCCATTCTCATTGGTCCGCCGGTTTCCCTCCTCCAACCCCTCGGAGGGGGAGCTTGAATACACACATCTGCTAAATAAAATTAATAGATCCCAGTTTTCAACTTCTATTTACCTTCTTTTCCCAACCTGTTATCTGGGTGCTTCATAAGGTGGTTCGAATATTTAAGTTATCGTTATACACCCTTCGGACTTTACCTTGTATGAATTTTTTCTGACAGTTTTGAGTTATGCTGGTACACAAACCCACATGGGATTGAGTGGAATAAGGGGTCCCGGAAATGTACCCCTTCCTTCCCTTAATTCTTTTTGGAAGGGGTTCTATAAGAAGTTCTCACCGGCAGCTTGTATGTGGTGTAAAATCGGAATCACCTATCAAAAATCATCCCGGAAATATGAAAACCACTTTTTTTTACTATATATGATGGCTAGCCAAATTAATGATCTCATCCGCCACTTTCCAGACCATTAGGGACATCAAAACAACTGTGATCACAACCTAAGTTTAGCTATCCCAAAGTTGTGCCGTTTCATCTAATTTGACCTTTTTTTTCTTTAAAGAAAAATTTTCAATTTGTAAAACATTCGTAGTATGGATTTTCATAATATTGAGAAGAGGAAATAATGCGTTTTATGAAGCATTGTCAACTTTCATGGCTAACTCCAACTAATGTTAATGAACTTTTTTAAACTTCCAACCACATTCTCTGTTTCGGCTTAATCTGTAGAAATTATTACGCTTTAAAAAAATATTGAAAAAAAAGGTGAAAGACGAAAACGCAGAACCAACTTTTTTCACCTGTAGTGTACAGCCTAATTTTACAGAGGAATTCCTTTGAATTACAACTGAAAACTTGTGACTCTTGTGAGAATCCTACCATAGAAGGGGAAAAAAGTCAGATAAGAAAGGAATAACCGTAAAATTAGTCTTGCCTCCTTAACGAGACCTTTAGCCCAGGAAAGGTTATGTCAAACTGAAGAGACTGGCTCTTTATCTCTGCATTTCCAGCCTCGACTGGCTTCTTGACTACTGCAAGGATGTGTGGTTAGTTACTACGATATTACGCTACAGATAGACGCTAGATTCCGAATGCTTCTGAACTCATATCTAAAAAATTCGGTGTTAAGACTGTCCAACGCTGCTTCCTTGACCCTAGTTATTTTTTATCCAGGCTGGAAAATTGAACCCTTTAGCTAGAAACCTAGCTTCGAGGGGCCTCTCTAAACCAGGGTCCTTCAATTTCAGCATCTTTAAATCTCAGCGTGAGACGTTCTCAAGTCATCCTTAAGATCGTCCATGATCGGATTCTCTTAAAAGGTTATGCTGTGATTCCTTCATAATGCATTGTTCCTGAAGACCTTACACTACATTCGGCAACTCTTCACTCTTTCCAGTGATGCATAACACCACTTATCTTCCGTCCAAAGTTATCAGTATTTGCTTTTTTTGCACCTGTTTCCTCATGATGATTCAGAAATGTATCATCCCTCAATTGGGCAGCTTCCTTTCAAAAGCAGTTGTCTAATTTTGGAAAAATATTAATTAACCTCTCGGTGAAATTGGAATTTGTATACTTCACACCATCAAAGTACATTCAAGTGCCTTCAAGGCGCACAAGAAGTGTGGGGTGTGGACTGTCTGCATTTCAATTGGCAGATCATTTATTTATTTATTTACAATTTACACTGGCGAACCCAATTACAAGATAATACATAAACATTAGTAAAGGAACAAATTCAAAAATCTATTTTTGGCAAAACCCTGAAAAGTAATTGTATCATACTTGGGGGTCCGTGCATCTGGGCAATGAAAAACAAAATAAATGTATAATGAATTCTCATTATCTCAGCAGGACAGCAAATTACAGTTTTTTGCCCACCGAAGAATAGGTCAAAGACTTGTGGCCTTCGGTGGAGCCCTACGTTCAGCCAAGTAGTAGTTATGTATCTGGTTGAAGTGAAAAGCTTTCACTCAATTCGATTAAAACATAACTAGGTATGTGCTAAGGAGAATCAAAAACGTCTGCCAATTCGAGTAGGCAGTATAGCTTCCTCACTTGAATCACATGAACGTATATAATAGTTGGGTTGGCTCGTTTTGATATGGAACCATCTGTGATCCAACCCGCGTACACCCTCAAAATTTCAGCTGTCTACGACTATTTTTTGCGTAATTACAAGGAAACTGTCAACGTTTCAGGTTTGCGCATGCGCAGACGAAAGTTACAGTACGATTCCAATGAAACCCATGTGGAACTATCTAAGTATTATTCCTGATCGACCCTCCAAATCTGAACTCATTTCAACGATATATAAGGTAGTTAAGGGCGTTTCAAGTATTTCACGTTCGCGCATACGTATACGGAACGATTTCCTTGGTTTTGGAACGGGACCATCTGCGATCCAACCCGCGTGCACCCTCAAAATTTCAGTTCTACGACTATTTTTCGCTTAGTTAGAAGCGTTACAAGGTAATGGTCAACTTATCTTGTTCGCGCATGCACAGACGAAAGTTAAGGTACGATTCTAATTAAATTCATAAGGAACTATCAAAGTGTTTTTCCTGATCGACCCTCCAAGTTTGAACGCATTTCAGCGATACTTCAGCTAGTTATGGGCGTTTCAAGTATTTCACGTTTGCGCATGCGTAGACGAAAGTTACTTTTTCAATGATTTTTGTATGAGACCATCTGTGATCCAACCCACACCTACCCTCCAAATTTCAGCTGATTTCAACCATTATATCGGGTAGTTATGGGCATTACACTGAATTAATACAGACAGACACGGAACCAAAAATGTTCCTTGATGTCTGAAACGTAAAATGGTAGTGGAAACTTAAATTTTGGAGGACACATTTTTTTTTTTACTCAATCACGAATCCAAGCCTTCGGTAGTCAGGAAGCAAAAAAGAAAAAAATACATCAATAACTGATGATAAGTAAATGCTACAAGCTTACAAGTTGCAGTACATGAATAAATTAATAATAGAATCCAAAACAACTTAGGGGACATTGAACATAAATAGGTAAGAGACTAGAGAATCATTAGGCACTAAATAAGAACGAGGCCCGACGGCCTTATCAGGTGGAATAAATCGGTTCTCGTGAGATGACCGAAGTTGAGATGCATCGAGCTTGGTTAGTGCTTGGAGGGATGATCGCCGTGACTCGTGGTGGTGCGTCCAAGTATTACCAAGTATTACACAACCAAAAGGTGAGGGGGGGGGGGTTAGATGGAATTAACTCGGACAAAGCTGGAAATCGTTTAGTTGGTCCTAAATACGAGTAATCTCAGTTTGCTCAATCGTAGGAGGTCTGCTTAACTCTTCGCAGCCCAAAACCCTTGACATTTTCTCACTTCTTTAGGTTTTTCGCTTACAGCTCGAAAATTATTGATATTTCAGCTACCAAAAAGAAAGAGCATAAAATTGCGCGTCGAATGACTACCCTAAATATTAAATTCGGTTCAGTGATGTAGCCAGAATCGTTAGGCGAAAGTAGAATATTTTTGGCAACTTAGCGAAACAACCCAGTAAAGTGACTCACGGTGCCGTAACTCAAAACGGCTTGTCTAAATGAAAAACTGATGGAATGAAAGTTGTAGAACACCACTTTCTAAATCCAAAAAACACCACAATTTTTTTTAACACACAATTTTGACGTATAAATATAATATAAAATCGATTTTCCATTTTCCACTATCACTCATAATAACATGATTCTTTCATTTCATCTGAGTAACGCTGCATCAATCATGGTTCAGTCTTGTCTCAACACTGCAATAGCACTTAAATAGGCAACTTATTTCCAAAATTTGGCCATTTTGAAAATTTACCTGAATTTAATTTTGCATAAGGTTATTGAATAAACTTCGACCCATTATAGCTCCAATAATTTTCAAGAGTTTGATCAGTTTGAAGTATAGCTACCTACAGGTTGTGGAATTATAATCCCCTCACCTCAACTAATTTCGAAAATTGGATCAATTTTAAAATTTACCTTGGCGTTTTGTAGAATTGAGTCCGAAAAGAAACCATCCAAGTAGAAAAGTAGTGGAGGAGTAAAAGTGATTAATTAGATTGAGGTTATTTTTATTTTACTAAATGATCGTGGTTCTACAATGTACTTACTTGATTTAATTAACGTAATTTGAATTAGTTAAATTTAGTTCTTGCTATAAGCGAAAACCCGAAAAAGTGCAAAAATTTCAAGGTTTTTGGGCTGCCAAAAGTTGAGCAGATATCCTCCGATTGAGCAAACTCAGATTACCCAAACCAGCTAAGAAACAATTTCCAGCTTGGACGAGTTAATTCCATCTAAAGCCCCTATTTGACCTAAACCTTCATTATCCCCAAAAATTTCTTGGAAGTCGGTAGAACCGAACCAGCGCTACGAGCGGTACAAAGTTTTCGTTGTTCGTGCACGTGCAGTCGTTACTACCTTTCTGATGACTATGGCATTCATAGGGAATCATCTGGGACCCATTCTACATTATTAATCAAAATCAGTCTAATAGAACCGGAAGTATTTTCACATTTTCTGCTAAATTTATCATGATTTGATTGAACTAACAATTCGAGTCCACTCTTGGTGATTTTTGGTTTCTTCAAGAGGTTTTTAGTGAATTTAAAAAAAAGAAATATTAATAAAAGCTATTACAGCTATCACAATGTTTAGTGCCCAATTGTATTTTTGTACTATTTTTCTAATCCGTTATTTCACCATTCCTACTATGTATATATAAATATACATATATATAACGATAACTCCAATTACGTATATATAATAACAATAACTCCTGGTACGTATATATAATATACGATAACTCCAACTCACCGATATATATATATTAATTTTGTTGTTGTTGCTTCCTCACTACCGAAGGTACGGGAGCTTCTATTCGTGTAAGAGCCGAAAAACGTATGTCCTGCAGAATGAAAACTTCCACTCGCATTTTACGTTTCAGACATCACGGAACATATTTTTTGGTCCATTGTATGTCTGCGGTCAATTCGTTGTCCCGGGCAAATTGTACGAAATAATGGTTGTAATGAGTTGAAAATTTCGCCTGCGCATGCGCAGACGTGAAAACTTTTGTAAAGCTCATAACTACCCTAGAAATTTTCGAAAAGAGCTGAAAGTTGGCGAGCAGATGCAGAATGGTACTCTAATGGTTCCATATCGATTTCATCAAATTCCGATGCGCATGGGCAAACATTTTCTCTCTCTTGTTTATTTGTGTCAACCCAATTTTGGGTGCCACACTGGTCAGCGGGTTAGTAATGTGGCATCAACTTCGTTTTTATTTATATAACCCGACTTTTGTAGGCTTCACTTGACCTTTTTTATTAGATCAGTCGTTAAGAGCTAAGATATCACCTAAAGTACATGCGTGTTTTTCCCTCCTTCTCTTGTTGATTTGTGTTAACCCAATTTCGGGTGTCACAACTGGCCAGTAGGTTATTAATGTGGCATCAACTTTGTTTTTGTTTATAATAAACCAACTATTTTAGGTTTCTTTCTTATTAGATCAGTGGTGAAGAGCTAAGCTATCAGCTACACTACATGCTAATTTTTTTTTTTTTTTAACGTTCGTATTGGTAGATGGCTGAGGTTTGAACTCCTGTCGCCAGGAACCTTTCTCTCACGAGATAAGGAACCCGGCGCCACTCGGCCTCCCTGGCCCTTGATACGCATATAATTATATACTCCTGCTATCGAACTCAGATGTATAAATTATTATTATTCCTTTAAAAAAAAGGTTATCCCAAGAAATCATCAGTCCTACAATCTATTCATCTCTGATTTTCGGGACTGAATCATACGATGAACTTTGTTTCACTTTTCCCGGAAGCTACCTGATTTCAACTACACTTTTTTTTTTTAGAACATGTGACATCCATGACCTGGCAACAAACCTAATATGCTTACATACGATAGACTCGTCCAAACGAGTCAATCGTAGCAGCATAATACCTATTTTAGTCGCAGTCATAATCAGCTGTGGAAGAAGGCTACGGTGGCTAATGAGATGAGATGTTTGCATTTAAGGAGCTGTCGAGTGGATTTCATGCGGAAACATACTTAGCTTTAGTAATCCTTGTGTACACAAACCATCCACCGAAGGAACAACCGAGCTTTCTAACAAAAGGCTATTATCAACTAATCCTCAGGAGGCCTTCTTTTCTCTTTACATCTCTCTCTTTCTCTCTCTCTCCCTCTCTCTCTTGTGAGGGAAGCCACTTCAGCATTTTATCAAAGTGATCTTTTCTTCACTGCCAGCTCTAAGTTATTCTCTCGGAGATGACTATGGCTTTAAGAATTTCCCCTCTTGAACCCATCAAAATGTCGCCCGGATGTAGCTATAGTTTTCCGTACTTCTGCACATTGTAGGTACGAGTATATATCGTTTGCGATCTGATAGCGATCAATGTGCTGTATGCATAGATAGATATAGTTACGGTCGTAGTAGCTAGTCTTTGAAATTCATATCAGCATACTTTAATCCACATACTTTAATGTACTTTCAAACGACATTCAAGATCCGAGCATAGTGACATCGAAATTCTTATGGTTGAGAGACAGGAAAAAATCAATTTTGATTTTCAAGTTACCGAACAGTCTTCATTAACCATTGAGGAGAGGCAATTGTGAATCTACCATTTCTACACGCAATATACAACGGAGTGGAGCGCGGCAAGGTGTTTTTTTTTTTAGTCGACGTAAAACAGTAGTAAACAAAACATGATACGAAAAATCCGAATTTACGTGGTTTTGAAGTGGGTATAATGCCAGTATCGTTCTCCGTCGTATTTTAATGAAGTTGTCGTTGACTTTCAGGTATGGAAGTATCAGCTTGATCGTTTCTTTTTCTTGATAGCATTTCCAGGGTTTTGGGACGATCGCTGTAGGCTATCTCAAGTCATGTAACGCCTAAGGTATACTGGTGGGTGGCTAAATCAGTAAATCAGTTCTGCGGACATCCTTCCCCTCTCATTAGGACACCAAGTACATGTCCCTGAAACCTTGTGAATTCAAATTCACCATAGTTTTGCCAATAATGGTACATTCTTAGTCCCCGTATTCTATTACCAGCGATAAATTAAAATTTAGAGGTTTGGAAACGTTTACTGTGTTTATTTCAAGGAATATATTATAAATATTTGTAGGAAGATCGATGAAAATTTGGATGGAGCCTATTTATTCACAAGAAGTGAACGAAACAGTTCAAAAGTCTATATTTCTGCAGTCAAAAAGTCATGTCTTTAGTGATATCAGTGTGAGTCGTGCATACAGCATGTTGGGGGAAAGAAGCACCATTATAACCACAATCGAAATATATTTATGTAGAATAGTATTGTTACGTAATAAACGGATGGACGAGAATTCTAGATAGTTAAGGAAAATGATGAGAAAAGTCATGTTTACTGCTCATTATTGTCTCGAAAATCTCGAAGAGAAAGAACACTAGTTGCTAACGCACTTCAGGATTTTTTATTTTGACGAAATTGAGGCATTCTTAGTCTACATGAACTGAAATTATATCCATGTTTTTTTGTATTCCAAAATCCCCTCCTCCCTCCACACATTCGATCTAATCCTACGTTTTGTAAGCACTAATTTTGGCGAAATTTGGAATCATGCATCCAAGGTCAGATGTTTTCCACAGTGACGCTAAGTGTAAATATGCAAAAATAAAAATAATATACACACAAAAATTAGTCAGCATCTAGGGATGCAGTCAGAATATTCAAGCAAAAGAGCTGAAGATTTGCTACCGGTAGTTTTTGGAAAACTCATATCATCTATCTAAAAAATATGAACCGTTTGCAAGTAACCGTTATTTATTATATTTCAAATAAATAGAAAATGGCGTAATCCGAAGTTTCCAGTAATTCAATTCTACTTGCATGTACTTTCGTATCCTGGCAGCTTAGCTCTTCATCACTGGTGCAATCAAAGATCAATTGAAGCCTAAAACAGTTGGGTAACATAAACGAAACAAAAATTGATGCCTCGAGTTTAGTAAAAATCTACCGTCTAAATAATATAATCTAAGGATCAATTTTCTTTTGCTTTGAAAAATAATAAAAATGTCAGTTCTTTCCAGTATTCCATAAAGTTCAAAAATTCACTAACGATTGATGCTCCGCTCACGCTGAATTAGTCCCATTCAGTTCATAATTCAATTTCCTGTAAAATGTTCATTTCGAGGTGTTTTGTGATTTGATTTTTACTATTTTGGTTTTCCCTTAAAACCACACTGAAAACGAAAAAGTGGGTTTTCCAATAAAATAGTTGAGGTCTATTCAGGGGCCCATAAGATATACCGTATCATCGTATTTTCATGATCAGCCAGAACTATAGATAGAATCCTCAGGGATCGATTCTACGACAAATTTGCAACAAACCAAAGCTCTCCTAGAGCATGGTCAAAAGCCCTTTCTGTTTTCATGATCACTCCATGGTTTGTCTCCCCTCTTTCTAAATTCGGAGGGTGCTGTAAAAAATCGACAGTTTTAAATGTAAAAATCAAGTTTTTAGTCCCAAATTTGTCCTAAAATCTACCGCGAGCTTCGAGGTTGAGATTCTGAATTAGCACTTATGTGGACGTCATACGAATTTCATGTTTACACGCCACTGAATTGGCCACTCCAGAAACATTAAAACAGACCAGATAAGAGGGGATATTTAATATGCGCTTTACAAGGGTTTCGTAGAATATTCTCTAGGCCACGTCTCGTTGTACACAATCCGCCTTCCCTGTTGACGGTATATTTGCCGCAACTACGAGTATAGTCCTTCCTTTATGTCATCCAAATCATTAACTTTGAGATGAAAATTTGTTGAGTTCTTCCGAATTTAGCGCTTTTTGAGGATTTTTCTTCTGGCTGATCCACAGACATCCTTAAAATGTAGTGAAAATTTGTGGTATGCATTTTGCTTCACTCACCAGTCTTTGAAACACATTATGCATACCTACTGATCTCTTATAGTTGCTTATGCCCAATTCGTGCCTTGATGTACAATGATTTCCCAAAATCGACCTTAAGGGCTCTCCGAAATAGAGGCATGAACAGTAGTATTTCGTATGTTGAAACGACGTCCTGATGTGTTGAAAAGAGCCCTCATGGTATTTTCGTCCAGCAGTAGATCGATGACAATTCAATAACCACGTATTATCGACTGTGAAATGTTGTCGGGGAAAATTGAAACACGTTTGTCAAAGGCATTTTTGAAGGGGATTAATACGTTGGTGACGAGGAATACACCAGCGGGGCTTGCGAATTAGTTATGAGCGGTAATACTGTTACGTGTCATTTGTCATGTGCTGGAGACGAACACAATAATTGGAATGTAGGGATGAAATCGAGTTAGAGTCCTGTGGGCCTTGCTCATGATGTGCCAGCAATTTAAAACAAGTTTCTGTCGCACCAAGTTTTGATTGTGTAGTCCAGGATAATTAATTCGAATCTAATATCTGTTGAATCATCATCATTTCAGGATTCATCTGGGTACATGCACTGTACGAAGGTTATAATTTTCAGCGAATACATTGCGTGATGTTGGTTAGGTTTGCTTTTTCTAGCAACACTATTACGGTCAAGTGTCTGATGTGTAGCAGCAAGGTGACATGGAAATTAGTATTCCTAGGTATACGTTGATGCCTTTTTGGCGATACGAGGTGACCGTACGCGTTGACCTCGATCGCTTCACGTCAAGGCACCCATAGTAACGTCAGGTTGTTGCCGCGTGGGGCTATTTTGAGAGTATAGAGGCAACTCTAGGGCTCTGGAGAAGAAATGTGAATCTGTGCGAGCTTCTCTCATGGTGGAATGAGAACTCGTACACAATTTTTCCCATAACCTCTTTGTTTGTGGTCATGCCAGCATTTAGTTAAGCTTGGTTAAGACTAATAAACAAATGCCGAAACTTCTTTTCATTTTCAATATATAGGAATTGCAATAAATTTTTTGCCCCCAAGGCGAAAGCCCCCCCCCCCCCAGACAGCGTTGGAAGAAATGTCAAGGTTTTGGGGGAAGAGGAACAGGTTTCTATACTCATATCCAACAGAGGGAGAAGGAACAGGTTTCCATATGCACATCCAAGAGCGAGTTGTGAAGCACCGAGCATGCTAATTCGGCGGGTAAAATGGATAGCAATCCTTTTTGCGGCTGAGGAGGTTTTGTTGGCTGGTAAATTTTTAGAACAGGTTTGTTTGGGTGGGGGGGGGGGGGGGGGGATTACATGTTTTGTCTTCTCCAGATGTAAGAGAGGGCCACGAGCCCTAATCTGTTTCAGATTTATAAAATCTTATCTAATCTTCTCAGATACTCTAGGATAGTTCCTATCCCTTTTGGTGTTCGGGAGTAAATGTCTGTGTACCAATGACCCGAGGCGCTGTCTGTACTACATCCACTCTTATGTACACTGGGTAGTTTTTGAAAAGAACAAAGAGGTTTTTTTATCAGCTGGGTGCACGATAGGAAATCCACCAGTCTTAACTCAAACCAGTACAAGAGTTGAGGGGAACAGAATAATAGGGGCCCAAGTTTACACAGGAATAAATATTCGAACGTCCATTAGTAGATTACCCTTATTTCATCGCTTAATAAAAAAAAAGCTTATCAAATACTAAAATTCCTCGAGTTCGGGACAGCTTTTCTCGTTTGATGAAAAAATATACTAAGTAAAGTTCATTATAACTGTCCGTATTCTTTTGAAATTACAGAGCATTTAAAATGCAGTTTGCTTTTCTAGTCGGTTCATTTAATTAAGAGTCCACAGAATCGTGGAATAAGGGGAAAGAGAGCGAAGGAGAGACTTTATGGTTAGAAGCACTGTCGAGGTTTCTTTGATTATTTAACTTGGAAAGAGACTTCACAAAATTGCCTACCCCTCTCATGGCCCCTTCCACCCTCATAACAAGCTACACGGTCCTTTAAACACCTAAATGTATATTATTACTTTCATTTAATTTAATGAAAAACTTCCTCTCTCTCTGGGATTGCCTCTGGAATCTGGTATCAACGGATTTTTTGTAATTGGAAAGATGAAATAATTGAAAGGGATGGGGGAAAAGTGGCTGTGGGAGAGAATTATTGGAGCCAATGACCAACCAGTAAGCGGTGGAAACATTTCTCTACTGGAAGATTAATAATGTTGCTGCCGTACATTTCATTTCCATTTTAGCGAATTTTTCAAAGACAAGGAAACTATTGCAGTGAGTCCAAAATTTTCAGAACATGCATTTTTGAAATTTGTTTATATAGGCAAATGTTCGTATTGCCAGCAAAAAAAGGATGAGTTCGAAGATGAGCAATTTTCCAAAATTCTAAGGGGGTAAAATTTGAGCTTTTAAGGGTCAGAAATAGGTAAAAACGGCTAAAATTGCGAAAAATTGATATTGTGAGGTTACTGCATTAGTTGTTTGAGTTACTTCATTGAATTTGTTAGTTGTTTAGGTGACTTATAAAAAAGTTCAGTTCTACGTTCGAATTCTTGTACAATTTCCACTGCCGATAAAAACTAGGGGCGCTCACGCACTTGCGATTTTCGGTCGCGCGATTTAATAGTCGCAGAAATGAAACATACTACATTCAATAGAAGAACACGCACTTGCGACTGGAAAATCGCCGCGATTAAAAAGACGCAGCATTGTAGCGAGCTATTTTTGTAGAAAGCTATTTTTCTGGCGACGCGATTGTAGCGAGGGGAAACGTGAAACACAGAAGGGAATGACCCTGCACGCACATGCGATTGTTACTCGCGCTGTTCTTCCCTTTTCAAAATTTTATCCCGTAATCTCGTTCACGATGTCATTAAAAATGTTTGAATACATTTTTCTTCAAAACAAAAACCAAATGTTGTCGATGATCTTACCTCATTGTAACTGATAGGCGTTCTTCAGGCGGTATAGAGCGTCTCCACCTGGTATCCTGGTATGTGATTCTTGGCCGTATCAATTCCAGAAGTACGTGGAAGCTTCTTGCTCTGAGCCGACAATAATCGAAAAACTTGGCAGGGTGCTTGATCAAATCAGCATGGATTTTAAGAAATTGCCCCTTGGTTTCCCTTTGGGATGCACCCAATACTCCCCCCCCCCCCCCCCGTTTTTCTTCCCGCCGCCGCTCCTTCAATTTCAAAGCCAACGCTACCAGACATGTTGTCTCCAACTCGTCTATTGTTGCACTGCTGTAGTCGCATATGCGTGCGCACTAGCCACACCGCGACTTTTTAATCGCCGCGACCGAAAATCGCAAGAGCGTGAGCGCCCTAACAAACCGTTTGGCCAGCGCCGTAGGCGAGCTGGAGGGCGCAAATGCTACCCAAGTGCCGCAACTCCCAGACAGTGGGTGGATCAGTGTGCAGGAATTGATGGACCTGTGGACTGACGAGAGGGGTGGATTTCTGGGGGACACACTTTCTGTTGCAGCAGCATTTGGAAGGTGTGGAGCAGTTACTGCAAAGCCAAATGGAAGCATAGGGGCCATGTTTGAGCGGGTTATGTTGGTTGGTGGACAGGAGGTGACTGAGCCACAGCCGGTGGGGAATAAAGAGCTTGGGTCAAAGATGCAGGGGCTCACACTCAAGCCTACTAAATTAGGAGGGGGAGGGGGGCTGAGGAGTGGGAGTCTTACTGCCTACAGTTCGCACTGATCGCGAGGAAAAATGGCTGGGACGAGGATACCAACGCTGTTTTCATATGGTTCCCTGAAAAGTGCTGTGGAGAGGAGGTTTTGGCACAGGAATCAGGAGCGAAAATTCATGACCTTGTTGATGACCGGATACCAGCTAGCTAAGGAGGATGTTCCCACCTACCACCAGAGCTAGCTTGCCGGGCCCTACACCTATTCGTTAAAGGCCTGAGGGACCGTTCGGTAAGTGGCTAAAAGATTGGAAGCCATCCTGCAGGTGCCGTTCCATGGGGCTTTTCCACTAGCAGTGTATGACGAGCTCTCAATGTTGGATGTGACCGAGGGCCCGACCAGCAGTCCCATTTTGCCTGTTCAAGACAATAATATCTGGTACCGGGGAGGGACAGTGGAGCAGCATCAGGAGAGACGGACTGGGCAGCCCATTATTTGTTGGCGTTGTGCTGGACTAGGGCATTTTACAAGACGTTGCCCCCAACCACGGCCCATGACGGTCCATGTTCCACAGTGAGGTAGTATGCCAGTCCCAGTGCAGAAGGTTCCACCACCAGACACACATGCACATTCAGAAAACGAATGCAGGTCGGAATGAATGGGGATGAACCGACCTCAGGAGACGAGTCCCCTCGTCCTCGTACCGCTGACACCTGCGCTGGAGAAAGCGTTATCTACAGAGCTTCAGTTGCAACATCACTAGTTCTGTTGGGGAAGGTTAACGGGATGCCCTGCGACTTGGTGGTCGACACAGGAGCTGCCCGGACATTGTCAAGGACGAACTGGTTGACAGGATAAAGGTACCATTCGTAAATATTGGTGGTGGTGGGGAGGGGTGAAAAGGGGTCGGGGTCAGGGGGCATCATATCTACTAGAGGCCGGGCCAAACATTCACCTTGATGTGGGGGATGGGAAGAACCGCAAGCAGACGGTACTCGTGGCAGACATACAGGAGGAGTGTATCCTGGGCATGGACTTCCTGGCCAACCATGAGTGCCTGATCAACCCTGCTGGCAGTTAGATGGTTGTGGAGGGGAAGCAGGCTGATGGAATACCTGAAGACGCCTGCGGATTGGTGGAACTGGACGATGAACGGGATGACCTGAACCATCTCACTCCGTTTGACGTAGGGCCTGCACGAAGGGAGGAAACCGAGGAGCCGGGAGACCTACCTGCCCACCTGTTCGAACTCTTTGAGGAAGCTAAGGGTCACCTAGACGCAGGACAACAGCAGATAGTGAAGGAACTATTGGTTGACTACAGAGATGTTTTTGCTAGATCCGGAATAGAACTGGGGAAGATTGAAGGGTGTGCACATCGAATTGACATGGGAGACAACTAACCGATCCGGCAAGCACCCATGAGAAACCTGCTCCACCGGCTGGTCAAAGTGGAGAAGCTGATTTCAGAGATGGAAAGCGCAGGGGGTTATTGAAGCCTCTTGTAGTCTCTTGGCAAGCCCGATTGTCTTATTGCCAAAGAAGAATGGGTCGACTAGGTTTTATGTGGACTTCCGGCGGTTGAACGACGTGACTGAAAAGGATTCGTTCCCCCTGCCAAAGATAGAGGAGTTGATTGGAGACCTGGCCGGTAGCTCATGGTTTTCAACCTTGGATTTAAAGAGCAGGTATTGGCAGGTTCCGATCGAACCAGGAAACAAAGAGAATACAGCTTTCTGTTCTCCACGGGGACTGTGGCAGTTCGTTACCATGCCTTCTGGGTTATGTAATGCACCAGCCACGTTTTGGCCAGCAATGGGGAGGACATGAGGAGGCTGGACAAACGAAAGTGTGTTTGGACGATGTGCTGATCGATAACCCCAATTTGGAGGACTATGTAGAGTAACGGCAAAGGGTGCTGGGAGTTCTAAGGACAGCTGGGGTGAAGACCAACCCAAAAAAGTGCCGCCTCTTTTTGAGACAGGTGACATACTTAGGGTATGTGATATAGGGGGAAGGTCTAGCAATGGATCCATTGAAGGCAGTCAAGGTGCTCTGGTGGCCGGTTCCAAAGAATGTTAAGGACCCGCGGACGTTTATAGTGTGGCCATGTGCTCATATAATTGGAGGTTTACGTAAGATATCACCGCACAAATGGGTCCCTTATATGTGCTGCGGGGCAGCCCCAGGGAGTTTGTCTGGTTCGAAGACTGTCAGGCAGCATTTGATGACGTTATGAGGGCGCTCACGCAACCACCTGTACTGGGGCATCCGGTTCCAGGGGTACGTTTGTGATTGACACTGACACGAGTGACCCGGGCTCTAGGAGCCGTCCTGTCAGAGATGCAATACGGGGAGGAAAGAGTCCTTGCCTACTTCAGTAAATGCCTGTCCCGGCAAGAGCACAATTACTGTGCGACGCAATAGGAGCTAGTGACCTGATAAAGGCGCTGCAAATCTTAAGGGCGTATGGGCTAGACAGTGGAGAGAAGGTCCTGGTGAGGAGCGATCATGCTTCATTACAGTGGTTGCTCAAATTCCGCGATATAGACTGACAATTAGCCAGATGGTTACAGTTTCTATCCCAGTACAATGTGGAAGTGGAGTATTGCCCTGGGACCTGGCGTGGAAATGTGGTCACCATTTATCGTTGACCTTGCTTAGAGATTGACTGTAAATATTGCCTTCACAGGAAGAAAGCAGGAGACGGCTTTGTTGATTGGTGGACTGTGGATACAGACACCAGTGGAGGCGTGAAGGGAAGCACAGCTGCAAGACTCCAACATTGGACCCATCTACAAGTGGGTGGAAATGGGGGAGCGACCTGCCTGGCCCAGGGAAGCGGGTTTGAGGTCTACGGTGAAGGCACTAGTAGCGATGATGGAGAGCCTGCGCTTGGTGGATGAGATACTGACTAGGCTATGGGAAGACAAGTCTGGCAGGAAGCGGGTAAGCCAAATTCTGGCTCCACTGGCCAGGTGCAAGGGAGTCCTGGAGTCAGCGCACGGGCTTGGTCTTTTTGGACAGGGGCGGACAGTAAATGCGGTCCATTCAGGGTTCTACTGGCCTCGGTTGGTCAGGGGTGTAAAACTATACTGCAGGACCTGACAGCATTGTGGGCAAGATGTGTCAGCCCAAGAAGGAAGCTGTATTTCAGACCGTCACCTCAGTAGTGCCATTTGAAAGATCGCCATCGATATACTTGGGCCCCTACCATTGACGCGAGAGGTAATCGGTACATAGCTGTGGTGATCAACTGCTTTACCGAGTAGCTGGAGGCATTCCCAATGCCGGAAAAGACGGCAGTGTCAGTGGCAAGGGGGTTGGTGGACAGCATCATTTCCCGCTAAGGCATAACGCTGAGTTGCATTCGGATCAAGGTCGGAGTTTTAAGTCAGAGGTATTCATAGAGGTTATGCAACTGCTTCCTAAAACCCGTACGGCGCAGGGGAGGCCACAAAGCGATGGGCCCTTGGAACGTTTTAACCGCACTCTGTGGGCGATGCTGGCCAAGCCAATTATTTATTGAGGTTGACCAGACGCAGTGGTATGGAAGTGGTATGGAAGGGTGAGTAAAGACAGAAAAACACCATTTCGTTGTTTTTCATACATAATAGAGGTTCAAATTTAGATTTTTGGGGGTAAAAAATATAAGGGGAAGTAAGCATATATGAGTAACTGATCTATGATGATGATGAATTCATTGTTCATTGTTCATTCATTGTAATTACCTAATTTCGTGACTAGTGACGGGATATGAACGCTGCTTACTTACATGTTTGACTACCTATATTAGAGTAGGTGATGTTATCATCATAACAATGCCCAAAGAATATTGTGAATAAATTGATTAATTGATCTAAGATTGGGTGGCTACCTACCTATTGTTTCTTATATACCTTCAAAAGATGAGAACAAGGGCAGTGGACACAAGATTTACAGAAAATCCCCCCCCCCCCCACCCCTTATAGAAATAAATTTCCAAATTCCGGTGACTAGACTGAATTCTGCGTCGAACAAAAAAGAAACATGGAAAACGGTTGAGAATTGAGCCCTGAGCAGCGCACACAAGATTTTGTCGAAAACCCTTCTAGAAGTAAATTTCGAAATTCGGCGACGTAGGACACAACTAGAGAGTTTTCTGCAGCGAACAAAAAAAAAACCCACAAACCGTTTGAAAATTGCAGCCTGGGCAGCATACACAAGATTCTGTAAAACAACACACAGACATAACCTATGGTTTTTTTTGGCGGATTTGGATTCAGGATGGTCTGAAACGGATTTGAATGTGGTTCTCTTCATTGTCGGCTGAGTGCTGTCTTCTTCTGACTAGATCTAATACATGAAGACGTCTGTTACTAGTGAGGTACGTCCTAAAAATCTGCTGCCGCTTATTCTTTTGGCACAGCAGTCTTTAACGGAGCTGATTAGTGCAGTGCGGCCAATTTGGATGGTCCTCTAGTGAGAATTTACGATAAGAGATGGCGCTGAGATCGCTCGAAAGAACATGCATTCCTAAATATTCAGATCAATTTTCAGCCTGCAAATTTATCTATTGTAGATACCTATTTATTAGTAAGTATGAAAATGGCACAAAATAAGTATGAGTAAGTAGCACAAAGTAGGTAGGTAAGTTATGTTTCAATCGCAGAGAGTACTGCGATCTTGTATTATATGCATAGAACGGCGCTTTCGGGGATCAACGAGCTCAGGCAGCATTGACTCATCAAAAAATGCTGTTAGTTTTGGCAACATAGAATTTGTCCAAAATTCTCGGTCCCGTTCTATGCGCTCAGCGTGAACGAATTTCGGTGCCTATACTAGAAAACACATTGTATGTTTTTTTTTCTCCGCTTGCTAGCTGAAAATCAGGATTCTTCTTCTCGGAATACCTTTCAGAGATTTTCATGATTTTCAAGCGATCACAGAACTCACCACAAAAGTCGGCCCACACGGGGATACAAGAGAAAAACGCTGCGAATTAATACACAACAGTTTATTATTTACCTGTATAGTTGCCCCTCCAGCGTAGATCACTGTTTTCTGTGGTCAATACCTACCATCGTGACCCCCCCCCCCCCCCCTCCCTCAGGAAAGTCCTTAATTGAGTACTGGAGCCGGCCGGGGAATTACAGTTTCATAAAGCCTCGATTACATTGAGCTAGATTACAATCTACTAGCCAGCGAGTTTACAAACGGGCGAATCGGCCTGTGCGATAGTGATGATGACACACAAAACTTTCCACTCGCTAAATAGCCAACTGGCTAGCGAACTAATTCCGTCGACGTTTTGTGGACAAATGAGATACTCGCAGATGTCTCACTAGCAGCTATGATGAAACAGGGTTAGTTTACTAGCTAGCAGGCCCACACGCCAGCAAGTAGCGAGCAAAGTAGCCCGGCTTTCAACTTTTCTGAGTAGATTGTTTACAATTTGCTAGTAACTAGTGAATATGATTACACTGGGCGAGTTTTGATAGTAAACTCGCTCAGTGTAGTCGAGGCTTTACTTATATGCGGTAGGTTAAAGATAAATAATTTATATAATTTCTTATTTATTTATCGTTATTCATTAAACATAACGTTCCATGTTCAAGTCATAAAAGTAGGTACCTACCAACAATATCCAGAATACCTAATCATCATTCCTCAAATGAAATGGTGTCGCGGAACAACCAACTCGATTTCATGCAGCCATGCGTGATTATAATCAGTTATTCCGTTACTATGCTGGATTTATACAGTTTCATTCACGATCATGTTGACGAAGCTTTTCGGTGCAGACATTCAGGGCCCCTTAAGGGCCCCATACACTATACGATTAACTGCAGATATTGGACTGTCAGTCCATAGAAGATCTCCCACACACGCATCAGTTAACCTGAACATCGTGGACTGCAGTTTGCGCGGACTGAAGGTGTGTGTGTGTGTGTCGGGGAGGCGAGGATCTGACGAGAGATCAAGCGGCAGTCGCAGGCCTGTCCGATCTTGATCTGACGCCCGGCGCCACACACTGTCACTCGGCCTGCAGGCTCATGACGGGCCGTCTTGGAATTCTATAGTTTACCACAGTCGGACTGCAGGCCATTTTATTACCTCAGTTTATTTCCGGATTTATAGAAATGTATAGGAATCAACCGTGTCTATGGAAGATTAAAGATGAAAGTTATTCTAATAAAAGAATGAAGGACGAGACCTACGGTATACTGCTGGACTTCGAAAAAAAAAAAAAAACGAGAGAGACTCCCAACTCAGATCTCTCCCTCTCCGCTGCAGAAGTTAATTATTCGTCTCTTCATTTTTTGACGGAAACTGATAATGACAGGTAGTGATCACTGTTCTTGCTATTGAAGTAGTTTCATTGCTCTGTTTTCTGTTATCTATTTTTTAGTTCAATTTCATTCTGTTCTATGTAATATTGTTCTTCGATTTTATAAATTCATTATAACATTAAGAAATTAGTTCATTCAGATTTTTCATTCTATTTCGCAATTCTTCATTGCACCAAATCAGCTGATGATAGCAATTATTTGACCTGTTTTCGTGAAACGTGGCTGGCCTGCAGGTGGTCTACTGGTAGTGTTTGTCGGCTGTAGGACATTGGTCTAACGTCTACGTAAACGCCTGCAGGCATCGTGTAATGTATGGCTGGACGGACAAGGCTGTGGGTGTTCTCAAAAATTCCTCTGTCCGAAACCAATTTTAATTTCGAAAACCCCTGTTTTTGCACTCATTTTTCGACGATAACACCCTGGATGTATTCCGATCGGGCAGCCGAGCCTCGGTACAGAACTAGGGCCCAAATGTAGCTGGAGCCTCTGAGCGAAAGAACGATTTTAGACCAAAATTCAGTTTAAATTTAAGGCTGACTTTCTTAAAACCTCAATTCTTCGCTTGTTGGTCAAAATCAACTTCATATTCGGTCTTCTCGTCTTAAAAAAACATGGAAAACGATACCTCACAAGCTCTTGTTACTGGAACACAAAATAACCCAATTTTTCCACCCGTTTTTCACACATAACACCCTTGGTATATTCCGATCGGGCTGCAACGTTTCGGGACAACTAGGGCCCAAGTGGAGCCTATGTGCGAATGAACGAATTTTTAAACCGAAAATAAAGTAGATATGGATGGTACGGCGGACGGACATAGCATTTTTGGAAGCACCTTGAAACGCAAGAGAAAAAAAAATTTTGAGGGGTGTTCAAGAAATGTTTTGCTGACCGAATAAACGTAGGTGTTATATTCACAGAATAATATACAAAATACTATCGCCGTTGCGGAATGCAAAACTGCTGGAAGACTACAGCCTACGAACCCGATGGGATGGTGCTGTTGTTCTCTGGGGTGGGGGGGGGGGGGGGGGGTACTGTTCACGCGGTGGGTTGGTGGGAAGTATATGTACATGACAAAGGTCATACTTTTGCAACAAGAGTTCGTCTTCGGCCGCTGATTTTCAATATTTATTTATGGAACTGGTTCTGAACAATAGTGCACATATTGTGTCTCAATGTGGGACGGACGTGTGTTTGAAAAATAGATAGTTTTCAAATAATAATTGATCCTAATCCTAATCTAATCCAAAAATTTGTGAAGCTTCTTTTCTTTTTTCGTACAGCCGTGTTTTATTGGCTAAAAGAAACTCTAATAAATTGTCAGATTGAAAATTCATCTTTGCCGAGATGCTCGTATGCCATTGCCGAGGTAGAGCGGAAGTTACGCCGCACCTTCCCTCTCACTTAACAACCGTACTCCACATTGGCCTTAATTTGCACCAGTAGTGAAGTATGTGCCTACTCAAAGTCGGTAAAGATTTACCTTGGAAGTGTACCGCACCACAACGGTTCAGTCTCTAACTCAATTCCCTATTCAATTTAGCCCATCCGAAACTTCATTTGATGGGACGAGTTTTCTGCGTTGCGTTTATTGAGATCAGAGATGAAAAGCCAATATGAAAACCGTAACGGTAAAGGATGCGATGTTTGATGTGATAAGCCCCCCTCACTCTTCCCTGCTAAACCCAGAACCCAGCTTCAGATTAACTAGATCGGGAGTGACTGCGAGGAGATAAAGAATTCTCTCTGATACCCCTAATTAATCCCGTGTATTTGCACTAACTGCCCTATCACAAACCCCCTTTTTGTGCTTCCATAGCAGTCGGGAAACCGTTCTCGTTCAATTTTGTTGTTAGACGTTGTGATGTAATGAATTCAGTTGTGTCGACGTTTCAACTTTCTTCCTCGTCCGTATATACACGATCGATACTCACGAATTTTTCCAGATACCTACACTTAATGTTCAAAGTAATAACCAACTTTTTGGAGGAATTATATAGGTACTTACCTATTATAAGTAGTTTTCTGGATTATTCTTGCAAATCCCCTAAACAATTGTTGTTAGTAAGTAATAATTCTGTTTTAAACTTGAATGAAGGCTCTTGCAATCGTGCATAGAAATGTTCTCTTTTTGTAGAAAAATGTTTTATGAAGGCTACATTGAAGTATCAGAATTTTGGTCGTACGAGTTCGTAACAAACCAGGCGAATGATGGTTCTTCCGAAATCGTTTGTTTGGAGTGGAAACTGTCATAATCCAGAACCGTATTATGGAGAGTCAGTTTATGTGGAACAGGAAGCAGTATTCGAGCTTAAAAAGTTAACTACTTTTTTGATCCCATGTTTTGGTATTGGAGAGGTTTCCATAGGAATTAGTGGGGTCGAAGTTCTTGAACCGAAATCCGTTTCCCCTATAAGTATACCTGAAGCGGTCTAGAAATCACATGGCCTTATATTGCATTGGTATTTATAAATATTTTTTGTACAGGTAAATAGTAAATAAATTCATACGTCAGTACCACATAAACTGCAGAGACCTCAAACTTTCGAACATAATTGTGCCTACCTACTTATTTCACGAGACGACTTATTTCACCCCACGGCACGTCCGATTATGGGAAATTTGGGGTTGCTTAGACCCCATGAAAAACTCTGCTACATCCTTCGAGAGCTTATCGTGTATAGATAGCTAGTCACGCCGATTAAACGGGATAAAGTCAATAGTCAGCTCCAAACACTCCCCTGCCCAGAACAGGGTATCAGGAATGGTGAGGTAACTGGGACTGCTGAAATTACTGATCCAGGCAATGGTCACAATAAGGAACAGGGTAAGGGTAAGGTGGATGGATGCTCCTGATGACACTGTCCGCACCTTCCCTTCTCGAAATCCCGAAAAACAGCCTAGGACTGCTGTTATTTCTTTGCGAGGAACGGTTTAATTTATTAAGATGTAAAATCTTTTTTTTTTTAATGTAGAATAGGGGTCAAATTTGGATTTTGGGGGTCAGAAATTGGTATTATGGGCTAAATCAATATTAATTCACCAGGCGTTGCGTGGGAATTTTTTTTCATCTAAATAGAGGGAGGACTAGGTATATAGATGAAAAAAAAAAATTCTCCAAAAAGAGTGGGTCAAATATGACTATAAGGGTCAAAAATCGGTAAAAGTAGCTAAAAACATGGAAAATGATGTAATTTTACGAAAAGTGGCGTGGTTTCTCACTATATTATCTTTCTACACAATAGCACGAATATTTGGATTTTTGGGGGTCAAAAATTGGTATTATGGGCTAAATCAGTATTAATTCACCAGGCGTTGTGTGAGTTTTTTTTTTTTTTTTTTTTTCATCTAAATAGAGGGAGAAAAAAAAATTCTCCAAAAAGAGTGGGTCAAATATGACTTTATAAGGGTCAAAAATCGGTAAAAGTAGCTAAAAACATGGAAAATGATGTAATTTTACGAAAAGTGGCATGGTTTCTCACTATATTATCTTTCTACACAATAGCACGAATATTTCTCAGACAGCCTGACTGGATGTTTTTCTTTCACCTTCACCTTCTTTCTGGGTAGGGAGAACCAGAATAAACAAGAATTAGATGAAATTAAATTATTTATTGGACAGCAATATTGTACTTACATGACAGTCTCAAGTTTATAATTGAAACAATGACTGGTTGCCTGAATAGTATTAGAATCGGAACCAAAGAACACCATAGAAGTTAAAATAACTTAGTCAAGTACATTCCGTCTTCCGTTTTTTTCTTTTTTTTTGGAGACAAATTTCTCCAAAATGCAAAAATGCAAATTTCCGCATTTGCGTTTCAGACATCAAGGAACATATTTGGTTCCGTTTTTGTCTGTCTCTGGTCAATTCCTTGTCACGGGCAAAATTATGCGAAATAATGGTTGTAGTGAGTAGAAATTCGGAGGGTAGTTGCTGGTTTGGCCACAGATGGTCCCATATCAAATTCATTGAAAAGTACTGTCACTTCCGTTTGCGCAGGCGCAAACGTGAAATCCTTATAAAGATCATGTCGACCCTAGAAATCGTAATGAGTTGAAATTCTGAGAGTAAGGGGTTTATCCACAGATGGTCCCATATCATATTCATTGGACAAGTACTGTAACTTTTAAATGAACAGGAGGGTGAGGGACAGATGTTTAACTCTGACCTTTCTTACTACTCGCACCACGTTTGAAATTTTATTTTTGCGCAGCTAAACTGAGCTAGACCATGGCTGAAGCGTGATACACAGTATAACACAACTTGTTATAAACTTGAGACCCATGAAGTTGGGATTGATTAAAAGTTGTTTTTATTCTTTTTTTTTTTTTATTGAAAAATGTTTCACAATAATAAAAAAGTTACACGCAAACCTTTGCAGCATCGTATGAGCTATTTTTGCGGGCATATTCCTTATCCCGGGCAAAACTGAGATAAGTCATTCTTACATGAGATAAGTAATTTAAAACTGAAGGGAAAACTTTTCTTATTCGCAGATGATATCGCATTAATTAGTACTGGGTCCACTTGGGAGAATTGTTTGAAGGATATCACGGAAGATTTTCGCGACATCAACCAGTTTTTGATCGAATCATCCTTAACCATCCATTTGAATAAATGTGTCCATATGCCTGTAGTCACTACTCCAAGTGGCTACCCTGATAATCTTGATTTGTATATGCACGCCTTCTGCAAAAATTTCTGTGTTTCCTGTCCTGTAATGTCGCAAGTTAAGTCATTGAGGTATTTGGGTGTACATTTTGACTACCTGATGAAGTGGGATACGCACATAGAAATTCTGTGGGACAAACTGAGGAAATGTTCATTTGTTTTAACCTCGATAAATTTCTTGCCCCGACATATTTTGAAAACTGCATATACCGCCCTAGCAGTCTTTGATGCAGTTCGATATTATAATCTGGGGTGGCACATATAGGACCTTGGTTGATCCGTTGGGGAGGATGCAGAAGAAAATTCTTAAGTATGCATTTGGGAGACCAATGCGTTACCCCACTGATAATCTCTTCAGTGAATTGCAATTGTTGAATATCTATCAATTATATGCAAAGAACGCTGCCGTATATATAATTAAAAATAAGAGCAAATATGACTTCAAATTTCGCTACATTAGGAATGAACCTTATAAAATAGAACTACCTAGGTTAAGACTGAGTTGTACTCGGAATTCCCCAACATATAGGCTTAAGTGTATATTTAATTTCTTTTTCAGCACCTTCTATCCTTTGTACAATAGCAGCCTAAATCTTAAATTAATTACAAAAAAATAACAGAACATATGACAAAGTGTGATCCACAAATTTTCAGATGTAATATAATAACCACGCAGTACGTACAATGAAAAATAATAATGACATAAAATAATAATAATCAAAAATAAATAAATAAATAAGTATGTACTATATTATAAGGAACGGATGAACGCGGCTGTCAGCGAACACTAGCTTCATAGCTTTTCGTTGACATTTCACTTCTTGTTTTGATTTAATTTCTTATATTCTTAAGGTGTATTGCGATGTATTTTTCTTTCCTTATATTGCTTTTTGTGAAATAATAAATAATAATAATAATAATAATAATAATAATAATAATACCTAATAACTACGAAATAATGGTCTTAATGAGTTGAAATTCGGAGGGTAGTTGCGAGTTTGGCCACAGATAGTCCCAATATCATATTCATTTACTGTAACTTTCGTCTGCGCATGCGTAAATGTGAAATCCTTGTAAAGCTCATAACTGCCTCGAAAATTGTCGAAAAGAGCTAAAAACTGGAGCGTAGATGCAGAATGGAACCCTGATGGTTGTTTATCGAGTTCATCAAATACTTATCATTCGGATGCGCATGCGCAAATGCGATGTTTACCAGTTGTAACGCTTATAACTACCCGAAAAAATAGTCCTAGTGAGTTGAAATTTGGAGGATAGCCGCGGGTTGGAGCACAAATGTTCCCATATAAAATTTATTGAAAAATTGCTGTAAATTTCATCTGCGCATGCGTCAACGTGAAATCCTTTAAGAGCCCACAACTACCCTTGAAACCGTCGTGATGCGATGAGGTTTGATTGGTAGGGGGGGTTGGGCCACAGGTAGTCCCATAATAAAGTCATTGATGAAGTATAGTAACTTCTGTCAGCGGATGCCCAAACTTGAAATCCTAATAGAGCCCATAACTACCCTAGAAATTGTCGTAATGCGCTGAGATTTGTCGGGGAGGTGGGGGTTAGGTGTCGGATGTTGTTGCCACAGGAAGAACTCCAGAAATACTAGACCAGTATTCGTGACATTTCCAGGGATTGTGCGTGCAGTCCCTTGGACGGCCCCCTATGAATTTCATTGCCGTCGGACCAAAGGTAGGTAGCGGAATCTCTGCAATAGAGATAATCAAAATCGATATTTTACCGATAGTTTTACCAACTGATTCTATAAGTCCATGTTACAATAAGTGAGGAAGCTGTACTGCCCACCTAATTTGGCTGACTTTTTAAATTATTACTGGAACATTTTTTGTGTACTGTAGAGTTCAGCCTCTTGAAAATTGGTGAGCACGTGCCATAGTTTTTTTCTGAAGTATAGTTGTTCTTGATGGGGTTCGACTTCACCCTCCTCGGATTCATTATTTGCTGAATCACTGTCATCGTTTCGAGTTACTCTCAGTTTTTGGTTTATTATTCTGTGAATAATACACCTATGTATTAGCTCAGCAAAACATTTTTATAACACCCCCTCAAAATTTTTTTCTTTTCCGTTTCAAGGTGCGTAGATTCCAAAAATGCAATGTCCGTCCGCCGTACGCCGTATCACGTGTACCGGCTTCATTTTCGGTCTAAAAAATTCGTTCTTATGCACACATGCTCCATTTGGGCCCTAGTTGTGTCCCGAAACTTTTCAGCCCGATCGGAATATGCCCAGGGGAGTTATGAGTGAAAATTTGTATAAAAATAGGTACTTTTTGTGTTTTAGCAACACATTAGTAAAATGAGCTTTTGAGGTATCGTTTTCCATGTTTTTTGGGACGAGAAGACCGAATATGAAGTCGATTTTGACCAAGGAGTGGAAAATTGAGGTTGTACCAGATGTTCAGCTCCCAAAATTGATTTTTTATGAGTCAAAAACCTGCGAAATCGTCTGAAATCACCATCAATTTGTAGAATAAGACTAGAAAAAGAGTCGACACGTGGATCGAGACGATTAAATGGTACTATCAATGATCAAAGATAATTTGAAAAAAGAAAAAAAAGGAGCGTACCTACCTTATTCAAGTTTTGGGGACCAAAATTTGTGAAAACCACCAGAAGCTATTTCAATTATTTTACATGAAAGAAACAATAAATAAACAGCCAGCATTTCTGTAGGTATGTCCAATAGAATAATAAACCCATGTGACATGGACTTTGCAGCGTTTTTGTGTTTTAGTAACATGTTAGTAACATGAGCTTTTGAGGTATCGTTTTTCATGTTTTTGGGGACGAGAAGACCGAATATGAAGCCTGAATATGAATATGGGCCTAGGTATAATAACACTGGAAAAAGTGTCAACACGTGGATCAAGACGATTAAATGGCACTACCAATGATCAAAGATAGTTTAAAAAAAAAAGGAGCGTACCTAATTTGTGTTTTAGGTGCCAAAATTAATTAAATTAATGGAAACCATCCGAAATAGCTATTTCGATTATTAGGCATGAAAGAAAAAATAAATGAACAGCCAACATTTCTGTAGGTATGTCCAGTAGAATAGTAAACCCATGTGATAAGGGCTTTGCAGCGTTTTTGGAATCTACGCACCTTGAAACGTAAGAGAACAAATTTTGAAGGGGTGTTACAAAAAATGTTTTGCTGAGCGATTACATAGGTAGGTGTATTGTTCACAGAATAATAAACCAAAAGAGAGTGGGGCGGAATGGTGTGTCTGCTTCATGGTCGTGCATTAAAGTAGCATCAGTTGACTTGTCACCTCACATTTTTTACATAGACTTACTGGTAACCATCACTCTATTCCTTATGGTAACTCGAACTTCGGCCTGACGCAAATAAAAATTCGGAGAGTGAATCGGCGGGAGTAAATTCGCATTGCTCGTCGAGTTACCAGGTTCTGTGAGCCCATTAGTCACCCACTTATGACTTGGAAGTGATTCGACATCCACCCCTTGAAGGCTTGGCGAGCCCATAGACGGTCAAACTTGCTTGTCGAGCCGTCTAGCTTCAGATTTATTTTTCGTTGATGGAAACCCGTCAGGCACGAACGTCACTCATACTGGAGCAGTGGTGGAGGAGCAGTTTTAGTTGGGGGGGGCTAACTGGAAAATGTTTGAAAACATTCTAACCCAAAAAGGGGTTTCATGCATATTTTGGTCTTTTAAATCGATATGAAAGTGTATTATTTTCAATAAAATCTTCACACTTTCTCTATGCAGTAAATGTTTTATTTAAATATGTACCGCAACACTGTAATATGGTTGTAATAATTGTAGTGTCATTGGCACAGTGCAATATGTACAATAAGTACTTTGCTTCAGAATAAATTTATTACAAACGTATTTTGCACGTAAAGGTAAGACAATAAACTAATAATGATCATTACAGGTCAAGATATTATTAAAACACCTACGTAGAGTGAAGTTTTCATGTTCCAAGGAAAGCTAATTTTATCCAGTGTTATATTGGCCAGTGGAAGCCTCCCTGAAGGGCCCCATACACGGTACGATTGATCTGTCGAATCCGTCGTTTCAGACCGATCGAAACGACGGATCGATAGTACATGACAAGATCGTTAACGATTTACTCAATCGAAGGGGGTATCGGTCATCGCAACAAAAACCCATGCAACCGTGAATGTCGCGACGACCGATGAGAACTTGAAATCTTCATAAGATCGTCAAGTAGCTAGAAAACGCAAAGTTGCACTGAGATGCTCGTGATTACTGACAGCTTGTATCATGTTTGTATCGCGCTTCTGTATTTCAGATGACACTAGTTTCAATAAATTTAGGTTCGTAGGTTCCGTCATTCTCATATAGTTGTGCCAATCTTTTGGATGGAACCTTAATTCGTTTAAAATATTTACATGCGAACAGTAAAATATTTACTGATTTCGCTTCAATAGCCGTTTCCTAACCCACACTTTTCTAGATTTTCTTCGATTCTTCTGTAGCAGAATCAAAGTTAACGCGACATAGGTAAGTTCGTTTTCCATTTTACGAAAACCCGAATTTTGAATTATTTTTTGAATAAGCACGTATTGAATTATTTGAGCACGTTATCGTTCCGTTTCAAACATGATCGATCGTAACGACCAATCCTTTCGTGTGTGAGTGGTAAGCTTTGAGCAATCTACCGTCACGATTTCCTTACAGATTGATCGTAACGACGGATCGTTCCGTATATGGAGCCCTTTAGGCCTTTCATATCTCTAGTACCTTAAATGGATTCCGCCGAGTCCATTGACTTGGGCACTTGTCGCCTTCTTGAAGTTTTACTTATAAATTCACGTCTGTTTACAAAGATTACGTCAGTAAATTAATAGTGTTTCGAATTTATTTTGTTGACTTACGTACTGCGTAGGTAGTACTTACTATTCTCGAATAGGTACCCCAGATTTTTTCTAAAATCGAGCTATGGTTAGATGCTGTTAGTTATGTTGGTACACTGTTACAGGTATGTACAGTATGTACTACAGCATGGTACAAGAATAAAACTAAGACCCCTCTTTCGTGATTATTTCGCTTTGTACCTACTGGGATGTTAGGGTGGGAATGATAGTACATCGGGCGTAGATGCGCGAACGGGAACTATGGCACGTCGTGCTCAGACGGGGACGGACGGTTGTGATCGTGCAAAATACCACTGCGCGAATGAGGAGTGGACGTGCATTTTTAAATTATTAAACAGAGAGCTTTCCAAAAAAGTGCTGTATGGTGGGTCGGAAATGAACGAAAGTGGGTGAAAAACGCTGCAAAGTCCTTGTCACATGGGTTTATTATTCTATTGTACATACCTACAGAAACGTTGGCTGTTTATTTATTGTTTCTTTCATATAAAATAATTGAAATAGCTATTTCTGGTGGTTTCCACCAATTTTGGCCCCCAAAACACGAATTAGGTACGCTCCTTTTTTTCCCCAAATTATCTTTGATCATTGGTAGTGTCATTTAATCGTCTTGATCCACCTGTTGATACTTTTTCTAGTGTTGTTCTACAAATTGATGGTGATTTCAGACGGTTTCCCAGGTTTTTGACTCATAAAAAATCAATTTTGGGAGCTAACATCTGATACAACCTCAATTTTCCACTCTTCGGTCAAAATCGACTTCATATTCGGTCTTCTCGTCCCCAAAAACATGAAAAACGATACCTCAAAAGCTCATTTTACTAACATGTTACTAAAATACGCTGCAAAGTCCTTGTCACATGGGTTTATTATTCTATTGGAGTTCTAGAGATTTTTGTTGGCTGTTAAATGTATTGTTTCTTTCATGTGGAATGATTGAATTAGCTATTTCTGATGATTTCCACCAATTTTGGCCCCCAGAACATGAAATAGGTACGCTTTTTTTTCTTTTTTTTTAAGATCATCTTTGATCATTGGTAGTGGCATTTAATGGTCTTGATTCACCTGTTTACACTTTTTCCAATGTTATTGTACACATTGATGGTGATTTCAGACAGTTTTCCCGGTTTTTGACTCATAAGAAACCAATTTTGGGAGCTGAACCTTTGGTAAAACCTCAATTTCCGCATCTTTGGTCAAAATCGACTTCATATTCGGTCTTCTCGTCCTCAAAAACATGGAAAAAGATACCTCAAAAGCTCATGTTACTAACATGTTGTTAAAACGCAAAAAGTACCTATTTTTATACACATTTTCACTCATAACACCCCTGGGTATATTCCGATCGGGCTGCAAAGTTTCGGGACACAACTAGGGCCCAAATGGAGCATGTGTGCGAAAGAACGACTTTTTTAGACCGAAAATGAAGCCTGTACACGTGATACGGCGTACGGCGGACGGCGGACGGACATTGCATTTTTGGAATCTACGCACCTTGAAACGGAAAAGAAAAAATTTTGAGGGGGTGTTATAAAAATGTTTTGCTGAGCTAATACATAGGTGTATTATTCACAGAATAATAAACCAAAAACTGAGAGTAACTCGAAACGATGACAGTGATTCAGCAAATAATGAATCCGAGGAGGGTGAAGTCGAACCCCATCAAGAACAACTATACTTCAGAAAAAAACTATGGCACGTGCTCACCAATTTTCAAGAGGCTGAACTCTACAGTACACAAAAAATGTTCCAGTAATGCATTTTTGGAATCTACGCACCTTGAAACGGAAAAGAAAAAATTTTGAGGGGGTGTTACAAAAATTTTTTGCTGAGCGAATACATAGGTGTATTATTCACAGAATAATAAACCAAAAGGGGACGGAAAAAGAATGTGACGTCATCTGGAATGTATTGCCCTCTTCCTCCTGCACGTGCGAACCGAGTGAGAGGGATATACATATCAGTGGCGTCACGCGTTTTTTTGGTTTATTATTCTATGAATAATACACCTATGTAATCGCTCAGCAAAAAATTTTTATAACACCCCCTCAACCTTTTTTCTTTTCCGTTTCAAGGTGCGTAGATTCCAAAAACGCTGCAAAGTCCTTGTCACATGGGTTTATTATTCTATTGGACACACCTACAGAAAGGTTGGCTATTCATTTATTGTTTCTTTCATGCGTAATAATCGAAATAGCTATTTCTGATGGTTTCCATTAATTTTGGCCCCCAAAACACAAATTAGGTACGCTCTTTTTTTTCCTTTTTTTTTAAACTATCTTTGATCATTGGTAGTGCCATTTAATCGTCCTGAACCACGTCTTGACACTTTTTCCAGTGTTATTATACAAACTGATGGTGATTTCAGACGATTTCCCAGGTTTTTCACTCATAAAAAATCAATTCTGGGAGCTGAACATTTGGTAGAACTCAATTTTCCACTCTTTGGTCAAAATCGACTTCATATTCGGTCTTTTCGTCCCCAAAAACATAGAAAACGATATCTCAGAAGCTCATGTTACCAATATGTTGCTAAAACGTAAAAAGTACCTATTTTTACACACATTTTCACTCATAACACCCCTGGGTATATTCCGATCGGGCTGAAAAGTTTCGGGACACAACTAGGGCCCAAATGGAGCATGTGTGCGAAAGAACGATTTTTTTAGACCGAAAATGAAGCCTGTACACGTGATACGGCGGACGGCGTACGGCGGACGGACATTGCATTTTTGGAATCTACGCACCTTGAAACGGAAAAGAAAAAAGTTTGAGGGGGGTGTTATAAAAATTTTTTGCTGAGCGAATACATAGGTGTATTATTCACAGAATAATAAACCAAAATGCAATGTCCGTCCGCCGTACGCCGTATCACGTGTACAGGCTTCATTTTAGATCTAAAAAATTCGTTCTTTCGCACACATGCTCCATTTGGGCCCTAGTTGTGTCCCGAAACTTTGCAGCCCGATCGGAATATACCCAGGGGTGTTATGAGTGAAAATGTGTGTAAAAATAGGTACTTTTTGCGTTTTAGCAACATGTTAGTAAAATGAGCTTTTGAGGTATCGTTTTGCATGTTTTTGGGGACGAGAATACCGAATATGAAGTCGATTTTGACCAAAGACGCGGAAATTGAGGTTTTACCATTGGTTCAGCTCTCAAAATTGTTTTTTTTTAGTCAAAAACCTGGAAAACTGTCTGAAATCACCATCAATGTGTATACTAACATTAGAAAAAGTGTAAACAGCTGAAAGACCATTAAATCGCACTACCAATGATCAAAGATGATCTGGGGGGGGGGAAAATGAGTGTACCTATTTCATGTTTTGGGGGCCAAAATTGGTGGAAATCATCAGGAATAGCTAATTTAATCATTCCACATGAAGGAAACAATAAATTTAACTGCCAACAAGAATCTCTAGAACTCCAATAGAATAATAAACCCATGTGACAAGGGCTTTGCAGCGTTTTTGTGTTTTAGTAACATGAGCTTCTGAGATATCGTTTTCCATGTTTTTGGGGACGAGAAGACCGAATATGAAGTCGATTTTGACCAAAGAGTGGAAAGTTGAGTTCTACCAAATGTTCAGCTCCCAAAATTGATTTTGGTTTATTATTCTTCGAATAATACACCTATGTATTCGGTCAGCAAAAAATTTTTATAAACCCCTCAAAATTTTTTCTTTTCCGTTTCAAGGTGCGTAGATTCCAAAAATGCAATGTCCGTACGCCGTATCACGTGTACAGGCTTCATTTTCGGTCTAAAAAAATCGTTCTTTCGCATACATGCTCCATTTGGGCCCTAGTTGTGTCCCGAAACTTTTCAGCCCGATCGGAATATATCCAGGGGATTTATGAGTGAAAATGTGTATAAAAATAGGTACTTTTTGTGTTTTAGTAACATAGTAGTAAAATGAGCTTTTGAGGTATCGTTTTCCATGTTTTTGGGGATGAGAAAACCGAATATGAAGTAGATTTTGACCAAGGAGTGGAAAATTGAGGTTGTGTCAGATGTTCAGCTCCCAAAATTGATTTTTTGTTAGTCAAAAACCTGCGAAATAGGCTGAAATCACCATCAATTTGTAGAATAACACTAGAAAAAGTGTCAACACGTGGATCAAGAAGATTAAATGGTACAATCAATGATCAAAGGTAATTTGAAAAAAAAAAGGAGCGTAGTACCTAATTCAAGTTTTGGGGGCCAAAATTTGTAGAAACCACCAGAAATAGCTATTTCAATTATTTTACATGAAAGAAACAATAAATAAACAGCCGGGATTTCTGTGGACCAATAAAATAATAGAATAATAAACCCATCTGACAAGGACTTGGCAGCGTTTTTATGAGTGAAAAACTTGGGAAATCGTCTGCAATCACCATCAATTTGTATAATAACATTGGAAAAAGTGTCAACACGTGGATCAAGACGATTAAATGGCACTACCAATGATCAAAGATAATTCGAAAAAAAGAAAAAAAAGCGTACCTACCTAATTTGTGTTTTAGGGGCCAAAATTAATGGAAACCATCAGAAATAGCTATAATAATAGAATAATAAACCCATGTGACAAGGACTTTGCTGCGTATAAAGCTTATTCCCGCCGAACTAATCGGATTTCGGAGCTGAAAATTGGGATACAGAGGTTGTCGAGGGTGGTAAGGTCAAAAGCAGCAAATTTCGACCCACGTCCATTCCTCATTAGGCGTGACAGTAGGATGTTGAAACTCGCTACATAAATTCAGTCGAACGTTGGCCTACCTCGATACTGAATCGTTCCAAATGGCCATCCGAGCCTCACTAGAGATTCACATTCTTAAATTGGTTTCTCGCAAATTATGAATTGATTTATGCAGTCCATTCCAGTTATTCGCTGGTTTTTGTTTCTTTTCAATTATGTTGTGTCAGAAACTAATGATAATTGATCTCTTCGAGGTACCTATTGTTCTGAATTGTTCCCAGTCTCATTCGTTATAAATATTTGAGCTTCTCATATATTTCGTCAAGTAAACTGTGCATGAGTTTTAGTCCCACAACCACTCCCCTCCGTAAATATTCCCCTGACGGCATTATGCGTTGTCGTTCAAATGCAATGTCGAAACTCAGTGTTGTTCAGGTGTCGAAAAGGGAAGCAAACGAAGACGGCAGAAATGGGCGAGGGAGATTGGTGCAAACAGAATGTAAACCGCTTGCTCATCCGAGTGTTAATACAAACAACGGGTGGTAACTTGATGGAGCTAAGCAGTGTTTATTCAAGACTAATTAATAATTAACCAAAGAGTCTATATTAGAAAACTACTAAACAGATTTGCCAAAACCACACCATTTCTTACTCACGCAGCATCTCTCCTATGTATACATATAATTTGCTGATCCTACCGAAATTGTTGGGCGTCGATTCGGGTGGTAATGAACCTCTGCTATCATATAAATCAACAATAATTCATCTTCTGACTAGTTCATGATATCGTTACCTACTTCCTTCATGTGATTATTGAATGGTTTCCGATTCGACCATTTGCTGCCAGTCTATGAGGTGATGTCGGTCTAGGGAGTTATTACGAACGCCATGAATTGATTTCCGACTATAGTTTAGGGTAGCTCAGAAGTAAAGTAATAGAACCTAACAATAGCTCAGACTGAATGGAATAAGAAACTTCATGAAATTGACGGGCTTTTCGTACTCGACATTTAATGGCAGACTCCATTGATTTCAATTGTCGTGAGTCGCCTCTCTAACTTACGATTTCACTCACGCATATACGCATTTTCTACCTGGTGGGCATGCATTATTTGTGGAGCAGTTTTTCAAAATCCTGTCTCCAAAGTTGATGATTTTCAGGAATCAAGAAAAACCATAGCTTTCACATGTATATTTAACAAATATACACATAAAATTAACAAATATACACAATAAAATTAACAAATATACACATATACATATAAATATATGTATATGTGTTAAATATATCAAATTAACAAATATACACATAAAATTAACAAATATACACAATAAAATTAACAAATATACACATATACATTTAAATATACGTATATGTGTATATTTGTTAATTTTATTGTGGAACCAAGGTACAGGGTATTACAATCGTCATGCCTGCAGATACGTACCTACAAACGTGATATACAGATACATATTACTGATGGAAACCGGACTATTCCTTTCCTGATGAAAAAAATAAAACACTTGTCAATAATAGTCACTTGTCAACGACTAACGAGTGGCTAATGATGATGGATATCACTTAGTGGGAATGGGGAAATGAAGAGTACTCTACGAATTTATAGGGGCGTTAACAAAACACAACATTTGTTGTATGTGAATATACAGAAATACAAGCACATCGCAAACCATATCAGAGAAGTATCGGTAGGTAGGTAAGTTAAAGATTTCGGTAATCAGTTTTTCTTTCTACATCCATCTTGAGAGAGTGGCGAATGCGTTTAAACCTCTTGTATAAGTAGGTACTTCTCCTTGGTATACTCATCCGTCCTCATTATATGCACATGCCTATAATATTTGTTCATTCATTAAGGACGGGTTTCACCTCCTAGAGAAGTGCGAGTTACGTTAACTGGGAGTTAAAGAAAAAAAACTAATGCGTTTTGCATGCCTATTTGTCAGTAACTCTAATTCAACCTAACTCGCACTTCAACCCGCCCTTATTGAATATTTTTGTGAATTATCTCATCATTCTTGTTTTCCTGTAATTCCGAGCTGTAACATTTCATTTAATCAAGGGCACACATTTGTTGTTTCAGATGATGTCACTGAGCATCAACGTTCACATCTTGCTGAATGCATTGTTTGCAAAACTGCGTCAAGTATTTCAAGAGCCTTACCCAAGAGTCAAGCTAGCCAGTATGGAATGAAGGAAGAGGAAGTTCCGTCGGATGCTAGAGTTTGTAATTTATGCCGATGTAAAGCTCTAAGATCCAGATTCACTAATTGCCCAGTTTCCTCTTGTCCCAATGCGAAAATGCAAAGAGTGAAACGTCTTCGATCCCTCCCGATCAAGTGGGTGGACCTCATCCTATCAGTGCGGGATCAGCTGAAAGCTGAATTCGGTAAGCCCTTTCGAAGATCCCCATATTTTTGAATGTTTACTGCGGTTTTCACACCAAAGTCTGATCTGCATGTCTTATGTTTTTTCATTTTTTCCCCCCAACAGGTATGGATGAAACATTGACCAAATGTTGCTCGCTGTGTTACAACCGTATTGTTCGAAAAATAAGTGCTAGTATGGATGTGAGTTCATTTATGACAAGTAAAGGAAAGATGAATCAAGCCCGTTGCTCTATTTTGAATTGGAGTGAAGAAGAAATTCAAAAACTCAAAGACGGATTGAGACTTCACGGCATAAATTGGACTCAGATAGCAGAAGTAGTTGGGGGCGTCAAAACTCCTCAACAGTGTATGACATTCTTCTACAAGTATATGAAGAAATTGAATCTGGAGAATCACCTTCCCCCTGGTGTAAAGGTGAGACTATTATTTTTCCTTTGCCTCTATCCCCCTGTCCCCTGTTAAGAGTTGTTGACATCTCTGTCACATCAGAAATGTTTTTAGCGAATTTTCAAAGAAAATTAAGCTATTGCAACGGGTCCAAAATTTTGAGAACATGAATTTTTGAAAGTTGTTTATAGGCAAATCCGTTTCAGAGCACCCTGACTTTATTCCTAGATTTTAACAAATTTTATATATAAGCTGAGGTGAGGAATGACCAGTCTAGTCGTTTTTTGTTTTTAATGTTTTTTTGTTTTGAAAAAAAAAAAAGATGGGTGGTCGTTCCTTCACCTCAGTCTTTATCAAAATTATCTAGTCACAGAAAAAAATTACCACGAGTTATATTTATTTATTTATTTATGTGTTATCTGTCCTTGGGTAAATGATAATGTAGAATTTCGGGTATATGCACAATAATTAAACTACGCGATATAACCAACGAAACGATTTATTCCGGATACATCTTCTCATAACATTCCAACACACGAGGCTATTATCTGGTAACCCCGGGTAACCAAACAAACGGGGAATTTTCCCTATTTGTGGGAATTTACATGTCAAATATCCTACATCTTTCCCCCCCTCCATTTAGCATCAAATTAAATTTTTCACTTCTAAATTTAAACATGATTGCTTCTCAGATCATACAGTTAGTACTGTACTTCAATTTGAAATCAGAACACAATTTACATTTCCATCATTAGGCCTTCATACTACTCAAGAACAGTTCCTTGACTACTTATGTTCTCAGTTTTCCTTATGAAAATAGTTTTTTTATTTTCAACCCCTAATCACATCAAATGCCTTCACAACTGTTCATATACTTTACAAACCCTTCAGGTTATTTCAACCTTGTTATTTACATTTCTTCAATTAATCGGCGTGGAGTGGCTCTTTTTCTTGTAAGTCGGCTAGGAGATTTTGCTGACGTTGGTGTCTTATCTTTGTCTGCTGACAATAAGCTTCGTCGGCATTGCTGAGCACCTTGTGAAGTCCACTTCATCGGAACGCTGGAATGACTTGTGGAGTAGGGGTGCGCCGCCCATGCCCGTCCGATGACACTTCTGTCTGCTGGTCAGCATTATCTGTTGAACTAGATGCCGCCGTTCCTAACTCATTTGGTTTTTGCCTTTCTTGAGCCGGTCTCAACTGCTCGAGATGGCGCGTCCATGTCATATGTCCAGTTCCGGGATGTACACACCGCCTTCGGGGGCCCATGCACCTGACGATTCTTCCTTTTACCCATTTTTCTCCCCCCCCCCCCCCCCCTTTTGTAATTTTTTGCCCAAACGTCGCAGGATTCAGCTAATTTTTCCACAGAAGGTGACTTCCCACCTTGTTGCTCAATTTGCTGCTTCTGTTTTTTCTCAATTCGCGAAGCTGTGGCAGAGGGCTTAGGGCGTAGGAGGTCCAATCTGGTTCTAAAACTTCGAACAAGAAGAACTTGTGCTGGTGAAACATTCGTCGTCGCATGAGGGGTATTCCTATACTGCAAGACAGCTTTTGACAGCTATCATCCCAGTTCCATCGAACATTATTCTTCAAAAGCTGATGAAGGGGGAGTAGGGTTGATGATAGTGAAGGTAGAAATCTGGCCAGGTAGTTTACGAACCCCAAAAAAGCTTGCAGTTCTTTCACATTCTTTGGGTTTGAAGCCATCGCAATCGACTTTATCTTCTCATCAGTCGAATGTAGGCCCGTTGCATCTATCCTGAAACCCAGGTATTCAGTGGATGTCTTACCAAACTCACATTTTTTTGCTGATAATGTGAGTCCAGCTTTCTTGAATCTCCCAAGAACCTCAATAACGCGTTTCCGGAACGTTCCTTTGTCAAGCGCGCCAACGACGACGTCATCTAGCAGAGCTACAACTCCGTTGATACCTGCCAGCACGTTGTCAACCAGTTTTTGGAATTTCGAAGGACCTACACTAATTCCATAGGGCATGCGGGTGTACTGGAACAACCCCTTCTGGGTGGTTATAGCTACCAACTTGCGGGATTGTGCATCCAACTCGCATTGCTGGTAGGTGTGGCTTAGATCTACCTTAGCCCACAGTCTATTTCCCCCCAACTTCTGGAACAGATCTTCAATCCTGGGCAAAGGATATGGATCTGTCTTCAGACTTATAATCCCCACATATGCGAATTTGCCCATTCTTCTTCAAGACTGGCACAACTGGTGAACTGAAGTCACTATGCTCTATAGGCTCTAGTATACCTTCCTTGACCAACCGGCCAATTTCCTGGTCTACCTTAGGTCGAATGGCGTAAGGTACTAGCCGGGCCTTCATGAATTTGGGTTTTTCATCAGGTAACAACTCCAGCTTAATTGTACCGTTTTTGAACTTTCCCAGTTTTTCTGTAAAAACTTCATGGTATAACAGCTTCAGTTCATCCTCCATACTTTCTGCTCGTTTTTCGTTTTCCACTTTTTGGTAGAAAATTGGCTGCCTCGACGAATCACCTGTGATGCAGAATCCAAGCTCTTTGAACCAAGACCTACCCAACGAGGGAGGACCCTCCATCTCAACCACGTAGAACACCAAGTTCGGTACTAGTTTACCCTGATATTCCACGTCAACTGTTACGCAGCCCACTGGACTGGTCTTCTCTTGGAGATATGTAGTAAATGTCTTGGTGCATGGGGTTGGTGTGACATCGGGAAATTTCTCCTCGAACAGCTTCATCGGTACAGTGGTGTTGTAGCACCCAGTGTCTATGTCGAAACAGAACTCCTGAGCGTTTAACTTGAGTTGGATTCTATATTCGCTGGTGTTACCTTCCAGTACTTTGTATAAATACTCGTCGTCGGATGCCTCCCGGAAAAAATGGGTCTTTTCTTTTTTGCCGGCCTTCTTTTCATTTGCCGGGGATTTCTGCTCCTTGCCTTTATTTTCAGGACAAAGCTTCTGCAGATGTCCTTTAGTTTTGCAAATACTGCATGTATACCTCTTGAAATGGCACTTGTTTGCATCATGCCCCATCCTTCCACAAACCGTACAGTGTTTAGTACTCCCCTGTTTGTCAGCTTTATTGGGTGACGACGTAGTTCACTTTTTCTTTTTTAATCACCGGACTTGTTGATGGACCGGCTCCTGTTAAATCGTAGCAGTGAGTGGACGCCTCCTTAGACGTAGCCAACGTGACTAGCGTGTCCCATTTTACGGTTTTGGCGTCTTCTTCGAACAGACGATTCCTTATTTGCCCTTTGTTGAACCCTAAGACAAATTTATCCACCAAATTTGCCTCCAGCCGAGCATCGAATGCACAATCTGCCGCCAAAGACCTCATTCAGGCGATCCAGTCATTCACCGACTCAATCGGTTGCTTCATGGCAAAATGGAACTTGTATCTGGACGCAAAAACTGACTCACCGCCAAGGAAATGCTTATCGAAAATTTCGATGAGTTCCTGGTACGATTTCTCTTCAGGTTTTTTCGGTATACTCAAGTGCTCGTTTCCTCTCGTTGCTCTTGATTCCATTTGCAATGAAAAAGTTTTCTATTCTGGACTTGCCCACCTTCCAGTCCTTGTCGGGAGAAAACTCCCTCAAAGTTCCAACTAGACTGGTAGTTTCCGTTTCCTGGTTGTTGGGCATTATTCCAGTGAATAAAAACGCAATACCTTCTAAGAAATCGTCGTCCAAGATGTTTCATGTCGGGTTTGTCGGCGATGTCAAACACGTCGGCACGGTTCAGCACCTCGGCAGAAACAAAAACAACGCACGGTTTACTTCAGTCACTCAGTTAAACGGCCCGGACGATGATCCCATCCTCGTCGCCATGTAGAATTTCGGGTATATGCACAATAATTAAACTACGCGATATAACCAACGAAACGATTTATTCCGGATACATCTTCTCATAACATTCCAACACACGAGGCTATTATCTGATAACCTCAGGTAACCAAACGAACGGGGAATTTTCCCTATTTGGGGGAATTTACATGTAAAATATCCCACAGATATAAATTCCAAATTTCACCAAAACCTTCGTATTTAGAAGATGTCAGCAATGGTCAAATTTGAGTTTTTAGGGGTCAGAAATCGGTAAGAACGGCTAAAATCGCGAACAATTGATATAAAATCACTAAAAGTGGTTTGGAAGGGTGAGTAAAGACAGAAAAATACCATTTCAGTTGTTTTTCTTACATAATAGGGATCAAAAATTGGTATTAAGGGCTAAAATCAATATTGATTCACCTGACGTTGTGTGGGATGGTGATTCACGACGGAGGGACTATTTCGATGATGAAAATATTTTTCTCCAAAAATATTTGGTCAGATTTGACATTATAAGGGTCAAAAATCTGTAAAAATGTCTGAAATCCAAAAAAAAGATATATTTGTACGAAAAGTGGTACGGTTTATCGCTATTCAACATGGACTCTGTCCTGGATGGTTCTGTCCCCTCATTTTCAGAACGCAGTTCCATCCTGGACTGGTCCAGGACGGTCCGAACAAACCAAAGGTTTCATCGCAGTCGGATGATTGGTATAGAGACACATAAAGGACAAAGAAAGAAAGAAACATTCATTTTATATAGCTTATCCAAGTTAAAATAAACATTTTCCAAATTGAATGAAACATTTTCCAAATAGATTGAAACATTTTTACAAATTGAAATAAACATTTTCCAAATAGAAATAAACAATTTACAAATAGAAATAAACATCATGCATCTTCCACCTTATTCTCCTATGCTCAGTCCGGCAGAACATGCCTTCTCTAAAGTAAAATCCGTAGTTCGGGGCCCCTCAGCGAAGTAAGAGACCACTCAGTGGATGAAGCAATAACAACAGGTGTTGCTACCATCACATCGTCAGACTGCAGCAACTACGTCATGAACACTTTCCTCCTTCTGCCAAAGGCAGCTGCAGGTCGACCTCTTCACTGATTATGGACCGTTGTGTTTATAAAATCATCACATAATGCCCAAGTACCTAGTTTTGTAATCGATTGTTCGTTAATTTTTCTTTTTTTTGGCGATTTTTCAAAAGTTCAAACGTATACGATTAATGTTCATTTCTATTTGGAAAATGTTTACTTTAATTTAGAAAACGTTGCATTCAATTTGGAAAATGTTTATTTTCATTTGGAGAAGACACACATATATATATATAATAAATTTGCGTCGAAAAACAACCTCACATATGAAATTCATGTGAGTAGTGCAGTCGTAATTGAGAGTCAAAAATGGATGTGTAGCCGAATTGCTGTCGAATGACTGAGTGCTCTTTAAACTACAGCTTAGCTGAATGAAAATTGTAGAGAATCAAGTTTTGCGTTCAGTAAACTAAAGATTTCAAATTTGGTCAATTATGAAGTTGAACATGGCCAAAAAATTCAAAATTGTCATTGTCAGAATTATTTATATCAGGTCACTCCCTCCTTCCTACACCTGGGCTGGTATTTCCAAATAATGTTCATTTGGTTATGGCTACTCAAGTTTGAACTGAATTGTATACCCAACTTCACTTAATTAAATCTCTATATATTATAAAAACGAATCTCTGTGAGTGAGTGAGTCTGTCTGTCTGTCTGTCCGTCTTCCTACGGCCTAACGGCTCGACGGATATCGACCAAATTTGGCACGAATATCCAGTAGGCTCCCAAGTTGTGCAACGTCGCATTTTTAATTCCCTGACCATAGCGGAACTATGGTCGACCATGGTCAACTCCTGAATGGCTTGACGGATATCGACCAAATTTGGCACGAATATCCAGTAGGCTCCCAAGTTGTGCAACGTCGCATTTTTAATTCCCTCACCATAGCGGAACTATGGTCGACCATGGTCAACTTCGTTAATTGAATTGGTAACCCCTATTTTTTATCGCGTATTCGTAATCTACGTGAAATTCTATCTACGATCGACCCTTCGGACTACCCCCGCGGTCGACCATAGCGCATCCATGGGCCCCTCCATGGTCGAATCCCGAATTGCTCAACGGATATCGACCAAATTTGGGACGAATATCCAGTAGGCTCCCAAGTTGTGCAACGTCGCATTTTTAATTCCCTGACCATAGCGGAACTATGGTCGACCATGGTCAACTTCGTTAATTGAAATGGTAACCCCTATTTTTTATCGCGTATTCGTAATCTACGTGAAATTCTATCTACGATCGACCCTTCGGACTACCCCCGCGGTCGACCATAGCGCATCCATGGGCCCCTCCATGGTCGAATCCCGAATTGCTCAACGGATATCGACCAAATTTGGCACGAATATCCAGTAGGCTCCCAAGTTGTGCAACGTCGCATTTTTAATTCCCTGACCATAGCGGAACTATGGTCGACCATGGTCAACTCCTGAATGGCTTGACGGATATCGACCAAATTTGGCACGAATATCCAGTAGGCTCCCAAGTTGTGCAACGTCGCATTTTTAATTCCCTGACCTTAGCGGAACTATGGTCGACCATGGTCAACTTGGTTAATTGAAATGGTAAACCCTATTTTTTATCGCGTATTCGTAATCTACGTGAAATTCTATCTACGATCGACCCTTCGGACTACTCCCGCGGTCGACCATAGCGCATCCATAGGCCCCTCCATGGTCGAATCCCGAATTGCTCAACGGATATCGACCAAATTTGGCACCAATATCCGGTAGCCTCCGAAGTTGAACGTAGGCGCATTTTTAATTCCCTGACCATAGCGGAAATATGGTCGACCATGGTCAACTCCTGAATGGCTTGACGGATTTTGATAAAATTGGGCACAAATACCCAGTAGGCTATGGGATTTTTCCGTCGTTTGTTGGTTCCACGATACTGCGTACAGCGAATCTCGGATAGCGAGCGAAGCGAGCGGTCAGGCTAGTTAGTAATAATTGATCAATTTTGATTTGACGAAGTTTGTATAGCTCAGCTTGTCAACGTTAGGGTTCGTCATCCATTCTATAAAGAAAAAGAAAAATTGTATCTGTGCATCGCCAATTTTGGGGGAGAGATATCTGTTCATGAAAACTGCTACTTGGTACCAGTGTCGCTGAAGTGGTATCGCACCTGCTGGATCCCATATTTGCACAATTATACTGAGTAGAATTTTCTAGCTGATAAGCTTTTCCTACAGTTGGGCAAAACTAAAATAGGGGAAAGGGTTGGACTTAACTACGTTGGGTTCCAAGCCACTGTGGAGCACAAGGAGATCGGTAGGTATCGATGTGGGTAGGTAGGGTTTGATTCCCGGTAGGTGCTGATGACTCTCTGGAAGAGCATAACAAAATGCAAGTTGGGTCAGGCACAGGCTCCGTTCCGTCGAGATGTACCCATTGGTAAAACTCGAATAAACGCGAATTTACTCTACTTTACTTTTACTTGCGACATTCCAAGAAAATGAATTCTACCTCACCTTTTGCGCTAGTGGCCCAATTTGGATAAAGTGAATGACGTATGCGTCTTGTGTATGATTTTAGTATTAATCACTGTGATTGATACTAGGTATTGCATTTTCAGGATGCTGTATTGGAAGAAAGGAAGCCTGCATTGACTGATGAAGAAGAATCTGGCTCCAGTACTTCTAGTTGTGATGAAATCGAAAGTGGAAGAGTTGATGGGGGAGCTGACAGTGATACTGCCAGTGCTCCTTCCCCTCTTCAAAACAGTGGTAAATTATATTTTGTGACGTTCACTAGTTGATTGGGGGGGGGGGGGGGGGTTTACGTTATTTAATTTTACGTTACATTTAAATTTACATTATAGCATTTATTTAATTTTCTAACTAGGTAAATTTCTTTTTTCGACATCTTAAACTATTAAGATTTAAACTGTTGAAGCATGTATTTTTTGTAAATTTGTTTTTTCTGCATTATAATCTATAAATCTCAAAATACTACATTATAATGTGTTATTTGTTTTTTCTACATTAATGTAGAACATGCTGCATTATAGTGTAGAAATTAATGGAGACATAATAATGTAGAAAAATTATATGTAGTACTACATTAAAATGTAGTATTTGTCTTTTATACATTAAATTGACTTTATACCATTTATTTAATTTTCAAAGTAGGTAAATTTTTTTTTCTACATCTTAGTCTATTCAGATTTAAACTATTAAAGCATGTATTTTTTGATCTTTACTACATTCATTGAAACTTTTTGTTGCAGGATCGTTGGAGGAAGAAAATAAAGACATTTCTATAACCCCACCTCCTCAACTCATAGAAGAAGGCCGTATTACTATTACTAATCCTGATACTCCTGAACGAATAGGTACTGCTTCATCTCCTCATGGAAAAGGGTCGGCGTCCTCTTCTCTACTTCCTCCAGTCTTATTGCCAAACAAAGAAGATTATGACAGCTCAGCCACGGTGAATATCCTCTATTTTGAGCAATTTCTGAGAGTAAAACTTAATTTATGCATAGGCCTTGAAGCCGTCATGGTATTCTATCACTAGTTTAATAGGGTATGCGTATGGTTGACAAAATCGGTTCATATTATTTCTAAATGAATAGTCCTACAGTGAATAGTTCTTTTTTTTTTATGATTTTTCAAAGATTCCAGCACTTCCTACATCGTTGTACCATTCTCGCCTGGGCGGGACCCCCCTGCCTACTGTAAAGTAGGAAGTGCTGGAATCTTTGCGTTGTAGGAGAGTGTTGTTGGTCTCAAAATTCTTGGAACGGAACCTACTTTCATTCTAGAAAAGTATAATAAATAGCATAGCTCATTATACCAGGGCCTGTAGAGAGAGGAGGTGTGCTCACGCTTGGTGGGATGGGAAGGTGTGTGACGTCACGAGATCCCTCCACAACGCCGGTCACCGCTGCCTTCTTATAGGAATCTACGAACAACTGATAGATGAACAGTTGAAAGATGGGACTGGTCGGTTTTAGTCATCCTCAAAGTATCGGTTCTTTACAAAATAAATATTATTATTTCCGACTGGCCACCCCAAAATGGGTATCTCAAGTAGGTACCCAAGCAATGAAAATTCGGAACAATATATTTATGCTGCCTAGGGTTATACGCGAGGAAGGAATAATGGACAAATTTAAAAAAAAACTGCCCATTTAAATCACATGATTAGATTTATTATTAAACTGTTTGAATATTAAGTATACTACATGTACCTACTGCATAGGTGATAGGCATTCTACATGGGTGTGAATGTAAAGAGAATATGGAGCATTCAGGTGCTGTCATTAGAACAACAGGATGCATAATACTCGTATTAGGTATTATTCATTTTCTACAGTCACATTCATAAGAAGAATTTAAAAAAAAGTATTTGAGCATCCCACTGCTGCCTGCTTATGAAAGCCACTATTCGCTCGAAAAATTTTCATCATTAACGGCCAAATTCCGATGAAATTGTGAAGAAATCCACTTAAAACTATTTGGTTTTAGTGTTTCTGAAGGTACTTACCTGCAAGTTATTTACGAAATGACATCCATTCCATTATTTCGACCAGCCACCCCAGAATTGAAATCTCAAGTAGGTACACAAGCAATTAACATATACATACCTATTATTCAGGAAAGGAATTGACAACTGCATACCTATAATTGCTCATTTAAATAGCATAACAAGGTTTATTAAAGTCATGAACAATTACGTAGGTTTGTAGGTTTTCTACTGGCACATTTATTAGAAGAATAAGAAAGCGAAGGATATTGGTAGAGGAAAATCATTCCAATTGCATGCCTTGGATCCAAAGCTTTCTGAAGTAATAGTAAAGAAAAAAAGGTAGTAGTAAAGCAAGTAGTAGACAAGCAGTATGTGGTAAGTAAAGAAAAAGATACAGTTGGTTAGGTTGTTAGTATGTTAACACTAATTAGAGATAGACGTACCTACCTCTGCCGGAATCTACTGTAAACAAACGAAAAATTACTGCGTACAAATACGAATCATTGGTGTATTTCAATGAATCATGCCAATAATGGAACACATAAAACACTCTACAGCACGCAAGGGACAGAACGAAAAAATAAACTCGTTATAAATCTGAGTCTGGAAATGTGAAGAATGACAGCTTCGTTTCTACTTTTCTCGCCTCAAAGAAATTGTTGTTACACGCTACAGCACACCTACAACTTGGCATCTTAAGTAGGTACACAGAGGTTACGTTTTCCACGTATAAAACCCTTCTGACAACAACGAAAACCGTAGAAATGAAAGCACAAGTACTAGGCAGTATGATAGAGCTGGCTGGGACAGGACCTCAATGACGTCATGCTTCCCCCTCCAGGTAGCGTGAGCACACCTCCTCTCTCTACTCGCCTTGTCATTATACCAATTCCGTGTTTTTATAAGAGTACTCATTTGATCTGGTTATGAATATTTTTACAAGTTATTTCAACAAATTTGAAAAGAAGAGTAGTCTCAAAACATTGCTTTACTTACATTCTTCCTTGTGTCTTTATGAAGTATCATTAAATTACAAAGTTTAATCCTTGTTATTCTAAATTAACTAGGGTTATCAGTTAACATTTATCACTGCCTGATAGTGTTGAGGTCCTTTCTATGTAAGGCTGTGCGGTAGGAAGCTTAATTCAATAGTTCAACTGTTAGTGTGAGTACAATTAACAGACAAACATGTCTATGGATGACAGATTATGCTACCACGTAGATCACTATTAAGACACTTATTATTCTTGGAAATAGCCCCCTATTTTTTATGTTTTTATTTTATATCTTTATTATCACACGGATTGAACAGTACTGTGAGTGTGTTTATCTGTCGATAGGAGACTGCAGACGAGGGTCAAGGTGGTGGTGAAACGGAGTCAGGAATTAACCAGGCTCCCACACCAAAGAGAGATGAAGAACCATCTTCCCCACTGACTGTCAAGGATTTGATGCTTAATGTTATTGAGATGCAGCTAATGAAAAACCGTAAGTTTTTCTCTCTTCATGAATACTACTTGAAGCCTAATTTGTTAATTTTTAACTAACTAGGAATTTACTATGTTTAGTTAGCAGTCTTGCTCTGTTAGAACAGATTGGTAGATGTTTGACTCAATCCCCCTGAAGCTTTGTTGCAGTGACTGGGAGTAAAGATTACCTATGGTTAATTTGAAAAGAAAATTATCTGTCTGGTGTTCAATTTCACTCGTGTTGTCGTTTGTTGTTTCAGCTCAAGGGAATAACTCAGCCAACCCTGGTGGCCCACCTACGATATCATCTATTTTGAAGTCTGATAGTAGCATCTCATACAGCCAAAGGGAAAGGACCACAAGCCGAGCAAACACTGACAACAGTTCTCTGGCCACTGTCTCTGTAGTCAACACTCAACATTCCCATCAGCCTCCTGTGCAAGACTTGCGAAAAGAAGGATTGGTAGTTGTTCAGGTATGAATAATTCCGAATCCCAAGTCATTTATTATCAGGTCAAGTTAAGAATACTTGAATCAAACTGTGTGGACCCACCTCAAGTTGACATTGTAATGGATTCGTATTTGGCTTAAATTTCTTTATTATTCTTGGTGCGTTTTTGAAGGAAGGTATGGGGCACTGAAATGGATGAAATTCAGAAAGTGTATAACAATAGTAGATGTTGAGTGGAAGGTGTTGGGTCTGTTGTGCAACTGTGGTTTTTTATTGTCGGTATCTTTAATTACACAATGGTGTTTGAGTGGAAAGGGGAAAGTCATCTTACAAAGTTATTCCGTAAATAATTAGAGAAAAACGCTGTAAATTATCACACAGCGGTTTATTATTTACCTGTATAGATGCCCCTTCTGTGTAGATCACTGTTTTCTGTGGCCAGTTTTTTCTCCCCCATTCTCGATCCCAAAGGTTCATTATTGAAAATAATAAACCAAAATTTAATCAGTAATCATAATGAGTAATGTCAATAATCCTCTCTTGATGGGAATTTTCAGGTTCCACAGAATGTCAGAGAACAAAGGGAACCAGAGGGTGTTACTCTTGATTTGAGTATAAAAAGACCAAGAGATGCTCAACCTCAGATCAATAAACCCGTCTCCCATCATTCATCGCCACAGCCATCTTCACACAGTGTTTATCGTGTGTCACACCAAAGCCAACAACAGCCAATGAGTCAACTACAACAGCAGCAGCAGCAAGTACATCAGGGCCTAAGTCAGCCTCAGTCTCACCAAACTCAACAAGGTGGTGATTCTTCTGGTTTCTTCCATCAGGTATGGAGTAATGATTATGAAAATTTTGAAATACCCTGATCAGAAGAATCAGGGAGCTGCCTTATGCTGTATGAAGTTCTGCTTCATTAATATTCACATCCTGTCAATATTTCCTTTGGTTTTTTAAATGTATTCCCCTTTCAGCAAATTCTGCCTCCTCCATTGGCTCCAAAACTCTCTCCAGGTGTGATAACTGGCGCTCCACCAAATAAGCCTCAGTGTGGATCAATAATACATGGCACCCCTGTTTCAAGTCCTAGCATTTACAACCAGGGGCGTTATGACCAGCAGAGTTCTACTCCCATAATACTGCATACCTCGCCTCACAAGGAGCCTGGCTCTATAACACAAGGTGGGTTGTCTTTATCCTACATTCAATAGCTGTACTAGAAGGGTTGCTGCAATGACCATTTTCTTACGTTATTTGATTCCCAGGCACACCTGTCCATCAACGAAGTTCTTTGTTTCCATCAAATTCTGAAGCACTTTTTAACAAAAGAATGGCTCCTCAAGGATTTTACCCGCCCCGCTTACCTGCATTCAATGTTGAGCAGCGTCAAATCATCATGAATGATTTCATAACGTCACGAGAAATGCATGCACCTTCGTCGTCTAACTCTCGAAATGGGCGAGATAAGATGTACTATCCATCTAGTGCAAGGCAAGGAGTAATTCAGAGGCACAATACCAAGCCGCCTAGCCCAGGAGTCAGTCACCATCCACCTGGTTATGAAGCATTTTCATCATTGGTAGATGTAGCATCTAGGCAGCCAAGCCTTCCTGTGCCTTCACCAATGGCCATGTCAATGCCTGATGTGAAGAACATGTCTGAAGATAAACGTCACTTACATGGCGAAGGACTTGGGGAGCGTTTTAACAGAGACAGTCCACATGACAGGTATGTTGCCATCCATGAATATTCTCTTCTGGAATTAATACTTTCAAGCATGTGTACATTGTTGGCAGTCGAAACATAGTTGCCATAAAACGCCCTAGAAGTAAATGAAGTACTGTGCTAATAATGAGCTGTGTCTGCTGTTTGAACTTGTTTTCAGTCACTATGAGTACGTGTGTCGTGTTTAAATACACATACTCAACCCACAATAGCTACATTATATGTAACAGAATTGCAATAATGGATTGAAGATTTGTCATGCCTGCTTCCTGGTTTTTCTTGCCTTTGATAGCATATAGTGTTTTTGAATAAAACAGGGAATAGGAAGAATTGAACCTACTTTGAACTGAAGCTAGGAAAAACTGAAGTTCCTAGGATGGGACTAGGATAAAACAAGACTTTTGAATGTTTACATATTTCACTGTGAACCTAGAACGAAGCAAAATAAACTGTTGTCTGATCAAACAGAAGTCAGCGTGTATAGAGGTGTACAACGAGATTTTAAATTTTCAGATGTAATATGTCAAATTTTGGGTGCGGGGAGGGGTAAAAATACCATACTCTATTCCAATGTATCATTATTGACAACAATATACAAAAAGTCTCGAGTAATTGATCCAAAAAATGTTCGAATTTGAATTTTGGGCTCCTGAAATGATAAGTAATTTAAGAAAATTTTCAGTACAATTACTGACTTCCATGTTTCACATTACAAAGAAGAACATCTTCTTACATTAAGCTCAGAGGCTTTTTCTTCTATGAAAGTTCATTTACAGAGTTTTCACTCAAACCAAAATGTTTTTTTCCCAATAATCGAATATTGGGCGTTCACATTTCCTGTCTAGATTAGATTTTTGAGGCTTTGGAAATTTGTAGAAACTCATTTGGCTAAAAATAGAAGAATGAGATTTTTTTTAGGATGACAGTATATTTCTTATTATTTTCCCAGTTTTTCACTGTTTTCAGAAACAATTTTAGTTACATTCGAGGTATTTTTAAATTTTATCAATGTCATCAAAACGTTTTCTTGTGAGATCCCATAGTTTTGAGAAAAATATTGCACGAGGGTACCTTGAGACCTCAAGCTGGAAAAAAAACGAAAAGGTGGTAATCACGAAAGGTAGTGGTTAGGCGGTAAATCCACATAATGTGTATTTATGTGGGTAGTGACGTATGTAGCACGTTCAGTTTAGCGTGAGAGCACAGATAAACAGACGGCAATGAAATCGAGCTCGCATATCACCCATGTGATACTGATTGATAACCTGCCCCCTGTGATGTAACATTTAAGGGTCATGAATCTACACCGATGCACGTAAATTATATTTAAATATAAATAAATAAATAAATAGAAAAGTTCTCAAGGTGTAATTCGTGTGTCCAGCATTAATCCACGTTTCGTCCAAATAGTAAATTTGTCAGTTTTCATTTCTAAACTTTCGGATCTATCTCAAATAATCCCTTCCACGTTTGAAAAATTGAAATTGCAGTTCTGTCGGCAACTTGTAAAAATTGGTTCTTTTTAAATTTGGAATGGGATTTGGTTGGGGGGGGGGGGGGGGTTGCTTTTTGGGGGACCAAGGTAACGTCAAACGACGTTTTATTTATAGTAGGAAGTTCTTTCCGAAGGTAGAACTAATGCATTTTTTGGTGTATCGCCTCTCGATCTAAAGAACCGCCCGAATCAGCTATTTTTGGGGTGGTCTCTGGTCTTATTTGGTGAGCAAAAGCAGCTGTTTTCTCTGTGTTCTTTTAGCACCCGGTAAGTTGAGGCGGCTCATACACCTGTTGCGGCATCCACCATATAATATAAGACAGATCGGTCTCAAATTTCACACATATGCTTGCACACTTTCATTGCAGTGACTTTGTCATTGTTAGTGATATGTGGAGAAATACCTACCTACCGAGCCTTGGCATCACTGTAATATTTTGGTTTTAAAAACGACGAACTCGGAATGAAAATAAAATTGATGAATTGCGACTATGGAGATCGAAGCTGAAGCCAATATCTTGCTCATGAAACATTTTCTGCAGTTGAGGTCAAAGATCCCCATAAGTAAATGTTCAATTGGGGTACACTAACCTGCAACACCACGCAGGTAAGTGGCCCGGTAAGTGACCCGCCATGGTAAGTGGTGATTCCCATAATTTCTGCCGCAACATGTCGGCGGGTCGGCTTTTTCCGCCTACTGGCTGTGAGCGTGGTTTGGAAGGGCAAACACACAGAAGCAGGTAGCTGTGGACAACATTTTGGGCCTCCATGTGTAACATGCACGAAAGAGAGGACACCTCTTTCTGTGCAGTTGTCCAGTTCTAGAGTTTTGGGTAGCGGCATTCGATAGGACGAGCCCGAGTCTCGAGGAGGCTCTCGAGGTTCTTGGCGGTGAGGGATGGCAACAAGAGGTCTGTTTGCAAGCTGGCATGGCAGTGTAAGAGGATAATGGTTGAGGAAATCAACTTCTAGGCACTCTGTCCTTTATTTTTATAATCAGTTACTTACTTTATAAAATATTGCTTTTCTTTTTCAATCACTTAGGTCATCATTCACCACTAAGGAACTAGGAAAACGCCAACACTTCTGACGACGGTTTAGAAAACCAAGTCTTAAAATTTATTTCTATTTGTCAGAAATATGTCTTCATTTTGTAATTATTACCAATAAACTTTTCTTCTTCTTCTAACCTTTTTGATAGAGATGGGCTGATGGTTCCATGCCCAGTATGTCAGGCGATTTTATCGCTGGCAACCTTGGTAAAATCGCCCAGTATGTCGAGTAGAGGCGGAAGTGACTTTTTTTTCCTGTGTTTGACATATGTACTGACTTCGGATTCTGATTGCATGTCCAGTTTTATGGATGAAATGTCAAGTTGCCTCTCCTCATTCATCAGAAAAAGACCATTTCAATTTTCTTCACTGATTGTAAAGTCACTAATACAATAATGATGTGTCATCTTATGTTACCTAATTGTTCCAACCTGGTCATTTTTCGTGTAAATATTAAAATGCTGGAACATTGTTTCAGATTTCCAAGTCGTGAATCTGAAATGCGGTACATGAAAGAGAGTAGTAAAGTTCATAATCAGCCTCCTGACAGACGAGATCACCAACAACAATCGACATCAATGCTTCAGCTTCGTGAACAGATGCCCCCACACAGTAGAGAAAATTATTCATCTCACCATAATATGGAAAGGGAAATGCAAGCACACCAGATGAACATTAGGGAACAGCAACATAGAGAAAGAGATCATCACAATCACCAGACCCAAAAAATGAGGGAACATCAAATTCATGTGCAACAGCAGCAGCAACAACAGCAACGAGACCTTGAACTTCGAGGAGTACCTCGAGCAATTCAAAATTACCCTCAGCGGATCATCCATAATGATCCTCACATGAATATGGACCAAAGGCTTATTCAGGTCCAAATTTACAGAGAGCAGCCATCATCATCTCAGTCGTCTACGCCCAGTTCTTCCTCCCACACTGTGTCAAGGTCGCTCAAACAAGAGCAAAGGTATTTGGACCTATGTTCTCCCTATTGTCGAATGAATTTCCCTTGAAAATTAGGTTACTAAAATCTCTGAACTCAAGACCATTTCAAGGCATCTTGTGTTTATCAATAATAGCAATTCTCTGACTATTTCTCATTCACCCTTATGTAAAAGAAAAATCCTTTGTTTCAAACACAAACAAAACAATAAAAGTAACAAATTTTGAAAAATATGTATGTATAATACTACTCAAGTATTTTCTGCAAGAAATCCAAAAGTTACGTCTTCGTTCGCATGCGCACAACATGCACTGACTATTTCTATCAAACCCTATAGTGATGTCTTAAAATGATATGGACTTAAAATTATTAATCATAATTTTCAGTACGGAAAGCCAAAACATGCGCAATAGAACGAGTGAAGGCTCAACTCTTACTGCTGCAAGCCTGATTGATGCCATCATTACCCATCAAATAAATCAGAGTTCTGAAGGGCAGTCATCACACCCCTCAGGTACTGGAGGTGGCCAACAGCCACAACACACTCGTCCAGGAGACAGACTTTTCCAGGTATGCCTACCAGCCCTCTGTAGCCTTAAACTGATGAATGGACTGAATGCATTTTAGACTATTGAGTCTCACCAGGGGGCCAGGTGCCTCACACAATTTTGAAAGTAGGCTCACGTTCTGGCTATGTACCACGCTCCATAATAGTTGTTTTTCGTAATGCTTTATGGCTAAATATTCATCAGTCGCCCTAATGGTCGCTGTGCATGGTAGGTAGAGCTTTGAAATTGATTCCATTCGATTCAGCGTGCTGGAAAACATGAAAAACTTCTCCAAACACACATTTTTCTGACAGATGGCACTGGAATGATGTTCAGAACTTCTCCCAGGTCACAATAAATTTCACATGAAAACCTCAGCTGTAGTACAACAATTGACTCATTTACCTGACAGTATCCACACCTCATTGCCGTGAAATCATATTTTATCCCCATATGTAATATATGATTTTTGTAAGCAAAAATGTATGCTGAACTATTCCTGTAGGAAGGGTGATTTTGATGTACCCCTTGTTCCTATAACTGAAATACTTTATTACTTGCAATTTTCTTTAAAAACACTCGCCTGTTGGTGCATATGAACCAAACTGGTTATTCTATGTTTAGTAAGACAAGTTTGAAAATCAAATGGGCTATTCCGGTGACTCGAAAATAAATCTTTTTGTTTTCTATTTTCTGTACAAGGGAGTATAGGAAATACTAAATGAAAAAAATAGGAACCTGAGAAGTGCAAACAAACCCCAAATTTTCGATGAGGGGGTTGGTATAACAAATAGCCCTCACACACTCGTTCTCGTAAAGCAGCCATAACTGGGGGTAAAATGTTATGGAAAACATAGTGACAGAGACCCCATAGGAAGGCAATGGGCTGTTCGCACCTATTTATTTTAAAAAAAATGAAAGTAGATTTTATCCTGAGAACTGCATGCTCCTATGATAAGTAGTTCTTTTTCTAAGTTTCCAGAGGATCCTAGGTCACAGGTAGTAGGTGGTCCTGTCCTGGCGAGAGGGGTAGGAACTTCCGGAAAATTTGAAAAATCATAGAAAAATAACTACTTATCGTAGGAGCGTGTACAGTTGGTCTCAAAATTATTAGGTACTTTCATTTAAAAAATTATATAAACCGAATTTGTGACCCATGCAAATAGCCCATTAATACAAAAATATAGTCAAAGTTGGGAGGAAGTAAAACCTAAACTTTTCTTTCAGTAAGTAGCCTTTAGGTCGATGGTTGCTACAACCATCACTCTTTTTGAGGCCGGAACATTATCTATTGTTTGCAAATGGGGCAAAACAGCCAGCATGACTTCACAATCCATGTTGTTAGAACCATTTAGCAAAAGATTTATCCCAAATCATAACTCGGGTTGGATTCATCCATGTCTGAAGCAGTTTAATAAACCACTTCGGCCTCTTGGCTTTCAACCTTCTTTTTCAGTTCGGAAAGTTAGCCACCCGTTCCTACATTGGAATCAGTGCACTCAAAATTTCGAGTTTGGAACCATCTTTTGTTTGAAGTTATGAGCCCTTTGTCTAACAGCAAGCAATTTTTCCTCCTTTTGAGAGAACCCCTGATTGCGATTGGGATCATGATAGGGCCACACAACAACTCCCCACTTCCCTCACCAAAGGGAGTGTAACGTGGAGACGTGGACCAATTAGGACTGAACTTGATGGGTTTCGTCGACCATTAATAATCAAAATATAAACACAGCAAAGCAGCATAACTGAGGCAAAAATTCGACAAAGCAAAATAGCCTCTCCTGCGATCAATGAACAAATGACATTGTTCATCACATCAGTAACAAGCACATCAAGACAAAAAGTAGGAAGTTAGCACTATCGTTTTCCTCTGTTCAAACGTTGAGGCCAATACGACCGGATTTTACTAAGAAATTTGTTCAACAGATAGCACCATCATGAGAGCAAAAGTAGATGAAATAATTCTTCTGAAATTCTTGGTCCATTTTAATTCGGAAAACGGCAATTTGCTCATTGAGAACTTAGAATTTCATTTACATTCAATTTCAAAATTGATTGATGATTGTTTTGGGGTCAAACAGGTTATAGCGCCATTCTGAAGACCTTTATGAGTACGGTGGATTTTTCAGAATTTAAATCGGATGTATAGAACGAGTGTAAAGCGTCGAAAACCATAATTGTGGCAACGGGGAAGGTAGGTGCCGCGCATGAGGGGGTAACCTTTCATCACAGCTGGGCAAGGGAGCGCCTGACCTCGGGACCTACAGCTCATCAGCAGGAGAGTAGCGGGAGAAATGGAGCCGAATGCAAAACGAACCCGAACATTGCCGAACTAGTTATCATCTCCCATAAAATAAGGAGAGGCTGCCCCCCGGGTGTGTCGCCAAAAAGAAAGGTAGCAAAAAATACTAGCGACCTTTGATTTTGAAACATGTGCCAAAGAGAGGGAAAGAGAGTGAGAAAGGTTAGTTACCATGCTACCTAAAACATCAATTATTAAACGATACAATTCAAGATTTACCTATCTCGTGATAGTTTTCGATTATTAACATTTGTTTTTAGTTACCTATTGCTTCAAATTGATATTTTTGCATTCTCATATTTGAAGGATATTTTTATTAAATTAATAGGTAGGTACCTACTTATATTGATGTATCTGTGAAGATGGATCAATTGGATTTTTTGTCATGTTAAAGGTGCATACGAGTAGGAGATGCCTAGCCAATAACAAAAGTACATCTACGTACAATCATGGTGGGCGAACTGGGAAAAGGAGTTATGAGACATTTGAGTGACTTAGCACGAGTTAAAACTACCTCAAACAAATGAATTCATTGATCAAAGTATTTAGGTTATTGAATAATGAAGTTGCTCATTGCTTATGTCCTTATATGTTATATGAAGCCGGTGGTTCTAAATGAGGACTCTGCAATGTTCAGGTTTGTTTTGTGTTCGGCTCCAGTTCTATCACCAGACCCTCCTCTCACCACCGATACCTGCCTCTGTTTTTCTTGATTTTTGCATTTATTATTCCTCCTTTATCCTAATCCCACTGAGTCCAAATGCCTATTCCATTTTAAAATGTGGAAATTATTCAGCAGTTGGCTAGGACTCATATACGTTCATTCTGAGTGATTACTACTATGAGTGATGTTTCTATACTAAAGACACTAGAATAGGTACCTGCTAGTGTAGTTCTAGTGTCTAGTTTTTATTGATTCACACATAGGTAGATTACAAACATAATCTCATTTTCCTATATGATGGGTAAGTATTTATAGAATAAACCAGCTGGGTTGTATTGATACAGCTCTGTTATAAGTAATACTTTATTGATAAATAAATAAATCGAATTTTGAGTGGTGGGTAATTTATTTTCATTACGTGTCTGTCTGTAAACTGTTTCTTGTAACTCGCAAAAGGAGGAGATAGGTACGAAATTATTTTCATGAATCATCAAGGATTGGGCCCTATGTTGGTAGGCAGCGTCTTCCTGCCAAAATAATTTCTTGTGAACAGCTGGAGTAGCTGTACGTCTCACTAAGCTCACCGGTTCGATTGTGCATAATTTTGCTTCTGTGCCTATCAATGTAGTGGGAGCAGTGTGTTAACTTTCGGGAGGTAAACGTTTTTCTTGTCCACAGTACAAATTCCACTCATGTTTTACGTTTTAGACTTCTCTGAATCAATTTGGTTTCGTGTATGTCAGTCTGTGTGGGTGCCCATGGATTTCTGCAACGCTCCTAACTTCCACCTTTGGTTTTGAGTCGCTTTTTGTATAAACATTTTGATATCACATGATTCGATTAGTGCTAAAGGTTGGTACACGAATATTTTCGTATATATTATGTTCACTGTAAATTAGACCACGTTTTCAACAAAGGAGTTCAGGGAGCTATAAGGTATTAGCTTCGATCATTTCAGATTATAATTTTTAATCGAGAATACGAACTACCAATAACGCAATTAGAATTTTCGACATTAAGGTACCAATCAAAATAAAAAATAAGTTGCTACTGCAACTTTGGCTCTCGTATGGGCATAGACCTACATAACTCAGGGTCAGTCCTTTCGGGTAGCCAACATTTATTATTTACCTGTGCAGATTCTACGTGGATCACTGTTTCCTGTGGTCAATGCCTATCTTTGTGCTTCCTCCAGAAAAGCCATAAGTCAAGTACTGGAGTTGGCCGGGCTATCGCATTTCACAAATAATATGCACAGGATTCAAGAATTCTATAATTAATTATTTGCTGCTATTCATGAAGCATAACGTTAACGCTGCAGATTATGACACAACGGCTTATTATTTACCTGTAGTATATATGCCCCTTCTGCATGGATCACTGTTTCCTGTGGTCAATACCTACCATCGTGCTCCCCCCAGGGAAGCCCTAAATTGAGTACTGGAGTCGGCATGACAGTTATCAGGTAAATCTACAGATAAATGATAAACTGCTGTGTAATAATTTCCAGCGTTTTGTTTTAAATCAGAACAAAAGTTTTTAATGGTTTTGATGGCATCATTGTCCGCTGGGTCGGTGTGGTGAAGACCTTTCATCCACGGCCTCTCTTCCCCGCGCGGCGACTACCTTCCCCTCTCCCCTCACCTTATTTGCGGTTTACGGTTTTTGACGCTTTACAGTCGTTCTATTCAACCAATTTAAATTTTGAAAAATCTACCGTACTCGTCCAGGTTCACAGAATGACGCTATAACCCATTTGGCCCAAAAACGTTATTAGAATATTTTTAAATGCATTTTACACTTATAAATTTTAAAATTTCAAAAAATATTTTTCAAATACTTTTTGCCCATTTTGAAGCACTAATTTTGTTTTGCAGTGGTCGCGGCTTCTGGAACTATTTCAGGTCATATTGGCCTTAAACTTAGTTGGGTTCCCATTTAGGAGTGCTGCTTCACCTTAACTTATAGTTTCAAGTCTTATAGTTGGCTTTCCTTATGTTCCTCTGCCCCTACCAAAAAATTAATTTCGAAAAGGTCTTGCTTGTTAGTGTATGACAATTCAGCTAGAAAGACCTTTTTGACGATTAATTTTTTGTTGGAGGCAGAGGGCCATAGAAAATGACGGGGCTCATGTGTTCTGGCCTTTGTTACTTATGCGTAAATTTGAGAAAAAAAATTAAAATTTTCAATGGAAGGGCTTCTACTGAGATATACTTCAGTTGATTTAAGTGAAATATGTCAGCATTGGCAGCTTAGTCTGGGCTAGCCTGTTTCTAGTTGTCTCTGTTGTTAATGACAACCTTGTAGGGTAGGCATGATTGTCTGAATTTGAGTCACCGTATTATAGCAGCACAGGCTATTATTGACCTGGTAGTGGCTGTATACAGCCAGGCAATCATCTTTGGCCACAGACCCAGAACATACATTTATTTATTACCTATGATGTCTGTATGAGTTTCCTGTAGGGTGGTGATCCAATGCAACTCGTGGTACTTAACCTCAGTTTTATTGGCTTGAGTCTTGCCCCTATGTTCAAGCACCTCTTTGAATTTAGCTTTGTTCTTTTTCTGGATGGCTTCAAAAAACTGTCTTATCAGAGTTCATGTTTAGACTTTGTTTTCCTCTGCCTTCGCTGAATGATGTTCAGGGCTCTCTGTGTTCATTTCAGTAGGTACAAAGGTACCGAGCTTTCCTCGCACAATGTTGGTCAGGTCATCCACATAGTCTTATTGTGCCAACATCCTCCTCCTTTAATTGGATGAGTAGTGAGTCAGCCACTAAGAGTCACAATATTGGTGAGAGGCATTTAACGGTGTGGCCATCAGGGACTCGTCTCCCTGCTCTAAGTAGACACCTGCTTTTCCAGCATGGGTCTGATCCATATTGTTATTTGTGGATCAGTATATTTCTTGCCTTTTGTAAGAGAAAGTAGCAGAGAGCTAATTCTTTCACCTCCAATTATTCATCGATCATGGTGACCAGTTCATTAACCACATTGTACACTATATCCGATTGGGGCAGTGGAAGCCTACACCATGCTCCACCAGCATGGAGCTGGGAGGTGCCCAAGGTTGTTTGAAGGACTGTAGCGCCAAGGAAGAAGAAGAATAATAACCACATAACATACGACTTAATTAGGCCAAGCAAATAACAATGACATTATTCTGCAGTTATTAATTGTTAATGTGTTCACAGAGTTTTCACCGTGAGTGTTCAGAATCCAATGGAAAGGTGTCTCCAATGAAGAGCAACATAGCAGTTGAAAACAAGAGTCAACATCCGTCTTCTCAACAACAAGTTCTTGGTAATGATCATATGGAAGTTTATGGAAATCAATCACAAGGCCTAAGAAGTTCTATGTACCAAGCATATGAACCTCAAACATGGAAGCTGAGAAGAGCCCTTCAACCTAAAGAGGTTGAACAACCAATGCATGAGAAAGCAGAGGAACATGTTAACAGAGGATATTATGCTGACCCCCCTGTTCCTCTATCCCCCTTGGATTATGTGAAAAATAGAATCGCTGAAGTGATGAGGACATCTGAAGAGGACGGGGCTGTATCCAAAGGAAATGATAGTCCTATATCCCCTGATGTCAATGAGGATATGGAGTCAACACCTGTTGTGTCTTCCAGTCCTTATATTTCCCAAAATCCTCATGCCTACACATACCCTTACAGCGCACTGAGTTTAACAACAGGAAGTAGTGCAGGGGTATCTATTGCCCCTCAAACGGTTAACAAACCAGGAAATGAACCTATCCCTGAACCGGCACCCTTACTCTCTGCACAGTATGAGCCTCTTTCTGATGAAGATTGAAAATGGTTTGCATTTCGTCTGTAATATATGTTTATATTTGCTGAAATATGATTATACCCGTAAGTTCTATGTTGACTTTTTAAAATTGTTTTTAAGCATACTATTCATAAGCTACTTGGATATAGGAGAACACTCCATCGATATGACTCTAGTCATTCACGCACCTCTGTTTTGCTTCAAAGCCTTATCATAGAGTTGTATGATTTAAGAGAAATTTTTCTTTTTAATTCATATTTTTTTATTAATTTGGGACTTACATTATTAGTTTGGTAGAACAGACATACTGTAATCAGCTTTGTTCAGGCATTCCTTCTTGCAGATACAGTAGAAGTAATGCTGCTAACTGTTTGAGTTGTTTCGTTTTCCATTTGTATGTTTTTATTGCCCTTGTATACCTTGACCTTTTTTTCTCTCCTTACAAAACATAGAAACTGCTTTTCAAATCATCAGTAATTTTCCTGAGTTTATCCAGGCATGCTTCACATTTCCATTAATAGGAGAATGTTAAAATACGTGATCCATGTATCAATGTTTGTTCATTGTCTTCAACAACATTTATTGTAATATATTCACATTGTGGTTAGTTTGTCATTGTCAACTATCATTATTTTATCAAATCCACTATTCGTACTGTAATATATTCATGTTGTGGTTCTTAGAAATTTATTTGATAAGAGTTAAGTATATATTTATATTTTATTTATTGGTGCAAGTATTCAATTTTATTTTAGTTCCCAGTGATATCAAATTCTTTTGGTTGGATAAAATCCTCTCGTGACAACGTTACATTTAAATTATATTAAATTTTAAAAAAATGAACGCAAATATCTTTCTGATTTGTTGTACATACTACACTGTATACCCATAATGTGCGCGATAATGATTGACTAAGAAAGACAAATTCATTGAAAATTATATGTAAATAAGGGAATGCTTTATTGTGAAATCGTGGTGGTAATCCCTTACCTCCTTCAAAGGTCGATGTAAAACCTGAAATGGTAGGTACGAGTATGTACCACAATTCGATTTTGCACATGGGTTGCAATACTAAGTGTTGGATCATAAATTACTTAATTGATTTTGTATGGCTGTATCCAATGAGCTACCACTACCCATGAGCGATTCAGTGATAATGTATTCTGTCACTTCCCCGTTTCTGCTGCTTGGGAGCAGCTGTTTCACTGTGCAAGAGCCGTTGCAACTATGATTATAATTAAATTTATTGTAATATTAGGCAAGAGAACAGCGGGGATTATTAGTTTCATTTGTATATATATTACTTGGACTGTTTGTTTTCCTTCCAAGAATTGTTCTATCTCACCATTATAACTGTATCAAATTATCAATATTTTGAATTCCGTAAAGTGTTGGAGGGCTCTGCTTGCCTAGTATTTTCCAGTTAGTAAATTTGGCTCGAATATCCATTGTTATAACATTCGTGTCACCCAAAATTTGAAGTTATGTACTGCAATAATCTGATATTTACGTATCTTTTTCTTTCTCGCGTTCACTCAGGATTAGTAATTTGTCTTGACCATCTCTCAAGTTCCCATTATCTATCTATAGGTTATTTGCTTGGAACGTTTATTACTCATAATCATGAGTGAAGGGAGAATTTTGTTCAGTTTTTTCGAGTTTATGAGAGCCTTACTTAATTTTTTAATGTAAGTGGTGATCTTGTTGATACTAGGTACTAACACTATTATGACAAAAGTTTTCAATTGAAGAGATACATTATGTTTCAATTAATGAGAAGTTTATTTTGTCCCTCATTCCTTAAAAAGTTGTTGAATGAATAACGAAAATGTAATCACCTAATTCACTGGGGCTATATTTATTTATTTTTAATGTCATGCATAATCGTTCTGTTTTTCTATGGTTGGTTCTGTAGAAAAGTAGATGTTCGGTGATTGATAATGATTTTCAACCCTTCCATCAACGTTCAACGTATTTAAAAATTAACTTGCAACAGCAGCTTCATTGGTTACAACTATTTTGGTTGATTACATCAATCAACCAATGTCTTCATATATTATGAAAACCTGAGGTGGAAATTCAATTTTGAAGACCAGGTTTTTCTCTTCCTTTCTTCACTTTATCCACTTAGTGTATCTTTATTATTTAACGACTCAGTATTATCTAAAAAGGAAATAATTTCATTCTAATCACATAAACATACATAGCATTCATGGTCAGGTCATCTATATCAAGGTTCAGTTAAGTGAGCAAACTAATCAGCTCTGTAGTGCTAAGCTTAGTAACTAAGAACTCACAACTTTGCACACACCTGCATTGGCTCCATAGAAGAAGAGAGCAGTTCAGGACTGATGTTCTAAAATTTGTCTTCTCACCATCAGAAGAAGCATGTAGTCGTACCCTTTTTCAGTAACTGCTCGTGACTGAGAATTGCTGTTTGCTCCAGGATTTCATATTTTGAAAGCGTGGGGTAGAACAATTGTTAGGCTAAGTGTGATTTTGATTCATGACTTGAGTGTCTCCAACCACATAGGTTATATTTTATAGAAATGAAAAACTACGGTTCCAAGTAATATTTAGTGTCACCTGTTGGAGCACCTATAATAAGCGAAATGAGGATGGTGAAAATTACTGCAGTGGTGAAAACTACTGTTTAACTGTACGGATTAAACTCAATTACTGCATCATCTTAGGGATTGTTCGCATAAAATGGATGGCTCCTCTGGGGGATTATTCCCAACCAGTCTCCAAAAAAAAACCAACTGCAGAAGAGTCGTCCATTTTATGCAAACAATCCGTTTCGTTGTACCTCTGCACCATCAGTGAACAATCCAATATAACATTCATCTCAGGTAGGTACCTAGCGGAGTCAAGTTCTATACTTTTGCCAACTCGCCACCCATCCTCCATTCGTTTAAATTGCTTGTTTGAACATCTGGCAATCCAAAACGAACAATTTTGCTACTGAATTCCTATTAACAGAAAAATGCATTGTGATAGCCCATGGCTATGACGTGGGTAAAGAGACGTAATTCTGGCGTCCTCTAGGCAAAAAATGCAAATAACTCCCAGTCCATTGTAGATGTCACCCTATCAGCAAGGATATCAGAACATTACCTCTTTCTGTCTGCCCACTTTTGATCTTCGAAAAACAAGCAGAGCTGGACAACACTTGTGATTCACATAAGACCTTTTAGAAAAAAATAAACCCAAACCACTATAGTTGCCCTGCAATATTCGAATATATTTGCTGCATTAGTAAATCGCTCTTACCCTCGCATTTACAAGGATTTGTAGGAGAGAAAAATCGCGAATGAACTATCGACCATCAATTAACGGCATTTGTTGATGACTTAAATTTAAAATTGTAGCAGTCTTGACAACCAACATTTCCTGGGATCAAAATAGTATGTCTGCTCGATACACCTACTACCTCTTCCTCTGCTGTTGATGACATATTTTTGTTCATTAAGGCAATCCACGTCCACACTATTTAGCAAACAATTTGTAGGAATGTATTTTCCACCAGCTTCTTTTGAGGGATTTTTTTATTGGTATAAACATTTTTGTCATTATTTGTAAGTCTTTATACCATGGCAAATGGTAAAAACAATTTGAAAAATTACCAGTCTACAATCACTGTTGTTTCAAATCGTCCGCAATCATATTATATAACATAGGTACATATTTTCAGAAGAAGTTTGAAGAAGAGGGTTTGTTGGAGGGTACCTAGCCTGTAACTAACTTATGCCGATATTGTTATGATAACTATGTCCCTATCAGGAATTGTAGGACCATTGCAACATATTATTTTACCAGAAAGTTCAATAAATGATTCATGTTTAAAACTTGCTGGTGAAAACCTCAATTATTTTACCTAAATTTTTAACTCATTGAACCAATACCACAAAAAGAATTCAAGAACCAACTTGAAAAAATAATTGTCTATTAGGTAAGCTTAAAAAAATTCTCTGTCATTATGGACATGACTGTATTACTTACATGTGGTGTGTAGCGATAACGAGGAGTACTCATGTCTTCCGTTTATATTTTTGAATGCAAGTAGGTTCCATTTCAAGAGTTTTGAGACCAACCACACTCTCCTAATATGAATAGTTCTTTTTATATGACCTTGCGAAGTTTAGGCAACAAGTGAAGTCACACTGGGCAAGAGGGTCCCGCCCAGGTGGAGGGGTGCAATGACGTCCCTTGCCAAAACTTAAAACCCATACAAACAGAACTATTCATTGTAGGAGAGTGCGGTTGATCTCAAAATTCTTAGAATGGAACCTACTTTTATTATTTGAAAATGGGAGTTTTATAAACAGAAGTCATGGGTACTCCTCATTGCTTGAACTGGTCCTGAAATGAACTCCTTTTGAAAATATGTACTTTTTGGTGGGTATATCAGTCCTTGGGAACACTAAAATTGTTGGTAAAGAAAACTAACAACGTTATGTGTACTTTTACGGAGGTATATTATTTTATTTTGGCTCAAAAATCACATTAAAAGCATTTTCTGCTTACTAATCCCAGATGAACAATAAACCTCTTGCGAACGTGACAACATTTTGTTGGTTTGGAGTGCAACCCTTACTCATACAGTCAAAAGAGGAATGGATCACTGCTGAACCGGAATGTGTGTAGGTATTTATGGGTTTTCAGTAACTCTCTACTTTTCGAAGGAAAGCAGTAGGAGGTGAGTGGTGACATCTTTAGCACAGAATATGAAAATAACTGCTAACATATATGATTCCTGTTGACTACAGTAGGTAGGCACTCAGCCAGGAAGTATTTCTCCAAACATATAGCGAAAATTGAAATGAAATATAAATTGGTCAGTTATCGCAAATTTCGTATTCAAACCAAACTTGGTCGTTTGCAGGGTCATTTGTTCTCATTCGATCCCTAAATACCTCAATGTTCATCCCGTTGGCGAGTAGAAAATATGTGTATGGGGCGCGTAAAAGGATTTCTACTGAGGTATATACCTACTGAATGACGAGCAAACTTGGCGAGTCAGAGAGCGGGTTAAAACATTATTAGATCTTGCAAAGATCAAATTTATGAGTGCCTATCTCATCTAGGCAGGCGTATTTAGTGATTGGATACAGAATTTAATTTCGTACTCGGTTGTTATGTACATTCTAACTTCGCTGCTCTATGAGCGCTGTCTGGTGTTCCCATGGTATTATTGTTTTCAGTGTCAATATACGCAATGATTTTTTTTCATTAGTCATGACGCTCAAGGCTGAATGAAGCCTTAGAGAACCTGAGCGTAATGGTCATTCAAATAATTTCGGATTTTGAACACATCGCACCTTCATTTTCTTGGACATGAACCTACATAAGGTACTAGTTTTAAGCAGTGTTGGTAGCTCTTTCAGTTTCAAATGATCAATCTTGGAGTTCTTTCCTCAGCTTGAAACCATTAAAAAATCTACGAAAACATGAAAACATCATTAAAACATTCCTGCCTCACATTTTTGAATACCTCAGATATTTATTTTTTTGAGGAATAGATTTTTTTTTTAAGGAAAAGGAAGTAAATACCTGTTCACTAACTGATTAAGTAAATGTCAGTTCAGATGGGTAAAACATTTACTGACTGTGGTTACCTAATTAATTACTGGTCAAATGCTTGAATAACAGGCAGTAAGAAAGTAATTCCACACTCGAGAAGTTTAAAACCAGTTCACTTACCTGACTTATTTATGGCTGACAGGTCTATTACTGATTAAATGCTAACCTGAGCCTGGTAGGGAGATAGTATATCATTACTAGGTTTGCAATCCCGGCCCAACATAATAAATCTATAATTTCCATGTTTTTAAATATTATATTTATCTATAACGAAGTTTTCCTTCCAATTCCGTCATCAATGGCCTCAGTCAATAGATAATACGTACCTACATTTATATTACTGAGCATACTTTAAGAAGACAACTCTGTCTAATAGTGTAACATTGTGTCCTTTCTTGTATAACCTCATAAATGTTTCGCATCAAGGTATGTACACATTATTTCTATTTAACCTGTATATATAACCTAATTATACGTTATTTGAGATGTTATTTAGTACAAGTGGGTCATATTAGCTGTGATGTATTTTTGTTGAAAAATGTTATTTTATTTTGAAGGGTTATTTAGTGCAATTTATATTTTGTGTAATTACTGCTTCTATCTCATTTGCAATTGTAAATACATGTTTATATATTGATCAATATGTTGTAGAACTATTATGTTAATATCAGTCTGGATTTTATAAATGGCAAAACTTCACTACTGTGTATTTTTCATCTGAAAGATCAGTTCCTGGGTATAAAATGTTGTGTTTTCATGGTGTGAAAGTAAATAATGTTGGTACGACTATGTCAATATCAGTGGTCAGTAGGGTTGCGACATCGGATTCAAAACATCGATATGGACATCGATGTCAACATCGGTCGCTCAACATCGATGTGGGAAAAACATCGGCCAGAAAACATCGATGTTTCGATAATATCGAACTTCGATGGCAGCCCTACATTACATACTTCCTAAACATCACACGTTCAAGGATTTTCCCAGTCATTATGTGGTAACCGTCGATTCACCCAGGTAAAAAACCATCTGGACCTGTAGTGTTTGACTTGAGGTGGCTCAAATACCAGCCAACCGGAATCATACAGTTCAAATCAAACTACATTTTGACTACGATTTCAAAAATCTTTCCTGCCGTCCAACACCAGGAGTCGTTTGACAAATTGGGGAAATCATGTGCTCATGTAGATAACTAAAATGAGTAATTAACAATAAAGAATTCAACATAGGTGTCATCATACCTACGCAATTTTATTTTTAAAAACTCTAGAAAAAAACAAAATTAAAATCTATTGAGGGAAAAAACCGATGTTGACTTCAAACCATCGATGTTGACTTCAAACCATCGATGTCCGATAATATCGACTAGCTAAACATCGATGGTAAAAACATCGAACATCGGAGCCAAAACATCGATGTTTCGATAATATCGAACATCGATGCGCAACCCTAGTGGTCAGCCTCGCCATAGTCTTCACTATGGTAACGTCGGGGGTTTCCCTCTTCCATGATGGTTTCCCTTGGAAACCATAGGTTCCAACCCAATGATAGTGCATATATATATTAATAAAAGTCTTCATCAATTAAAATAAAGCTTGAAATACACTCAGCAAGGGTAAGCGATAGGAATTCAGGATAGGTAAGCCGACAGTATTATGAAGAATATTGAACATGATACAAAATCACAGGCATATGTGCAGGCCACGTACCTATATTACAGTATGAGACCTTGTCAGCAATAAACCGCCTCAGTATGTAACATTAGGTAGGTACCTATCAATCTGACTAAGATAACTACCAACCCGATTTATCAAAACTAAATAGGTCCACTGTTATACTAAAGGTTAGGTGCGACGAATCTTCTTCCCAGTAAACAATTTCCAGGAGTCCCATTGTTTTCACTTTCTTGGTCAAGTGAGCCAACCTACACCATAACCTCCACTCCTAGGCTGCACATCCTTAAATGCCCAAAGTTTGCACGGGGCCAATGTTGGACAACTGAGTTTACCAACGTAGAGGAAGTATTGTGCCCCAATCAAATCTCGATCCAATATTTATTGTATTCTAAAGACTGCGGATTTCAAGCTGAACTGCCCTAGACAGATTCCTAAAGTACGTAACACTGAACTCAGAACAGAATATGTATTTTGCTACAGTGTTGTTCACCACCCCCCCCCCCCCCCCACAACTCATGCATACTCATTCACTTGCCCCCCCCCCCCCCCCTCCCACCATTTTGGTTCGATTTTTGACATTCTTAAGGTCACAGAGGACGAAAGTGTCAAGTGTCACTCATACCTTCCAAAACGCTACAAAGTCCTTGTCACATGGGTTTATTATTCTACTGGACATACCTACAGAAATGTTGGCTGTTCATTTATTGTTTATTTCAGGTGAAATAATTGAAATAGCTATTTCTGATGGTTTCCACCATTTTTGGTCTCTAAAACACGAATTAGGTACGCTCCTTTTTTTTTCAATTTATCTTTGATCATTGGTAGTGCCATTTAATCGTCTTGATCCACGTGTTGATACTCTACTTACAGTGTTATTATACAAATTGGTGGTTATTTCAGACGATTTCCCAGGTTTTTGACTCATAAAAAATCAATTTTGGGAGCTGAACATTTGGTAGAACCTCGATTTTCCACTCTTTGGTCAAAATCGACTTCATATTCGGTCTTCTCGTCCCCAAAAACATGGAAAACGATACCTCAAAAGCTAATGTTACTAACATGTTACTAAAACACAAAAAGTACCTATTTTTGTGCACATTTTCATTCATAACATCCCTGGGTATATTCCGATCGGGCTGAAAAGTTTCGGGAAACAACTAGGGCCCAAATGGAGCATGTGTGCAAAAGAACGACTTTTTTAGACCAAAAATGAAGCCGGTACACGTGATACGGCGGACGGCGTACGACATACGGTGGACGGACATTGCATTTTTGGAATCTATGCACCTTGAAACGTAAAAGAACAAATTTTGAGGGGGTGTTATAAAAATTTTTTGCTGAGCGATTACATAGGTGTATTATTCACAGAATAATAAACCAAAAGTGTCAGGTTGAGTAACCAAAAACGGCCTGTTCCAAAAAACCTACAGTCTGGCGGAACTATATATAACGGATAATATATAAATATAGCAGACTATATAACTATATATTATTTATTTAGTCCGTTATATTTATATAACTATTGTATATCAGTAGCGGTGCGTAGGCTCTGAAACGGTGGGGCACCAAACCAGAACACAAAACCAACTGATTTTTCTACAAAATACCTCAAGGCAACAACACTCTTCCCTTCATTTACTGATTGACTGACATTCAGCAAAGGCTTATCTCTTCCTAAACTTTTAATCAACACAAACACAAGACTGTCGTACAAAAACGTTGAAAATTTCGACTGTAAATTAGCCACCAAATTCATGTGATACAAAAATATAGTAAACTAAAATATGAACAACGTAACAATGACCCATTGACCGGTACCTACTTGAATGGAGAAGCTATTGACTAGAAGCTAGGTAGGTACTTATCTGTGTTAAGACACCGGATCAATCCACAAGACCACAAACAGAACAACACTCATGTAGCTACAAATCCAAATCTGTCACCTGAAATGGACCAAAAACTGACGCACAAAATTCGACGCAAGAAATGGAAAACTAACAACAGAGTAAACAGAGAAAGCAAATGTGATCCACGAATCACGAGACAGCAAAAACAAATCGGAAGATGAAGCATTCGTAGCGAGATGACAAGCTGAACCGAAGTGATCGAATCGACTGTGAAAAACAACAATTTTTGGGTGGAAATCAGATTCTGGGGACAGGCCCAAAGAGGGCGTGGCAATCAACATTTTTACTGGACTGAGCATGCCCGGAGGGGCCACTTTATTTTCTCAGTTGCCATGGGAACACTAGTTCCCAGGACCTGCCAGTTTCACGAGCTTAGGTTTCGATTTCGATTGCAGGACATCGATTACTGTCGATGTCCTGCAGGTTTTGATTTCGATTGCTATATTCTGATGACATGCTTGGTCTGTTGGATGCTCTACTGGAATATCCATGGCCAGAGAAATCTAGCCGGTCGCTGGTAAACTTTGTGAAAAAAGCTAGGTACGGTGAGAAATTCAAACAAACTCAACACATGGTTGGATTTTTTTACTCAGTGTTTTTGGGTGTCGGGCCAGTGGCCTTATGGACGCAACGCTCCTGCTATGTATAAATATAACAGATAGGGAACGTAAAAATTGAGCATAAACTCGATAGGGAAACATGCAGAAGATTTAATGCCCATACTTAGTTCATCATAAACTTTACCTGGATGATCTGAAGAATTCAGGTGGAATGTGTCGTTATCTTGAGGAGAATCATCCCTACACAGAAGCTGGTGAACTTAGCGGTCACATTCGTTCACTTGGTAGGCAATGAATAGAGGGTAATTGCTTGGATTTCAAAACCGGAATAAAAGCAGCCCGTTAGTTCATACTATGAATGTTTACGTCTGATAAACCTGTCAACTACCGCCAGTAGGGTAAAGCTCTGCACATTGAGCCACTTTTCAAACTATCTTGACTTCCCGAGCTATTCATACTCCGATTTCTCCTTTTTTTTCTCTGGATCAATCAGGAAACATGTTGGCTACAATATCCAGTGGTTGAAATTGAATTTCTCACATTTGAGTTAGAATGGTAGCAATTTTCGCAAACCCTTCCAAACCAGCCCAAGGTACAACCATGGTTTGTACCTTGAGCCACCCATGTATGTACCTTGAGCCACCAACGTTGACTTGGGTATTCGAAGTTATTTCTCTAAACCAAAGGAAAATTCATTTAAGACGCTGTAAGAGACACATAGTTATTTCACTAGTTCTCATTAAAAAAAAAAATTAAAAATGTAAAAAATAAAAAAAAATAAATATAACAAATAATTATATCTGTGGGACACTTGAGAACGTTTACATATAGTAGTTCCTCGAACTACCCTTCGACAGCCTGTTCTAAGAGAAATTCGAATCTCCCGCCAAAGGCGAAAAAAGCAGGGTCGCATCCCCGCGGAGTGCTCTGCCATCGTCCGCACCGCGGCGCCGGCAACACTGGTGGCGCTCCGATGATTCATCACTTTTCTTTTGGCTGCCTTTTCGACAGTTTGTTCGTGCCGTTTTTTCGTGAGTTTTTTGTGATTGTGCATGAATTTGGCAAGTAAAACCCTTTTCTTCGATCGCTGCGTCAAGGTAGGACTGTTGTTTTCAGTTTCCTTTCTTTTTAACGCACAGGATATTCGTGGAACGTCGTTTTCACGATGTTCACATCCGCGGTCCCCCCGGCGACCTCGTGGTCCCGTTCTCGACGTTCTGGATCCGGTTTATGATGCGCAGAGATCTCGAGGGGATTTCGAGTCCGATGAGGATGAACCTCGATATCTCCGGACGCGATTGGATCGAGAAGTCGACGACTTTTCTACGCGGGGATACCGCTCGCGATCACGTTCGCCCCGGAGACGTGAGGTTACCCTCTTCGAAGGGCCTCGCGGTTCTCGCAGAGATTCCCGAGGAGCCTACCCATTTTATGATTTTGGGGGGTGTTCATTCGGAAACGGTCGTCATGTTCGGAAGGCTCACCCAGATCGCGAATTTGGGGGGCACTTCGCCCGCGATATCGATCGTGAATTGATACGCGGGTCCTCCGATCGTCTTTCCCCGAGGTCTCACCCGGATCGCGAATCTGGGGGGCCTCTCGTCCGTGATGACGATCGAGAATCGGTACGCGGACTTTCCGGGGACGTTTCGGATCTCGACGACACATGGGGCGACGAAGGGGCCACTATCCCGCCCCCGGTACCCCCGGGGACGGGGGACCCCACTAAGGATGGGACTGGGGCATCCGGTTCATCGGATTTTGCAGGTTTTACCCCTCCTCCTGCAGGAGATTCGGCCCCAGACCCAGGCCCTGACGCCGGATTGGATCCCCAGGTGCTTTTGGCCCTGGGAGATAATCCCGCCATTCCGCCACCCCCTGCTCCGCGAATTCATCCAAGTATCGCGGGTCGTTGGGAACACCATTTGCGAAATGGTGTCCTGCTAGAGGTTTTTAATGCCCTTCAGGCTAAATACACGATCCCCGCGAACTTGCCGGCGCTTGCACCGCCCAAGATGAATCCGGAGATAGCGGCGTCAGTGGGGGCGGGCCATAAATCTGTGGACGCGTACTACGTCGGCATTCAGCGACAATGCGCCACAGCCATCTCGGCCCTAGGTATGGGCCTCTCTTCGGTGGCGGAGAGAGGGGGTGCTGCTGTCCCCGCGATGGGGGACAGCTATGTCAACATGTGCGATGCGGGACGGGCCATGACGGCCCTGTTCTATGATGTAAATCGCACCAGGCGACGGCTATTGTTGGCGGTGTGCTCCCCGGCCCTCGAAAAAATTTCTAGGGATGTCCCGCCATCAGAGTGGCTCTTTGGGGAAAATCTGGGAGCGCGATATAAGGAATTTCTGGGGATGGCCTCCAGTGCTCGGGGTTTAGTGTCCCTCAAAAAACCGCCCTCCCGCACCCCCTCGCCCTCAGCAGCCCTCGGGGCCAGTAAGCCTGCAACAACAGGGAAACAAGAGAGGTCGAGCTGCTCGTCGGGGTGGGCAGACTCACAGACCGGCCAACAAATCCCGAGGAAACCAGTCCTCCAGGGCACAACACTGCTCATTCAGAGGGTCGACGGGGCCGCACAGCAGGAGCTGAGCTCGGCGCCCCCACAGGTAATTAACCCCCCCTTAGGGGGTCGATTGTTTAATTTTATAGGGAATTGGCGGGCTATCACGGATAATCCCAAAATTTTTTCATGGTTGAACGGGGTTGAGATACCTTTTCACACGATACCGACCCCCAACCCTAGATTGCGTCCACACTCGTCAGATAAGGCGTTTGTTCAACAATTTTCCATTATTTTAGACAGGATGGTGCGGGGCGGGGTCGTGAAAACATGTACCTCACACCCGGGTCAAGTGGTTTCCCCCTTTTTCTTGGTGGACAAAGCGTCAGGGGGAAAACGATTTATATTAAATTTACAACATTTAAATTTATTTATAGACGCCCCCCACTTTAAATTGGAGGATCACCGCACCATGCGGGACCTCATTGAGCCTGGGAGCTTTGGGGCGACAATCGATCTGATGGACGCATACTATATGGTGCCAATTGCAGAGCAATCTCGAATTTTTCTCAGATTCTGTTTCCAAGATCAATTGTACGAATTTACGTGTTTGCCCATGGGCATGTCGGTTTCGCCGTATGTTTTTCATAAGCTCATGCGCCCCATTGTTCAATGTCTTCGCTCGCAGGGCATAAAGTGTGTAAACTACTTGGATGATTTTGGTATCATGGGGTCGTCTCAGATGGAATGTGCAAGGAATATTACCATTTTGTCGGACCTTTTACGACACTTGGGGTTTATCATTAATGACGCCAAGAGTAAATTTTCCCCTTCGCAACAGTTCGTGTTCTTGGGGTTTTTGTTTGATACGGCAGACTTGACAATTTCGCTTCCGCAGGAAAAACGCTTACGGATCAGGGAGTCGTTGTGTAAATTCCATAAACTACAAACCTGCTCAATTCGACATTTAGCGGGGCTGATAGGTACACTAGTGGCCGCGATACCAGCAACCCCCTATGGAAAACTGTACACAATGCATTTGGAAAGGGTTAAGGTTGAGGCCCTAAGGGCAAATAACCATAATTTTGACGCAAAAATTCAGTTACCATTATCCATACGGTCAGATATTGAGTGGTGGAGTAGCAATATTATGACGTTGTCCAATCAGCTACATAATGACGATTATTCCCTCACAATTTCTACAGATGCGTCATTATCAGGTTGGGGGGCGGCCTCCGGGGAGGCCACAATCAACAGTTGGTGGTCAGTAACTGAAGCTGGTTGGCATATTAACGCGTTGGAATTGAGGGCAATTGAATTAGCCTTACAACATTTCGGTGACGTCGAGAGCGACTGCCGTATCCTCATTAGGGCGGATAATACCACGGCCATCAGCTGTATTAATAGGCAGGGGTCTATGTTGTCCCACCGCCTGTTCGAGCTATCTGAACGGATCTGGCGGTGGTGTGAGCAGAGGCGTATTGTCATTTTTGCATCCTACGTCGCCTCCAAGGATAATACAGTGGCCGATGAATGTTCTCGACGTCTCCCTGGGACAACGGAATGGTCATTAGGTGAGGAGGTTTTTCGGGCTATCATAAACGATTTGGGGTGTCCCGACATCGATATATTTGCCTCTGCAGCAAATGCGAAGTGCGACAGGTTTCTTTCCTGGCACCCAGACCCTAGGGCATGGGGGGTTGACGCCTTCACCTTTTCTTGGAAGGGGTGGAATTTTTATGCGTTTCCACCGTTTGCGCTGGTCCTCAAAGTGCTGCGCAAAATCATTGCGGAGGAATCAACGGGGATAGTTGTCGTACCGGAGTGGCCGGCACAGCCCTGGTACCCCACCTTTTTTGAATTACTGATCTCCGCGCCCCTATATTTTCCTAACGATCGATTGTTACACTTGCCTTTCAGGGACCAGACCCACCCACGGGCGGACAAGCTACGATTGATAGCAGGGAGGTTGTCCGGCAAGCGTTCGAGAGGCGAGGGATTATCGCCCCGGCAGTGGACACTATATTAGCCGCGTTATCGCCCTGCGACATACGCCCAATACCAAGGATGCTATCGGCGCTGGTGGGAATTTTGTAGGAAGCAAGGGCTGAGTCCCTGGGATCCCAAGCCTACTTTAGTGGTGCACTTCCTTCAGACCATACTTCAGGGCACCTCGGTATCGCATGCTACCTTTAACATTTACAGATCGGCCTTGTCCCTTATTGCGGCGGAGCCTTCGGGTTCTGACCCCCTTATTTCCCATTTCTTGAAGGGAGTGTCACATATTCGTCCGCCGGCTGCGCGGTATGACACAACTTGGGACCCACAGGGGGTGTTACTGTGGTTGGAAAGAACCGGTCAGGGATTTCCTTGGCTGTCCCACAAGTTAGTAACCCTGTTGTTGTTGGCAACAGGACAGAGGCTCCAGACTATTGCGTCAATAAAGTTATCGGAGGTGCAGATACGTCCAGATCAGGGGTTGGACATCCGTATCTCTAGCCGGTTGAAAACCTCGGCGCCTTATAAGCCGCAACCATGCCTCACTGTGCCGTTTTTTCCGCAACGGCTGCTCCTCTGCGTGGCATCCCTCATGGCAGAATACCTCCAGGCGTCGGCACCTTTGAGGTCCCCAACCACGGACGCATTATTCGTTATCACCAGACTCCCATACACGGCGGCGTCCCGCCAAACGATTTCGGGTTGGGTGACGGGGGTGGTAAGGGAAGCGGATTTTTTCACGCCGCATTCGACAAGACACGCGTCAGTGTCGGCTGCGAACAGAGCGGGAGCCTCCTTAGATACCATTTTTAAGGTGGCAGGGTGGACGAGGAACTCGGCGGTGTTCGCTAAGTTTTATAATAGACCCCTAGTGGCCGACGACTCACTCATCTCCCATGTGTTTGTTTCCACACCGGAGTCATAATCTGTTCTCCTATCGTTTCAGGTGAGGCAGAATGGACGGAGCGTCACCTCCTCAAAAGGTTGGGTGTGAACCACGCATGGGCATTACCGCGCAATGTAGACACGGCATCCATTCTCCCCTTTTTGGTTTTTGGTGACACCCCTTATTTGTAATTACAGTACAGTTACAGGAAATTATAATTGCTTGTCCAGATTAGCCGTGGTTTGTGTCTTTCCCCTTCCTGGAAGAGAGTTTAAGAACACCAGTTGGGTGATATGTGGATTGGGGCCTCCCAGCCCCGACACTGGCAGGGACAAAAAAAAAGGGGAGGGGGAGACGTTATATCGGGAGAAGACTAACTGAGCCCAGGGAGGGAGCCCAAGGAGGGGTGAGTTTAGGTGCTCCGGGTCCGGACTACACAGGTCTCAGAGACCGTTTTTCGACTTTCAGATTTTAGTCTTCTCTCTGGGCGTTTTTTCCCTAGAGCAACTGCCTAACTTGGTTTGATTCTTTAAACAAACTACATGTAAACGTTCTCAAGTGTCCCACAGATATAATTGATGAATAAACGAACTTGTGAAGTTCATTCCTAATTATATCTAGTGGGACACTTGAGAACGTTTAGGACCCTCCACACCCTGCCCTATTGTCTTGGACATGGCTGGCAGTTGCTGATTTTCGTCTTTCAAAGAGTGATGAATCATCGGAGCACCACCAGTGTTGCCGGCGCCGCGGTGCGGACAATGGCAGAGCGCTCCGCGGGGATGCGACCCTGCTTTTTTCGCCTTTGGCGGGAGATTCGAATTCTGAATTCGAATTTCTCTAAGAACAGGCTGGCGAAGGGTAGTTCGAGGAACTACTACATGTAAACGTTCTCAAGTGTCCCACTAGATATAATTAGGAATGAACTTCACAAGTTCGTTTATTCATCAAATTTTCATAATGACGAGTCTCTCAAAATCAGACTTGGGTAACTGTGCAGTAGACGGCAGACTTTGTTTTAGGGAAGCCCTACTATTTTAAAGAATAACCCTATTTCTTTTGTAAAGCATACGATTCCAAAGGTTCATAACAAAACAACCTACGTACATTCTTACTGAGGTACTCGATATTCTTTATTGAGTACTCTTCTCAGTATTCTTTACTGAGGTAGTACTCGATATAGGTATTTTTCAGTCTGTAAAAGGGAAACCTTTTTGCCCATAACCAAGAATGTGTCATAATTGAGAGACCTTTACAGATATCATACTGTTACACTGTGACACATAAGTATTTAAACTTGTAGCTCTACACGGGAAATACAATACAGACTAACTAGGTACTTAATCATGTATATATGTGGTATGAACTTACTGTTCTGCATATCTTTTTCTCGCCTTTCTTACCGATGTTTCGGCAGGTCCACTTCTTTGGTGGTGGAGGCATAGGGAGTTGATACACTAAGCGGAAATCACTAGGAATACAGGGTGTGAGAAAAGAACAATAACGAATGAAGTACAAAGTACTAACGATGGGCTGGACTGTATCAACCTGATACTTTGTCACATGTACCGCAATGTATCAGGTTCTCTTAAATGTTACAATCTGAAACTATCAGGTATTCAGTCACACCTTCAACAGGGAACTAACCAGGTAGGTACGGAGCAATCGACTTGTTATTGTTACCTTCGCTGTTCCATTCTGTCACATCTAAGTGAAGTGTTCCTGTTCCTGACAGGTACGTACCAACCTAAATCCCTTCCACCAGCTCCTTCTTCTTCGATCTCCCTATCACACTTTGGTCTTTGGTCTCTTTTTAAAACCTAGTTCCTTCCTATAAAGAAATGGTGCCCTTTCTCAGAAAATTGAAAGAAAGTTGACCTATGGTTGCAGAAAAGATCGGCTTTTCAGGGTGAATTCGAGATGCGACAGGCTCACAGGTGGTGTGGAAAATGAATGGAAGGGAGTAGCAAGTAAAGACCCAGGCAGTCCCAACGTGTGAAGGAAACGGGAAGTGGAGTGGAAGGGGCTGTTCCTCCTTCCAGATATTGAAATGAAATGAAATGAACTTTATTTGTATAAGCCTTAAAGGCATTACAAAGAGTTGCATAAAAACACACATCTGAGTAAAATAAATAAGTACTTGAACCATACACTAAATGGTGATGTATAACAAACGGACAAATCTAATTTTTACAGGTGTTTCAATCAATAAATGATTCTCTTCACTTCTCAAACTTTTCACAAACTTATTTACATATACTTAACCATCTAAAAGTTTCCATCCAATTGGAAATTACAAAACTCAATTTAGGAAACCCTCATTAACAATTACTTGACGCTGCCTCACAGCCGTCTGAATGAAACAATTTAGCTTCCCGTAATCATGGGTCCCTTCTACATTTAGCAATCTAACCAAATGCTCCTCGTCCAGCAAGACATTCCCAAGATACCTTCTCCTTTCACCCTTGAAAATGGGGCAACTGCATAAAAGGTGGGTTAGGGTATCTCTTTCCCCGGTATTGCATATCGGACAAAAAACATCCCCGTCAAATGTAGTTTTAATACCAGTGAGGTAAAAACAGACTTTCTTATGCCCAGCCAATCTTAACTGTGCCACTAGTCGTTTGGCATACAACCCCCTACAATCTAAATACGCAGACGATCTTTGTGCTTCCGAGACCAATTGACAAAAATATGAGTTAAATTTAGATGCCTGAACTTTTGCAAAATCCTCAGAAAATGAGTGAGATATCAGCCTAGAAATTAATCTGTCCGTGCGGGCACGAAACGCCTTAGCCTCCATCTCCTTTAAGGCCTCAACCCCCTCCGAACCAAGCAACATTTGGACCTGGTGAACCCAGTTATACCTCATATCATCTGTTGGTGCAAGTTTTTTTTAAACGTAAAAAACATATTTTTGGATAACGCGAGTCATTCATTGATAACAATTTAGCCCACCATGATAAAGCTCTTCTTGCCACGTCAACTTTAGTGTGCCACAAACCAAATTCCTTCCTTACATACACATCCGGAGTGTTCCTTGGGAGAAACATCAGAGAATTGAAGAATCTGATCTTGAATCTCTCAAGTTGGTTCAGGTAGGACAAACCACACACCTCAGCAGCATATAGAGAGGATGATAAACAAAGAGCTTCTACCAGTTTTTTCCATGACTGCACACTATTGTTTCGCGATTTTCGAATAACTCCTTCGAGATATTCCTTGACGCCTAGCAGCATTTTAGGTTCTTAGCTGAGAAAAGTATCAGGTACTGGAAAGAACAGGAACAACTTGTTCTTGTGACAGAAAAAAACTGTCACAACCCATCTCTACAAACTACTGAAAAGGCGCGCACTGATATGTCCGATGAGGGGAAAACTTGCAGAGGGAGACGAGCCATAAAATAATCATGGATTTTATAGTATCCATGAGATAATGGAACTGATAACAAATTAGGCAGTTACAACAACTGTCAAAATTCAGCAGGACCACCCGTGTGATGTCACTGCCCCCTAGCAGGGGGGGCAAAATCTCACTCTGCAACTTGGGGCAAAATCTCACTCTGCAACTTCCCACCACCTCGATCGTCGGCGCACTCTCTTGGTTGGGGGTGCTACTTGCCTTCCCATCCCATGCCCCACATAAAGTTGTAACAACAACTTGGTGGTTTACAGAGACTGAGACAATTTGGGCCAGATGGGTGGACAGGGAGGCAGTGCTGTGCGGCGTGGGTGAGCTGCATTTTGATTGGCTGAGAAAACCATCATAATCATGTGGCCCCTAGTTTAGTTGTATAACCCAAGTTTTCTCACATGACGTCGAAGAAATTTTGAAACCATTTTCAAAACTGAAATTTCAGATTCAAAAATGGAATTTCAGATTTCATAGAAATTTTTCCTAGATTCAGTATGGAAGGATATATGAAACCACAAACAGTAAACAGAAACTATTTTTTATTAAATTTGGTCAACAGCACGGATAATATTATTTTTAAATAGCATTATGAAAATTAATATTATGATGAAATACTAATAGGGATCAGACTTATAGGCTCGAACTTACTAAATTTGGTCACGCACAATGTGGGTACGGTGCTGGGAACACTATAACTGGTGCCTAAATAAAGACTGACATGAAGGATAGCATGATATTCACTCCTCATGATGCATAATCATTACAATTGTTGCAATTCATTGTACAGAAAATATCACAGGCTCAGACATTTACTGCAACATATCTGGAAAAGAAACAATGAACAAAAATATTATTTGCGATGCTACTTTCAGGATTTAAACATACTATTAAGTAATACATGCGTTATAGGCTGCAAAACCCCCACTGGCCTATGTACAGAGATACTAAAGGCCTCGTGCATTCTGAACCCCTTTCCACTCAATCGGGTGAGGCAATGAGTACCAAAAGCGAAATGATCAGATCGATCTAGTCCTCTCTTTGGAGGACACCCGATCACGTCCGTGACACTGGCAGGGCAGTCAGGCGAAAAGCCCAAGCCTGAAATGGCTATTACCGACTACCTACTGCTATACTTTTTGTGACTGCCGGGCTACCCGTGGACACCAACCACATTTTCATCGAGAAACAGAGAGGCATCGCCTTCTTAGTCTCGTGATTCAATTGTTTTTGTTCGTGTAAAACAGTTCATTCATGAGACAGAAGTGGATGTAAATGCTCATTGGGTAAATTAGTATCCATATCTCATGAGTTGGCATCCACGAAAAGAGTTCATGTGATTTCAACGCCATAGGTTCTTCATGGAATGACAGAATGAAAAGGCAAACTCCTACGGACTCTTATTCAACAGATTGAGATATATATTCGGCTCACTCTTAGAAACATCTGGAGTTCTGTTAAGGTATGACAGTCATCCCAACCCTAATGAATAATGAAAGAACTACATGGACTAGTTTCCTACACCAGTATACGTATACAATGACTTGAACTCAGTCCATACTGATCTTCTTGCAGCACCCGTAGCCTTCATTTGGAAACCTACTTCAGTAAAACACCCCACGGATTGGGAAAAACATCGGGAGTCATCCAGTCATACAATCAGTGAGAAACATCGACAATGACTGCCTTGATTACGACAGTAGCTACGCTTTCTGCACCACGGAATATTACCCCATCAAGAATCAATATTCAATGGCCATTGACGTCGCCACCTCACGTGCATCCAAAGAAGATAGCTTTCATAGAAGATGCTAAAACCACAAATTCTAGTGAAAAAAAGGCTCCCTTATTTGGTGGTTACAAAGCCACCAAAATTCTAACAAAGAAAGCTCAGCAATGTCCAATGTCACCTATAACAAATTAGCCCAGCCAATGAATCCAACGAATTCTCAAGGGGGGGGGGGGGGGGGGGGGACACAATTTTTGATTATGGGACTTCGTTCGGACTAGTTATAGAGATATCTACGCTCAAAATCCGCTACTAACTTTGAAGAAAACAAATTTTTTCTCAAGGTTTTTGCCGTATTTTACTACCTAACTCTTCAGCCCTTCATCCTATATAAAAGTCATGAGGGAGGAAGAAGATGCAGAACATTAAATTTCCTCCAAGAATACATTTTTTTTACTACTTTATCTTCAACCGTTCGTAAGTTCATGGCATTTCAACTTCAGGTATATGTGAATTCTGAGATTCTGCAGGATAACTGAACTTTCGTATTTTTTGTTATTCCACTGCTCCAAGTCTACATAAGCCAAAATTTACATGTATTTATATGCATAAACAGGTACTACATATAACTGGCACATTATGTGCATTATATGAAGAAATTATGCGCATATTCTATGTTTTATATAAACTACCCATACGCGGCATGTGTTGCAATGCCACCCAAAGTAGGAAAGTGTTAGCTTTCAATTTTGTTTGTTGAAGTGCTTTTGATACAATTTTTTCCCTGTCTGGTGTGTACACGAAGGTTTTCAGTCAGTTTTCTGCGTTGGGTTTGCGTACCATACATGTAAGAATCTCGCACCAAATAGTAAAATGTTTCTACTAATTCAGAAACCTTCATGGGTGTACGCACAACTCACCAGTTCCATTGCACTTGGGTGAAAGGTATAGGAACGCATACATTGCAAACAAAGAAACACTCTCAACATTTTATTAGATAGACATATATAAGAAACATTGTTAACGTTTTATTATATAGACATAGATGAGTAGAGTTAAGTGTTAAACGTTAAGAAACATTCTTAACGTTTTACTATATAGATATATATTAGTTAAGTGTCGGCTTTCCAGCAACTGGATGAATACTTAATTCACCTAACCACTACCAAAGTAAAATGCCATCCACGGATATATTATCATTATATTGATTTGAGCAACCCATACAATACCTACAGGATGTCCCTTGAATCATTAACCTCTTTGAATGTGCAAGATACCTACTCGATTAGGTACTTCATACTTCACCAGTCCCAATCAGCTAAATTTTTGACGACTATTTTCAAAATTTCTAAAAGGGCAATTGAATTTTCACAAGCAACCCCACTTGTTATGTCACACACGAACTGCCACTAAACTAAGATGAAATTTTTCTTTTCAAGTACTCATGCGCCAGATACTGTAAAGTGGCACCTACCCTACCAATTATTTGTATAAAAGAAAAGTTTATTTTTACTATGCCCAGTTTTCTTTTATAGTAATTTTTGTTAAAACTTTGTGCAACTCTTTTCCCTTAGTCTACACAGGGTGTGCTCTGAATAATTTTGAAAACCGCCACATTCGAATCCCATGGCCTGGATGCTAGCGCCGCAACTGCCTCCTCAACTCTGTGCATCGTCTATGCAAACTCCTCGGAATTTCGTTCACAAATATTATACCCTTAAAAAAGAAGATTTTATTATTTTCCCTGAATGAAGTTTGAAGGATAGAGGACACCACTGGGATTTCGAGAGGAACTTTTCACCACAACACGCGTGAATTTTCCAAGGCTTCAGAGAGCTGCTGCCACCTGCCGCCATTCAGAAAATTCACTCACTTTCTCTCTTGCCGTTTGCTGCCGTCATTCTGTCCCTAAGTTATAGCTGATACCGTTTGCTGCAGTCATCCCGTCCCTAAGTTATAGCTGAATATTCAGTATTATCTTTTATATTTTCCCCAAGATTCTCGCTGGCTGATGAAATTGGAGGTCTATTCACCATAATTTCCTATTTGGATCTGTTTCATCTGCATTCTTCGCAAATTGCTGCAACGTCTTCTGGTAAGTGCCACCTGTTCCACGTCTTCGGTCCGTTCTATCACCAATTTCAACTCAAATCCGCAACATCTCGCTTCCTTCTGTATCAAATACCATCATTGGAAAATCTATCGCCAAGGATTGGTCACTGGTAGAGGAATCACCCGTATTTATCCCAATTTCTTGGGAAACTGCTAGTAGACATGTGCATTAGGGTTGCCGACTGTGATACATTTCCTTATGGATATAATATACGAATGGATGTAGGTATTTGAAGTCACCATTTGAAAGGATAAAACTACAATAACCTTAGTCACAGTAAATACGAGAACTTGTCAAGCCTACAAATTTGAGAGTGATACTACGACCAAAATTAATATAATCTCTTTTGTAGGAAATTTTATCTACTTCAGTTTGTTACACAACAGTCTAATCAGACAAATTAATCTAAATCTAATCAGATAGGTATATCAAATGAAAGGCCACTACGTTTCTGCATCAATCTTCATTCAAAATTTCACGCCGGATCGCGTAGAATCACTGGTTTTGCGAAAAAACCGCTAGAATCGCTGCTATCGCCAGTTTAGTCATCACTGCAGAGCTAAAGTTTTAAGGCTAAATGTCCCCGATTTTATTAAGAAATTTTTTCAAGAGATGGCAGCACTATCGGGGGCAAATTTGGAATCGGTTTTGTGCCTGGACGGCTGAACCCATTTTCGTTCTGAATTTTTTTTGGAAACCATAAGTAAGTAGAATTGGTATGACACTCTTTTTTTTCGTTTCCGTTTTTCATATTTCTCACCATGAGTACTCTACCTATAAAAAAAAGGTTATTCACGAATTTGAAGGTCCAGGCGCGCTAGGGATATTTATTTGGAGTTCAAATCAGTTTGAAAATTTAAAATCGGATGAATAGCAAGCAAATAGTATTGTTATTACGATTGGTGGGGGGGGGGGGGGGGTCGTGAATGGAGGCGCCAGCGCCTGCAATGAGAAGGGGGCAGCCGACGACCTTGGATGGACCAACGTCGTTCCTCTGTCCTCTGTCATTCTTCTCATGAAATTACTTTGACTGATGATATTAGAGAGTTCCTAGGAGATACGGTGATAGCAATACCGCATTGGCTGTTAGAGCGAACAACATGGATGCTAACCTGTTGCCATGGGTTACGAGAGACAACTAGCATGATAGTCGGTATCTTAAAGTGACGTCAATTCCTTACTGATTGTTGAAGTACCGCGAACCTACCCCCCTCTTCTACCCCCTTCAATTTCAAAAGACAAAAGAGCACAACAAACCACTATGCACCAGCTCTGTTAAATCTGAAGTCAGAAGCCTGTTAAATTTGAAGAACGTCTAATTAGTTATTGCAAAATTAGTTGCATAAAGTTGGTTTGCTTCTGAAGCACATATATTTGGATTCTTTTGCAAAAGCCTGCAAAACCAGCTATAAATTTGTGAAACTAGGATTTATTATGAGGGAAAGGTAGGTCTAAACTAAAAAAGCGTAAGCATTTGAAACCATTTAATTTTTTAGGTTAAGAAAACAATGTAAAGAACTGCAGGTTAAGAAAACAGTAGGTACAGAAATGTTTTACAGTAGGTAGGTACACCAGTACAAAACACGAAAAGCGGGCATAACTTGAGTAAGGATTACCAGAAATGTTCGTGAAGAAAGTTACTGAATTGTTTGCTGTTGCTAAATTTGGTTAAAGCAAGAAAGTTGAATCAATTCTTCACCCTCACTCCAACAAAAATCCGATTCTATGGGCTCTGGTTCATATCATTTTCATGATCTTCTCCGTTGATGTGTGTTTCCGTAACAACTTCTCCTTCCTCTTGATTCTCCTCAGCAGAAACAGCTTGAAAGGGAGGTAGGTATTTGGGTTGCGAAAACGTTGGTGTTTGAAAGCATGGTGGAAAATTCATCGCGATCACGTTTTCACCGTTAACACGTAGTAGGTACTCAAGGTTTCCAACATGTACTGTTTTCAACATATCAGGTTACGTTTACTCACGGTCTAGTCGTTACGTTTCACGGGATCGAGAAGCGGTGACGGATGTATGCGGCAAAATACGTTACCCGTATGATACGTCAACCATTTGGCGCATGCGCAGAACACTTTTCTGAGACATACGGATGACGCATCTGAGCAACGGTATCGCCTAGGAACTCTCTATTATATCTCAACAGTCACCGCTTACCCTCGTCATCTTTCAGGCCTCCTTGATCCTGTATGCTTATGGTTTATTATTCCGTGAATAATACACCTACGTATTCGCTCAGCAAAAAATTTTATAACACCCCCTCAAAAGTTTTTCTTTTACGTTTCAAGGTGCGTAGATTCAGAAAACGCCGTCCGCTGTATCACGCATAACGGCTTCATTTCCGGTCTAAAAAATTCGTTCTTTCGCAGCGTTTTTCTCAATGGCAACATTGGAGAAAGAATTCACAGCAATTTTTCATTTTCCACTGCAGAGTTAAAAACATCGATGTCTGAGTTGATGGCTAAAAAACATCGAAAGTAAATCCTCGATGGGAAAAATATCAATGTTTTTGAAACATCAAACCATTGATGCCCTACGAACCCCAGTACGTGTTCCCGTGTACTGTGTGTATTTGTGTTTGCGTGGTGATCTGCTCTTCGTCTTTTTTGTACCATGCCTAACAAAATATATCGTCGGCGTTTTACCAAAAGCAGAAGTAGACTCTGTCTATGCACCGGTGGAAAGAGTAGATACTGATATCATGCTTTATTATAAAGCAAGTTTATCTACATAAGACTACATAGTAGTTGGGTATATAGTCATGTTAGGCATATACCTACATGTAGTAGGTATATCGTCATAGCCATTATAGATAACCATACTATGACAACTAATTACTTTACTTCAAGTATTCCTTTCAATATTTATTCACTGATCATTGAATTATTTACCTACATACGAGTACATTGCATACCTATAATCTATAAGGTTGCCAAGCACTTCGTGTTTTTTCCTATACCCCGTGTTGATTTGGTAGGTTTGACATTGATCACGGACAGCCCAGTAAGTTGCAGTTAGATTGGATCCGGCTTCGGCCGATTTTTGATTCTGCCGAATGCGAACGTGATAGTAGGTACGGAGAGAAGTCCGGTTGAATGTTTATGCTGACACTGTTGCGTTGGGCCAAACTCCACCGACACCGACCGAACTGTTTTTTCCCGCCCGAGTCCATCGACTTCTCCGTTGCATTTTGATCAGAAATTCTGCCACTTTGTGGTGTGGCCTCTTGATGGGGATCAGAAAGCTTCAACAATTTTCTTTTCATGCTTGATTCCAAAGGTTCATTATTGAAAATGATAATTGAATAATAATAATAACAATAATAAATATTTTTTAAAATTTATAAAAATAATACCTACATACAAATGATGTACAAATATGATATTGTAATAATAATTATAATAAAAATACGTACATAACAAGAAACATAATATGGTTATATAGTCCCCACAGATATAAATATAATAATACCTACTAACTATATAATACCTACCTACAATATTACTATTATAATTGTTACAATAATAATCATTGAAAACCACGCAAATCGGTTGAGAATTGAGGAGGACTGGGCAGTGCAAACAAGGTTTTGTCAGACACAAGACATTCACCTATGGCTTTTTTTCAAGGATTCGGATTCAGGATGGCAGGTATTTTGTCAACCGAATTCTTTTTTACGCCGAACGTAGTGTTTTCCTTTTTTGTGTACTTCTTTTCCTTTTGACTAATCTAACTTATGTTTCCATTTGGGTGTTCACTACCTATATAGAAAGAATAGACCTGTAGCAGTGGAATATTGAAAAATACAGCCTGAACACAAAAACTGCTGTCATTGACAGGGTCAGTGACCCTTCTCGATAGACCACGAGGCGCGCACCCCTTCTAAGGCAGGGTCGTCAGGCCTCCATTCATAAGTGGCATTTCCCCCACCTAAATCGTAATAACAATACTATTCGGTTGATACTCATCCGATTTTCAAATTTCAAACGGATTTGAACTCTAAATATCCTTAGCGCGCCTGGACCTTCAAATTTGAAAATAAATTTTGTAAATAGGGTTTTTGTTTTATTTTTGTGGAAAATTTGAAATGAAAATAGAAAAAAGAGTGTCATATCAATTCTACGTACTCTTCGTTTACAAATCAATTTTCAGAAGGAAAATCAGACGAGTGGTTTAGTCACAGTATTCTTATTAGTTTTAGCTCATTTTGAAGCACAACGTGGTGGCAGCTTTTGGAACTAAACCGGGGACATTTAGCCTTAAGGCATCATGACACATCTCATAGCGTTATCGGGACAATCGCTATGGCCGCCGTGGAGTCGGCTTCATCGCCGGTAAGTGTTCTTGTTTCTCTAGTAATTTTTTCGATATCAATAATTGTTTTGCGGTACTAGGTTACATCAAGTTCCAAGTATCAAGTTTTACGCAAGTTTTTGTGAATAACATTTAGTATAAAATAGCAGGATCGATACAAAAAGAGCATTGATTGGAGACTGAGATCTGCTATGATGATCTAATCATTTATTGAGATGTGCTATGATGGCTGAAGTTTTCTTCTCTCATTCCCACCTTTATACCTAGGTTTATTTCCAAATTAAACGATTTAAAAACAATTTAAAGACTTGTTCTTAGCTATACAAATCTTGATAATTTTTTGGTTTATTATTTTCAATAATGAACCTTTGGAATCGAGCATGAAAAAAAATAAATCTAACCCCACCCCCCTCCAAATTTGACGGTTTACGTTTCAAGGTATGTAGAATCCGAAAATGCAATAAAAAAATTTCTGTCTGTCCGCCGTACGCCATTTTCAATGTGGTACAGAAGAATCCTATGATGAAGAGACCTTCATGGCAACCCTTGACGAATTATGTGACAACCTCTATGTCCGTCCTTCAAAGCACGCAGTATGTCATCGCATTTTCATCCTCGTTTTACTCGCATAATTTCTCTCATTCATCCTTGTTTCACATCTTGTAGCAAATTCAACTAGTGCATAGCATACCGAAATTTAGTTCTGTTTGATTTCTAGAATTGAAAGAAGAATGACTTACCTCCTTTGATCACAACCACCTACATTATTTATTCATCTTCTCTACGACTAGTTATACTCGTTCTTAGTGTATTCCTCAATATTTTATCCATGAACTTCGTTTTATTTAAAATTTCAATTTTACCCCAAAGTCTATGTCAAGTTTTTGTTTGGTTTATAGTGTCAAGATAAGGATGAGGAACACAACAACCACCTTTCAGTTGTGAATATATCAAGAATAGAATCTCCCTCAATTTGTGACGCTATCACTCATTCTGATCCAGGTTGCCAAGGATTCACAAGTTGGCACAATGACCTCCAAGACCCTGGTGCTGCCACTGCTGCTCTCGTAGGTCACTCATTTAGATGAAATTTATCGAGTTGTAGGCCAAGTTAAAATGGATGTAAACAACAAGATAATTTTTGTGTCACACAGAAACCAGAATACAAACACTAGAGGTAAAAGCGTGTTCCATGTTCTTCAAGTTTAGCCGTCAGGCTCTAAGTGGAAACAAAGGGGGGTACGGGGGTCCACCCCCGGCGAGGCGCGGAGCACAGAGTTTGTCTTCGTTGTGATACAAAAGTGATAAGAACAGGTACCTATCTCAGAAAATTCGGTACCAAGGTAGGTAGTTGTAAACCTGCTAAATTTACAAGACTGCATCATGGCTGTGATAAAAAAATACTGAAATTATGAGGTATGACTAGGTAATTATATTTTTGGTACCTATCTGCTAATTCAAGTCCTGTGATTTTTTTTAGAAAAAGAAATATATTTTTTGTGATCCTGGAACATGGTGAAAATAAATTTTTTCAAGTATTGTGATGTGGTTTCATGTTTTGTCGTTCCTCAAAATTCAGTATTAGGTAATCCAGTAACAAAAATATTTTTCAAAAACAAGTTCCGGGCGGTAATAGTTGAATAATTAAATAATTTAAATGTAGTTGGAGAGTTATGTCATGATGACGTGAAAAAGCATAATCCCATCATGACATAACTCAGCACATCATGACATAAGTCAATGCATCCTTACTTCATCATGACACAACTCAGTCAATTATGCTATTAATCCATCCTGAGTGAAATTATCTATTGAATTGAGTTCCATGGCTGGAAAACGTGGCTAAAACGGTGTGAACGGTTGCGAACTATTTCCCCGTTTACAAGGAAACAGTTTTTTGTGCCTCCTGAAAAGTTAGGAAAAATGAGATATGTCATGATGCTCCTTAAGCGACGTAACGAAACAACTGGTAAAGACTGGGGCCTGAGGACCTCACAGCCTAATTTTTGCCCCTACAAAATACCTAACACAACCAGTTAGGGTGAAAAAAAGTAGAAAAAGAAAACAAAAAACACTGAACAATTATGGGTAAACAACTATAATAACGTAGGAGAGTGGTGTAAGGCTGAAAAATTCCAAGTACAGAATCTAGAGGTGCTAATTTAAAAATGTTTAAAGGAAATATAGACGTTGTCATTTTGATTTACCAACCTTAACTTCTAGCTACGGCAAGTTGGTGTTTCAGAAGGGAAATCCGTTGCCTCAGAAGATAGTAGCTGAGGAAAAAACCACAATTATTATAATCTGATAACATTTATTTCATGTATGAGAAGGATGGGAATAGATGATGAATTAGATTTTGTTATGCTGATTCTGAATCTGACATCTCTCCAGCTAAAGCATAACAAAACCATGACTATTGTGCTGAATAAAATCATGACATGACGGCATTTGGCAAAGGGGTGACTACTTATTTATTATAAGTCACATAATAAAATGAACAGAAGACTATTCCCCTCTTAATTCATGTTTCTCTTCATTATCCCAGTTTCACATACCTTGCATTATTTATAGCTGATATCCACTTGACAAGAGCCTCTTGATTACGTGTGGCCAAAATGAGTATTTTATCAAAGGTTCCACCAAAAGTAAGTGAAAAGGTGAATGGTGCACCACCATCAAATTCGGCTCTGGCAGTACAATCAGCTAGGAAAATTACACCATCTGGCTGAAAAAATATTTATGGAAGGAGATCATTAAACTACATGATAACTTGTTATATAGTTTGATAGTTTTTTAAATTTCATCAATAATTTGTTAATAATTATTTGGACGATAATCATGTTCAAAACAGGATTTTTATGAAAAATAATAATGTGGGTAACAATTTTGCATTTCACCTCATTTTCAAAGAATTGCGAATTTTTGAAGAAAAAAAGCTACTGTTCAACAATGAGAACCCACGACTTCCGTCTATATGTCTGAATGAAAGTAGGTTCCATTCTACGAATTTTGAGACCAACTGCACCTCCCCTACAGGGCGCTGAGTCCATAAGGCCACTTGGGCCACTGCCCCGGCACCCAAAAACAGGAGTAAAAAAAATCCAACCATGAGTTCAGTTGGCATTTGAATTCCCCTCTGCACAATGGACCTAGCTTTTTTCATAAAGTTCAACAGTCACCAACAAGATTTCTCTGGCTATGATGAATATTCAGTATTCTAGTAGAGCATCCATGGTGGTTCCATCATGTTAGCTCTGTAGACCAAGCATTTTACCAGAATTAGTGACAGTAATCGATGTCCTGCAATTGAAATCGAAACCTAGGCTCCTGAAACTGGCAGGCCTGGGACCTAGTGTTCCAATGGCAACTGAGAAAAGTGGCCCGTCCGCGCATGTTCAGTCAAGTAAAAATGTAATTCGCCCCGCCCACTTTGGGGCCTACCCCCAGAATCTGATTTCCACCCAAAAATCGTTTCTGTTCACAGCTGATTTGACCACTTACGTATATTCAATTCGTCTTCAATTTGTCATCTCGATACGAGATGCTTATGTCTTTCGGCATGTTTTTGTTGTCTCCTGATCTCGAGAATCACATTCGCTTTCTCTGTTGAGTCTGTTGTCAGTTTTCCATTTTTTGCGTCAAATTTTGTGTGGTTGTGTTTGGTCCGGTTCAGATGTAAGATATGTATTTGTGGTACCTACGTGCACTTTGTCCTGTTTGGTGTTTGTGGACTGACCGGCGTCGAACATAGAGATAAGTACCTAGCTTCTAGTTAATAGCTTCTCCATTCAAGTAGGTACCGGCCGACGGGTCATTGTTTCGTTGTTCATATTTTAGTTTACCATATTTTTGTACCACATGAATTTGGTGGCTAATTTACTGTCGAAATTTTCAATGTTTTTGTATGACAATAGTGTTGATTAAAAGTTGAGGAAGAGATAAGCCTTTGCTGAATATCACTCAATCAGTAAATAAAGGGAAGGGTGTTGTTGCCTTGAGGTATTTTGTAGAAAAATTTATTGATTTTGTGTTCTGGTCCCACCGTTTTCAGAGCCCACTCACCGCTACTGCTCTCCTACCATGAACAGTTAGTTAGTGTTTTAGACAGTAGTGTTTTGGAAGAGCTTTCAAAGTTTTGGCAACAAGTGACGTCACCTGTTGCCAATACTTTGACAGCTAATAGACAAATGACTATTCCTTGTAGGAGAGTGCGGGTGATCTCAAATTCAAAGACTGGAACCTACTTTCATTTAAAAAGGGGAAAGTAATATATACAGAAGTCAAGGGTACTCCTCACTGAAATACTTACATAATTTTTTTAACAATTTTCCGATTATTTTCTGTTTCATTATGTATTTATGTATTTTCTGTTCCATTATGAATCGAATGATAGATTTTGAATTTATACAGGGTGTCTCAGGTAATGATCCCCCCCCCCCCACAATTTTGTAACAATCAATTTTAGACACAACTTCCAAATGGTAACTCTGCTTATTTTTTTAGCGTAGAATTCGACCATTTAACCCGTTTTTAACCGACTTCAAAAAAGGAGGAGGAGGTTCTCTCTTCGACCTGTTTACTTGTATGTTCTTTTTTCACACAGCTGTCCAGCAACTATTCCGGAACTACTGGGCCGATTTTGATGAATCATTTTCATATGAAACAGGTGAAACCCTTCCTAATATTTAAACAAATTATATGAAAAAACGCACTAAAAAGTATAAAATAATTCATAAACACCTTTTCGAAACCAATTTTTTAAAAAAATGACCTACTGATCGCACTAAAAAGCAAAAAATAATAAGAAAGTTTAACAAAAAAAACCAACTCCAAAAAAGCTACACAACTAAAATGTAAACAATAATTTTTATGTTGAACAAACCTACATAATTTGTTCAAAGCCGATACATAAATTTTTCAAGTCCGTGCCACATTTTAACTGAAAACCCCACACATATTGTATCCTTTGGTTTTTATACATTTTAGTTGAAATATGGGACAGACTTCAAACATTTTGTAGTATTAGCTTCAAATAAATTATATTCAGGTAAAAAATTATTCTTTAATTTTTAGTATTATACAGTTTTTTTAGGTAGTTTCTTTAAATTGCAGATTCCAATTCTACGTAAAATTTACTCCACCGTAATTGTGTAATAATAAGCCATTTTAGACAAAACTTTCAAACGGTACCTACCCTTAATTTTTTTTTGTTGTAGAATTCGGATATGCCATTTTGGCGCACGTGTGCCTGCGCAAGATGTGCGCATCGATACATTTTTTTTCACATGGGAATCCACAACCGTATTGCGCACCAAAAAATTAACACCACTACGTTATTCAGCTTGGAAAAACACATTGAAATCTTGTATAACACCTGGTAGAGTTCTGCATCCACGAAAATCGATTATTGCGTTTAGCCAACATAAATTAGAGTGATGGTTCATTTTTTTCCCATTAAGAGAGGGGGGGATTAGCTGAGACGCCCAGTACACAGGAAGTCCTACTCTCGGAACCAGAAACTTCAGGGGTCGATTCTAGAACTAATTTGCTACATAAAGTTCCACTTAGGAATTTTTCGAAAAATGCTCCGTTTTCGAGATACTTCGTTTTTAATACTTTTTCACGTTCTCGCCCTCCTATCACAGAAGTGGTCATAACACCCTTAATTAAAAGTGCAAAATTGAAATTGATAATACCGTTGGAGAGGGCGTTAATTGCCTATGTCCCATATGCAACATGAATGTTTTTGCTGAACCAACAACATGAATTGTGCTGAAACGTAAATTTTCGCAAATTTGGAAAATCAGTGTTGGTTTATTATTCAGTGAATGATATACCTATGTATTCGCTCAGCAAAAAATTTTTATAACACCCCCTCAAAGTTTTTTCTTTTACGTTTCAAGATGCGTAGATCTGCAAAGCCCTTGCTTGTCACATGGGTTTATTATTCTACTGGACATACGTACAGAAATTTTGGCTGTTCATTTATTGTTTCATTCATGTGCAATTATTGAAATGGCTATCTTTGATGGTTTCCACCAATTTTGACCCCCAAAAACACGAATTACGCTCGGCTTTTTCTTGAAACTGATTATTTTCGATCATTGATAGTACCATTTAATTGTCTTGATTCATCTGTTGATACTACTTCTAGTGTTATTATACAAATGTATGGTAATTTCAGATTATTTTCCCAGGTTTTTGACTAGTAAAAAATGCATTTCGGGAGCATGACCTTCGTTACAACCTCAATTCTTCACTCGTCGGTCAAAATCAACTTCATATTCGGTCTTCTTGCCGGGCAGCCGTTTTCGGAGCACAACTAGGACCCAAGTGTATTTCCAAACAGGGAACCAAACTGAGTGCCGAAGAACGACGATTTTAGACAAAAATTTAACGTAAATTTAAGGCTGAAACATCGTTAGAACCTCAATTTTCCACTCTTTGGTTAAAATCGACTTCATATTCGGTCTTCTCGTCCCAAAAACATGGAAAAAGATACCTCAAAAGCTCGTGTTACCAACATGTTACTAAAACACAAAAAGTACCTATTTTGGTTTATTATTCTGTGAATAATACAACTATGTATATTCTGTCAGCAAGAAATTTTTATAACACCATAACAAAATCTTTTCTTTTACGTTTCAAGGTGCGTAGAATCCAAAATTGCAATGTCCCTCAGCCGTCCGCCATACGCCGTATCACGCATAACGGCCTCATTTTCGGTCTAAAAAATTCATCCTTTCGCACACATGTTCCATTTGGGCCCTAGTTGTGTCCCGAAACTTTGCAGCCCAATCGGAATATACCCAGGGGTGTTATGAGTGAAAATTTGTATAAAAATAGGTACTTTTTGTGTTTTAGTAACATGCTAGTAACATGAGCTTTTGAGGTATCGTTTTCCATGTTTTTGGGGGCGAGAAGACTGAATATGAAGTCGGATTTTACCATAGTGGAAAATTGAGGTTCTACCAAATGTTCAGCTCCCAACATTGATTTTTTCATGAGTAAAAAACCTGGAACCATCAATTTGTATAATTACACTAGAAAAAGTGTCAACACGTGGATCAAGACCATTAAATGGCACTACCAATGAGCAAAGATAATTTGAAAAAAAAAGGAAAAAAAAAGAGTGTACAGAAATGTTTTGGGGGCCAAAATTGGTGGAAACCATGAGAAATGGCTAATTCAATATTATTTCACATGAAAGAAACAAAAATGAACAGCCAACATTTCTGCAGGTATGTCCAATAGAATAATAAACCCATGTGACAAGGACTTTGCAGCGTTTTTATACCCATTTTCACTCATAACACCCCTGGGTGTATTCCGATCGGGCTGTAAAGTTTCGGGACACAACTAGGGCCCAAATGGAGCATGTGTGCGAAAGAACGAATTTTTTAGACCGAAAATGAAGCAGGTATGCATGATACGGCGTACGGCATATGGCGGACGGATTCTGAATCTACGTACCTTGAAACGTAAAATAAAAACGCTGCCACCTTGACGGTATCGGTGCGGGTAGACGACCAGAATACCGGAAGTTTTCCAAGTCGCGCGTACAATGGCGAAGAGCTTGAGACGGATCTTGAGCTTGAACTTGAGGTGCAGCTTCTGGCGAGGTCAGTCGACGATGGTGTACGGGTGAAGGAATAGTTCTGATGCCCCAAAGATGGAGAATACGAAAAAGATAATTTTATAAGAAGCAAGATCCCCAAATAGGGGGCCACGTGGCAGACGAGAGTCCTGCCACAGAGGTTCATGCAAAGGCCAACTTCTCAGAACGAACTGGTGAGTCCTGACGACGATCAGGAGCTCCCCTCCTGGGGTCACCAGATTACTGGAGAACCGAGACGATGGAGTCCAATATCCGGGGGTCCACTAACCACTGTTTATTCACCACACTGTGTATCGTCGGTCACGAGCACTTATCACTTCAAAACTTTTTTTTTACATGCCTGTCCAGGACGGTTAATTAATAGTTAAAGTAAAAGAAAACTAGTTGCCTCAACATTGACATTCAACAAAATTCGTATAAAATGGTGAATCGAGGCAGAAAAACACTACTTATAGTTTAAAAAAGATAATTATTTTGAAAGTTCGCTCTTATGGTCATGCAGCATGACTGGAACTTTTTAAAACATAAAATTGGCCCTTACTGTGATGAACCTAAGACTCCCATATCATGGCCAGTGGCCATTCTGACTCCCAGCAGTGAGCAACTGAACAATTGTTTTCCATCAGGTCGACATTTCATAGATAGAATAGGTTATTTTCAACCAATCGTTATTTCCATGGTGATCGGGTACAATTTGAGAAGAAAAGTTGGAAAAATCATTTCCTGTCGTGTAGCCCGACCAAGTGAGCGAATTCTCGAAGTTAATGAGGGCCACTTTTAAGGATTTTTGGCAATTTTTGGCCCTAAAAAACCTGAACTTCCCCACTTTAAATGGGAATTTATATTTTTTGATAATCGTATTAGTACGATGTAGAATAACAAGACAAATATTCACAAGACAAATTCCGTTTACCACAAACTTCTATTTAAGCAAAAAGCTTTTCGCTTAGGTTCTGAGCATCACTCACATAAACACAGATGACAGTGAAACCTAGGGATGCGGCGTTCAGCAATTAAGGATCCGAACTGAACAGACCTTTCAATTGAACGCATCCCAACTGAATGGATGACCAAAGAGCTGACATTCTCACTGAACAGGCGATCCTAACCTCACTCCATTTTTACAACGCCTCACTCCCAACTCACTCAAGCCCTCCCTTCGCTGCTCTAGCTTCGTACCATTCTTCCCTTGCCATTCCCATCGTTCTTCCCTTCCCCTCTCGCAGTTCCTCCATTTTCACCACTCCTCAGTTCACAAGTTCAGCTGTTCATCAGCTCCTCCTGCGTCCCTACCTCTCTCCATTTTCACAACTCCTCAGTTCACCCGTTCTTCCGCCTCTCCCGTGTTCCTAACTCCTCCCGTTCCCCTCCCAACTACCACCAGTTCATCCGCTCATCCACCCCTCCCTTGACCAATCGTTGCTGATCGTCAGTGAGGCTTCTTACTTATTAAATTCCAGCGACATCTGTGGGTGACGACCTATATACCTATGTAGGTATGTCTGTACCGTGCTACAAGCCGCAATTTTGAGTATTTTGACTTGGAATTTTGGGGGTATACTCATTAGGCCCCCAGAATTTGCTGTGTAGTTTATGGTGCCAGGAAACAGCGCCTCGCTGGTACCAATGGCGCCATCTGCAAGAAATGCTGTTAGAATTATTTCTGGAACGATGTCGACGAGAAAGTCGAAAAATTAAGAGCCACACCAGCCCCAACTTCCGCAGCTATTGTCGAAATGGAGAGATACATGACTGAGCCCTTTACTGAAGCGAGATGAAGATCCCTTTGGTGGGATCAAAGAGAGAATGTTTACCTACTCCTGTATAAACTCGTAATGAAGCGCGCCTGTGTTCCATCTACTTCAGTGCCATGCGAAAGGATTTTCTCCAAAGCTGGCAACATTATGACTGAAAAAAGAAATCGCCTACTTCCAAAATAGGCCAGTAAAACGAGCCTCAAAATGGGCGTTTAATCGGCGTAATTGGGGGAAAGCTGGAAATGATTTTAATACCTTCTAATGGTCCTAAATACGTGTAATCTGAGTTTGCACCATCGCAGGAGGTGAGCTTAACTTTTGGTAGCCAAAAAACCTCGAAATTTTCGCCCTTGTTTCAGTATTTCGCTTATAACTCGTAAACGGCGCATCCTACAGAAAAAATCATACTTGACAAAATGAAAGAGCACTAAATTTCGCGTCCAACGACTTACTTATACCCCCGAATCGGTTCAGTGGTGTAGCCGCAATCGTGCGTCAAATATGGGCAGTTTTTACCAACTTTGCTAAAAACTCCGCTGATGTCACTTTCAGACAGCTGTAACTTCTAAACGGTCATTCCAATTAAAAAAAGTCATTGAATGAAAGTTGTAGAGCATCAAATTTCAATTTGAGAAGACACCTTAAATTTCAAATTCGGTACATACGATCTCAACGAAACCGGGTTTTCTGATTTTCCGCCAAACGCGTATCAGCGCAACTTGTGAACAGAACTTGCCTGTAATCTGATCATCATGTGTAGGTACTAATCTATTACGACCAATGCCTTAGTTCACTTTCGTTAAGTATATTGAGGAAGCAAGTGATGAATGAAGTAGGTAGGCAATTTAAAATTCTAATCTACCGTAATCATAAAAGTAATCTACTCATTGAAAAAATCGATAGGGACCAAGGTAGCAAGAATAAAAGTTAAGCTTTCTTTCTTTGTCTTTAATTATTTACATGATAGTCTTGATGTAACAAATCATAGAACTGTATATTTTATATTGTAGAATTATATATTATAATGAATATAAATGCGAGACTCGTCGTTATTTTAAAATAATTATTTCCACAGTCTTTTGGGTGCAGGGGGGACAGGTTCTTCTTCTGGCTCACAAGGTCCCGGGTCGGTAGAGGTTGACGGCTCGGGATCAGCCGAAGTTGACGGCTCCGGGTCAGCTGAGGTTGAAGGCTGCAGTAAAACAGAAAACAGCGGCGGCATCTCGTCCATGTCCTCATCAATGGCTTCCTCATCGACTTCATCGTCATCATAGCAGGGTGGGACTTGGGAAGCAATTTCGACTTCAGTAGGGGCATTGGTGCAGGATTGACCCTTGCACCTGTGGCAGATCACTGAGCACTTCAAGCCATGCTTGCGGCAGCTGCATTTTCCCATGCAACCCTTTACACATTTGCAGGAAAGGGTGTTGAGCACGTCAGGTGGGGCTGGATCCCTGGTGGTCGTTGTTGGGATCAGCCCATGCCCACTCTGTTCCCACCCCCATGACGTGGCAGGTTTCTCGCGCATTATCACAGCATCGGGACACAATCAGCAGTGTTAGGTTCTCCCAATTCAAAAGCAGCCTCTCCAAACCCGGATTTGACCTGTCATCATTGCCTCCGACCGATGCGGCACTTGAGCACCATTCACTGAGAACGTACCACCAAGTTCAGCATTGGTATGGGCGCGAGAAACCTGCCACGTCGTGGGGGTGGGAACAGAGTGGGCATGGCTGATCCCAACAACGACCACCAGGGATCCAGCCCCACCTGACGTGCTCAACACCCTTTCCTGCAAATGTGTAAAGGGTTGCATGGGAAAATGCAGCTGCCGCAAGCATGGCTTGAAGTGCTCAGTGATCTGCCACAGGTGCAAGGGTCAATCCTGCACCAATGCCCCTACTGAAGTCGAAATTGCTTCCCAAGTCCCACCCTGCTATGATGACGATGAAGTCGATGAGGAAGCCATTGATGAGGACATGGACGAGATGCCGCCGCTGTTTTCTGTTTTACTGCAGCCTTCAACCTCGGTTGACCCGGAGCCGTCAACTTCGGCTGATCCCGAGCCGTCAACCTCTACCGACCCGGGACCTTGTGAGCCAGAAGAAGAACCTGTCCCCCCTGCACCCAAAAGACGGCGGAAATAATTATTTTAAAATAACGACGAGTCTCGCATTTATATTCATTACAATATATAATTCTACAATATACAATATACAGTTCTATGATTTGTTACATCAAGACTATCATGTAAATAATTAAAGACAAAGAAAGAAAGCTTAACTTTTATTCTTGCTACCTTGGTCCCTATCGATTTTTTCAATGAGTAGATTACTTTTATGATTACGGTAGATTAGAATTTAAAATTGCCTACCTACTTCATTCATCACTTGCTTCCTCGATATACTTAACGAAAGTGAACTAAGGCATTGGTCGAAATAGATTAGTACCTACACATGATGATCAGATTACAGGCAAGTTCTGTTCACAAGTTGCGCTGATACGCGTTTGGCGGAAAATCAGAAAACCCGGTTTCGTTGAGATCGTATGTACCGAATTTGAAATTTAAGGTGTCTTATCAAATTGAAATTCGATGCTCTACAACTTTCATTCAATGACTTTTTTTAATTGGAATGACCGTTTAGAAGTTACAGCTGTCTGAAAGTGACATCAGTGGAGTTTTTAGCAAAGTTGGTAAAAACTGCCCATATTTGACGCACGATTGCGGCTACACCACTGAACCGATTCGGGGGTATAAGTAAGTCGTTGGACGCGAAATGTAGTGCTCTTTCATTTTGTCAAGTATGATTTTTTCTGTAGGATGCGCCGTTTACGAGTTATAAGCGAAATACTGAAACAAGGGCGAAAATTTCGAGGTTTTTCGGCTACCAAAAGTTAAGCTCACCTCCTGCGATGGTGCAAACTCAGATTACACGTATTTAGGACCATTAGAAGGTATTAAAATCATTTCCAGCTTTCCCCCAATTACGCCGATTAAAAATCCTCTTTTTACTGGCCTAAAAAACCTTTCTCACATTTTATTTTTAAACCACAACATGTGATTTTTTATTGTGATGGATTTTCCAAACCATAGTGATTTTGCATGAAAATATACTATATTATTAAACTATTAAATTTGTGTAACTTTTTATCGAATCAAACCTATCAAAACCCGGTTTTCGTGATGTTTAGGTCGGGATAATTAGCATTAGGGTTAGGGACTCGGTTGAACAGGTGAACGTGTTCCAAAGAACGCATCTCAGAACTGAGTGAACTGGTGAGAGTTTCCTGGAACTGAACGCATCTTACACATCTCAAGAGAAATCCACTAACTTCCTAAGCTGACCTGGCTTGCCATATAATTTTATATCCACACCTACCGCTGTGGAGGAGGGTGACGTCTTCAACGCAGATGAGACGGCCTTATTCTTCAAATGTTTAGCTAACAAGACCATGTGTTTTAAAGGAGAAGTTTTCCAGGGTGGAAAACACAGTAAGGAGAGGGTGACGTTACTTCTGTGCACCAATATGGACGGGTCCGAAAAGCTCACTCCTCTAATGATTGGCAAAGCAGCAACGCCGATATGTTTCGCCAGAGTTAAATCCCCACCCATGGACTACGTTGCAAATCGAAAAGCGTGGATGACGGCTGAGTTGTATACGAAATGGTTGAAAAAACTCGATGCCCAGATGAAACTGTACCACAGAAAGATCCTGCTGTTCATGGACAATTGTAGTGCCCATAAAGTTTCTTCAGAGTTTGCCAACGTTAAAATCTGTTTCTTGCCTCCAAATATAACAACTTTCTTATTCTACACAACCTCTGCAAGTAAAAATTTTTTTGCCTGAACCTCTCTAAGTGAAAAACTCGCAAACTGAAAAACCTCTATAAGTGCACAATAACTCCTGTTCCCTTGGGATTGCACTTACCGAGGCTTGACTGCATCTAACAAGACTAGAGAGGAACTAAATTGAAATTACAGATTTCAAAAGATAATTCTGAATTTATTAAAACCTGGGAACAAAGTCAGAATAAAGTGGGTATACTACACTGATAACAGTTCTTCCCAGTAGGGGTGCTCCTACCATCAACATTGCATAGGTATTTCAGAAGTTTATCATGTCATATAGTTTCGTAATTTTTGTCATATAGATTTCAAGTTTTCGGGTAAATGCCTGTAATTTTAGTTTTAGGCATATACCTACATAAAGAACTTGTACTGTTATTTAGATAAAGACTGTTGCACAATAATATATAATAATAAGTTAATTGCAATAAGCTGAAGTAATGTAAAATTAGGCAAACTTAACTCCTTCCTCCACAGCAATGTCCACATCTTACAATGGCATGTCCCCACCTATTGCTGTGGAGGAAGGATTTCATAAGTTTGCATAATTTTACAGCTTATTGCACTTAACTCATTATTATATATTGTTGGGGACTGACTGGACAAATAACAACAACGACCACCTTGTGTGATAAGCTGATTACATTCTTAACCTCGACGTGCGTATTTCCTTAAAACCAATTTTAACTATCTTTCATAATAAAGATCGCGTCAAGTATCCCTCAAAATGGGGTCAAGACGCACCAGTTTGGCGACAAAGTGTAAAACGAACTCATCGTAACACCATGATCACGTCATGGCACTTCCAAGCTCTACCAGCTACGTTTTCACCCGACGTAGGGTTACCGGCGCCCACCATCTATGATCATCTCACAGGTACATGGAAATATTTCAAGACGAGAATGCTGAATATATTTACAACGTATGGCGTCACGACGGAAAGTTGGAAGAGAGCTTATCTATTGGCTTCATTGAGTGATACCACCATGTCACTGCTGTTTAGTTTGTGCCTTCCGTTGGAACCAAGCGATAAACCTTTCACGGAACTGATTGCATTACTCGATGCATATTTTCTACCTCACAAATCGACTTTGATGGCCCGTTGCGAATTTTATAATGCATGCCAGAAAGCAGGGGAAACGATAACGGCATTTTCTGCGCGAATACGATCTCTTGCATCCTATTGCAAATTCGGCGGAGAACCCAAAATAGTACTTCGCGATATTTTTATAATTGGGCTCCATGGCACGTCCATTCGTGGAAAACTATTGGAGGGCGATGGGTCCGATGGGGGTTTGACTTGAATGCGTTTTGAAAACGGCATTAGCTAAAGAGGCTGCAATCGACAATAAAAAATCAGTCATAAATATTAAGAAGGAACCCCCAGATACAGACCTTTATTTCAAGAAGGGCGGGAAAACGAACTCGAACTTCCGCAGTTCAAGTTCCAACACTAAATCCAAGACTCCCTGTACCCACTGTGGCCGTTCAAACCACATCAGTAAGGACTGCCGTTTCAAATCATACACTTGCAATTCCTGCAGCAAAATTGGGCATTTATCCCCAATATGTAAATCTAAAAATCGCAAAAAGACTTCGATGCAATAATATTTGACTGATGAGTCCGACGAAGTGGTTTTGGCTGATGGTTTTTTCAGCTTCTTACCTTCAAGGGAGACTGACGCCAACAAGCCAATTTATGTAACCATCGCTGTCGAGGGCAAAAAGTGGTCATGGCAGGTCGACACAGGATCACTTTATAATGTTCTCTCTGACAGTTTTTACCAAACGCATTTTAAACACGTACCTATGGCCCCAAATGACACCAAACTTACGGATTATGTGGGTAGCCCGATTGTCCCAAATGGGAAGATCACACTGAGGGTTCGATATCAACAAAAGTGTGTGGACATGGTGTTCTACGTTATATGCAATGGTGGAATGGTCTCGACATTTTACAATGCACTCCTATTTTCCAGTTAAACCCGGTTAAGATGGTACCTCCGGGTATAGACCAGCTTCTTGATGAATATAATAAAATTTTCGCCCATCAGTTAGTACTTTGGCAAACCATACTGTCCACCTCCAGTTGAAAAAAGATTGTCAACCCAATTTCGTAAAAGCATGCAGTCTCCCAATAGCTTTGAAGGATAAGGTCGAAGCAGAGTTGACCTGGTTAGTGAAGCTAGGTATTTTATCACCAGTGGAACACAGTGAAGTGGGCAACACCCATTTTGCCTGTACCCAAAACCGATGGGTCGGTGAGAATCTGTGGAGACTATCGCACCACCCTTAACCCTGCATTGGCTCAAGTGGTATATAAATTACCCCCATCCAGACCACATTTGTGCAAATTTTGGCGGGGCTAGGTAGTTCACAAAAATAGACCATAAAGATGCTTACCAGCAACTGAAGCTTGATGCAGAATCTCAAAAACTGACCACAATCAGCACCCATATGGGTCTTTTCAATTACACAACACTATGTTTCGGAATCACGTCTGCTCCCAGTTTATTCCAAGGTGTCATCAACAAGCTACTTCGTGGAATTCCCGGAGTCGGGTCACTTCTAGACGACATCTACATTTCCGCACGAGATCGCAAGGAACATGATGAGCGATTGAAGAAAGTACTACATATCCTGGACGAAGCTAACTTGAGAGTTAATGCATGGAAATGCTCTTTTGCACAGAGCTCAATAAAATATTTAGGCCATGTTTTTGACAAAGACGGACTGCACTCGACAAACGAGCATATTATGGCAATTGTGAATGCCCCTCAGCCAACCGACGTCCCTTCCCTACGGTAGTTCATGGGAATGATAACCTTTTATTTGAAATTCATCCCACGGGCAGCAGAGTTATTGCAACCCCTGTACCACCAATTAAGGAAAGAGGTTAAATGGCATTGGGATGGAAAATGCCAGAAGTCATTTAAAAAGGTAAAGTCCATACTGACTTCTGACCCCGTATTAGCACATTTTGTCACCGCTTTGCCCCTGACTCGTAGTGTAGATGCTTCGGGAAAAGCTGTGGGAGCCATCCTGTCCCAGCTACACCCAAATGGTCGGGATAGGCCAATTGCTTTCGCATCTAAGTTGCTTACCTCAACACAACAGAAATACGCCCAAATCGAGCGAGAGGCTTTTGCAATCATTTTTGGTTCACTCGGTTCCGGGATTACCTTTTGGCACGGCAATTCAAGCTTGTGACATATCACCGTGTCCTCCTCTACGTAAGAAAGGTGATACAATCTACGCTGCTAATCACCTCCAAAGATGGGCGTACATCTTGTCTAATTTCCAGTACACTATTAAAAGCGTAATATCCCAGGAAAATATTGATGACTATCTCAGCCGCATTGCTTGGCAACCTGGATATGAAGATGAAGGAAGCCGTATTGGTTATTTTAATTTTATTCAAGAAGAATGCCCGCTGAAGTTGGACTGGAAGGCTATAGGCCTCGTGACTAGGAGAGACCCCCTCCTGTCACAAGTTATGAGCAGTATTGAACAAGGGGTCACCATGCCATCAGAAGAGGCCTTCAAACCATTCCGCCAGACACCACCAACTATCTGTTGATCACAGGTGTCATGTGGGGTTACCGAGTAATAATTCCACCATGTTACCGGGGAGCCATCTTGAAGGATGTCCATTCAACCCATATGGGCTCAAATAAGATGAAAGCATTTTGCCGTTCATACTTTTGGTGGCCAAATCTAGATGCAGAACTTGAAAAGAAGGCAACTAGCTGTGAAACATGCTCTAAGGTACGTCGAACACCACCTACAGCTACTCTTTGACCTTGGTCGTGACCAAAGAGACAAGGCTCCACCTAGATTTTCTAGGCCCGATCCAAAACAGGATATACTGTTTCGTCTTGGTGGATGCCACATCAAAATGGTTGGAAAATTTCTTTGCGAGATGCTGCACTGCCCACACAGCTATCCAGTGTCTAAGCGAAACGTTGGCCCGATTTGGGCTATCCAGAGCTATAACAACAAACAGAGCTAAGTTTTTTACAGGAACCGAATTTCAAGCATTCCTAGACAACCTGGGCATAAACCATCATGTCGGAGCACCTTTCCATCCACAAACGAATGGCCAAGCTGAGAGTGCAGTGAAACTGGTGAAGTCCTGCATAATGAAAAACTTAGTTGGTCCAGACAAATCAGCCTTACAGATGGCAGTAAACAAATTCTTATTCCAATACCGCAATACAACCCATTTTACTGCAGGAGAAACGCCAGCCCATCTGCTGCTACGCCATAAACCATACACTATCTACGATCATCTAAGACCTTGGAACGAGCAAATTGTAGAAAATCGACAGGAGAACATGGTTTCCAACGGTAGCAGTCGGTCTCAGGGTTTTTCCAAAGGTGATCTTGTATGGGCACGAGATTTTCAAAACCATCGACCTCCCTGGATCCAAGGTTGGGTCTCAGAACGTCTAGGCATGCAGACATATCTGATCAAGACAGAGGATGACATGCTCTGGAAAAGACATGCCAACCAACACTGGAGCCACAATTCAACACCCCAGCACCAAGTGGATGTAGAACCACCCATACCACCTTACTCATCTGCAAACCTGGATTCAGGAAACAAGTCAGCCTGCAGTTTAATGTCGACACCAGAACCTATGTCGACTCCACCACCCAAACTCCTTAATGGAACTACAACCTCACCTTTTAAAGGGTTTTCCACGCCTGTCATAGCACCTTCAGCCTCACCAAAACCTCCAAAGCAACCACGCAAGGCCCAGTTGTTCAAATAAGAGACTGTGACTTGAAGTATGCTAAGAACATTATTCTTTATCGTTTTTTCTAGTTCAGTAATTTATTATATATTATGAGCTTAACTAGGGGAATTTTTTGTAAACCATTTTTCTAAGGGGGGAAGGTATGTTGGGGACTGACTGGACAAATAACAACAACTACCACCTTCTGTGATAAGCTGATTACATTCTTAACCTCAACATGTGTGTATTTCCTTAAAACCTATTTTAACAATCTTTCATAATAAAGATCGCGTCAAATATCCCTCAAAATAGGGTTAAGACGCAACTATGCAACATTATATATCTAAATAATAGCACAAACTGTTCTTCATGTGTGGACATGCCATTGTATGATCTACCAGGTCAGGTTAGGAAGTTGGTAGTTCATGTTATCTGTGTTTATGTGAGTTCTACATACCTGAGGATGCTCAGAACCTGAGTGAAAAGCTTCGTGCTTGAATACAAATTTGTGGTAAACGGAAGGTTTATTTTTCTTATTATTCTACATCATACGATGGTTTACCACAAAAGGTGAGCAGTTAAATCTTATTAGTCATTTCCTATCCAGATTTGCTTTCCACTTCCGATGATTTGAGCAGATTTTTCAGAGAAAATATGTGATTACAATGGGTTCACAACAGGATTTCAGACACGAACACATGTTATGAACGTGCACACACACACACTTATTATTCTGTGCATAATATGTACACCTATTTGCTCAGGAAAAAACATTTATAACACCCCCTCAAAATGTTTTCCTCTGCGTTTCTCAAGGTGCGTAGATTCCGAAAATGTCAGTCTGCCTCATCATCCATATCTACTTTATTTTTGCCTAAAAAATCGATCTTTGACACAAGGCTCGATTTGGGCCCTAGTTGTGTCCCGAAACTTTGCAGCACAATCGGAATATACTCAGGGGTGTTAAGGGTAAAAAATGGGTGTAAAAATAGTTTCTTTTTTTTTGTGCGTTTTAGTAACATGAGCTTGTGAGGTATTGTTTTTCACGTTTTTTAGGGCGAGGAGACTGAATATGCAGTCGATTTTGACCAACGGGCGAAGATATGAGACTCTAACAAAGTTTCAGCCTTAAATTTCCCAATCAGAATACGCCCAGGGGTGTTATTGATGAAAAATGGGTGTAAAAACAGGGTTTTCGAGATTTTGTTTAAGGGTTTAGTGAACATGAGCTTTTGAGCTATAGTTTTCCATGTTTTTTAGGGCGAGAAGGCCGAATATGAAGTTGATTTTTGCCAAAGAGTGAAGAATTGAGGTTTTAATGAAGGTTCAGCTACCAAAATTCATTTTTTATATTAAAAAACCTGGGAAATTGTCTGAAATTACCATACATTTGTACAATAACACTGGAAGTAGTATCAACAGGTGAATCAAGACAACTGAATAGCACTATTGTAATGTCCCTGGCGTTTATTTGAGGTTGCAGGTTGAGAAGGATGGTACTCATAAATCCCACACATAGAATATTAATTAAGAATTACATTACAATATTAATTTTATTTGGGTTATTGGATGAATAACACAATGGTATAACGGGAGAGTGAGTCGCGTTCAAGATGCTATGGCAGACTGAACCGGAGGGCGATGTCCTGAGGGGACCTGAGGGGTTCAGTCGAACTGGCTCGTAACATCACCTCCCCCTATGAGGACCACCTGTCCTCAGGTGTAAATATGAAATTCAGCCTAGATGTGAACTAGAATACACTGAAACACACTGAAGCTAAACTGAATAACACACAGCAAACTGGAAGTAACTAACATTCGAAGGGTTCAGGAACAATGGAGAGTATTGATTGGTATTCTTTCAAAACGTTGTAAATGGTATGTATACACATCCACAGTCGAAGAATAGTAAGCTGTGAATATCTTGGAATATGCTTCCCATGGCAGCAAACACCAAATGCAGATTAGAGATTCCTTGGAAATAGTTTGGAATGTCTCTAAGAATTGTCTGTGGGAAATGAAAGGTTTACTTTTTGATTGCAGTCGAGTGCAACTTTTGATTTTGATTGGGAGACGTCCTCTTGTTCGCAGTTCCTTTGCTTGTAAAGGTAATGAAGGGAAGTCCCGTTCGATGCCCAAGCATACTTGTTCCAACTCATCTGACCTAATGATGTTAAGAGTCAACAATTGAATAGGTATGCTGAATGGGAATATAGTATGTAAGAAGTGTACATCTGGGAAGCTGGAATACTCCCAGGATTTCATCAGTGAGAACAGGTTCTCTACTGCTGATTCTCCCTCTGCTTTTTGAGGATATCTGTCCTCAGATAGAAGTGAGGGTGGAGCGAATTTCTTCGAAGTTGATTCCTCACGACGTGTCCGATCCATGAACGCAGGTGGGAAAAGGGGTAGTCCACTGTCCCGTTTTACGTCATCAACTTCGCGAATTCTAGCGAAGTTGAAGAGGTAGTTACAAAGCAGCGAATCATGTGCTTTGTTACAATGGCATACAAATCGCCACCTGTTGGACACCTGTTGGAATTATGTGTGGAGGCAAAGCAGTTCCCACACAAATCGTTAGAATGAATTACATCCCATTTATCTTCAACTTCATCCCTTTGAATGTTTTGCATTTACGGATGGCATGACGTCCCCTGCAAACTTTGCAAGGAAAATTCAACACTGGAAAATCAAATTCAACATTCAGCTGAAGAGGATTTGATATTTCCGGTGCAATGAAAGATCTGGTGGTCCTTGACTTGTGTAAAACTTTGAGATGTGTCGATGTCTGATGCCAATGAAGACGAATGTTGCAGGCTGTGATGGTTAGACGTTTTCGTTGAAATGCATTTGGATCCAGACGCTTTGGCGATGAGGGTATGGGCGTCGACTTGATACGTGAGTGCACGTTTTACCCATTCAACAGTTGTGAAATGACCAACTGGCTTGGAAGGGATTGAATAAGTTCATCTAAGTTCCTATCCTATTTCTTTAGAGTGCGGTGGTAGTGAGAAGCTAAGGAATGGGGGCTTGAAGCAGGATTAAAGGCCTTCAACCCTTCAACTAGGTGCTTCCATTGTATCAGATGGACAGCACAATTTACGCTCTCTGGTGAAAGTTCGACGTTTTTCTGAAACTGCATTGTCACAAAGACTTGACTGCATTAGCACACAACACTGAAAGACGATAATTAACCACTGAATTCCTTAATGGGAACGTATTAAAGTCAGTGAACATATGGCTGCGCCAAATGTAATGTTCCAGGCGTTTATTTGAGGTTGCAGGTTGAGAAGGACGGTACTCATAATCCCGCACATTTTATTTGGGTTATTGGATGAATAACACAGTGGCATAACGGGAGAGTGAGTCGCGTACAAGGTCCTACGGCAGACTGAAACTGAGGGCGATGTCCTGAGGGGAATTCGGGAAAACTGGGCCGAGCTGACCAAAGCAGTTCCGTTGAATGGCTTGTAGCACTATCAGTTTTACCTTAAATTTTGGTCTAAAATCGTCGTTCTCCCGCACACAGGCTCCATCTGGGCCCTAGTTTTGTCTCTTAACTCGGCAGCCCGATCGGAACACACCCAGGGGTGTTCTGGGTGAAAACGGGTATAAAAATAGGCTTTTCGAGGTTTTTGTTTGAGGTTTTAGTGAACATGAGCTTGTGAGGTATCGTTTTCCATGTTTTTTAGGGAGAGAAGACCAAATATGAAGTTGATTTTGACCAAAGAGTGAAGAATTGAGGTTCTAACGAAGGTTAAGCTCCCAAAATTAATTTTTTACGAGTCAAAAACCTGTCTGATTGCCTGAAATCACCATAAATTTGTATAATAACACTAGAAGTAATATTAACAGGTGAATCGAGACAATTAAATTTCACTATCAATAATCAAAGATAATTTGTCAAAAATACGAGCCAAATTCGTGTTTTTTGGGGCCAAAATTGGTGGAAACCGTCAAAAGTAGCTATTTTAATTATTGCACATGAATGAAACAATAAGTGAACAACCAATTCTCCAGTTCAGTAGTCCAATAGAATAATAAATCCATGTGACAAGGACTTAGCAGCGCTTTTTCTGTAGAATTCGAATATTACACTTGTGTGTAATAGTGTGCATGCGCAAAACGAGGCTATAGGAACCCCTTTTTTTATTGCCATTTTTTATTGTAGATTTGGAATCTACGTGAAATTTCACAACAAAAATTCCCCCCTAAACGCCTTTTTTGATGCGTACAAATGAGAAAAACGCACGCGTAATTGAGATTTTGCTAGTGTATTCAACTGCCACTATCGATACACATGCTTTGCAGGTATTTTTAGCGCTGAATCACACGGTTTTGTTCGTTGTTGGTTTAGAGTCATTTGATGGGTATTATTGCACAAAACAGGCATTTCCGGGGGGAAATCGCTATTGTTGAAAGGAAAGTGCATTTTTGTTGAATTGACATTTTTAATTAAGACAGAAGGAAACTTTGTTTCACATGATGACTGAGCACAATGGACTGCGTTTTGCTATTTACTATTGTTTACATCTCGTTATTAAAAATGTGATATACTTTAGACAGGCCAACCAACCTCAACTTGTTCGAAAGGAGCAAAGGTGAACCTTAATCTAAAGAAATGAGCAGATGAGATTACAGCCTTCCTATAATTTTCTACATTCAACAAAAATTTTTGTTGTTGTATTTCCTAGTCTGAAATTTATTCTTTCACCAGTACACCGATTTTCCCCGAGAAATGCCGACTGTCTGCAATAATCCCCATCAAATGGAGTCAAAACAAAAAAAGAACAAGGCCACGTGATTCACCATTAAAAAATACCTGAAAAGCCTCTGTCAGAAGTGGCAGCTAATACATCTGCCAAATCTCACTTATTCGCGTTCACCTCTTTTACATACGTTTTTGCGCGTTAAAAAATGTGTTTCATTTGTTGAGAAATTTCACGCAGAATCCGAATCTGCAATTAGAAAAAAACGGAGGTTCTTATAACCCAAAACAACATTTTTGCGCATTGTGCACATGCGCAAGTGTAATATTCGAATCTTATGGAAAAACATTACAGAGTAGTGGGTCCCATTTCTTTCACTCCCTAATTTGAAATAAATAAAGTGCTGGTCCATTAAACTTCTGTCACCCTGTATATTCTCGCCTGGAAATTCGCTACGAATCAATCCTGTTCCCTGTCATTACTGGGGGGCAGGCAGTTTCAATTTCACAAGCAATAACTACACTTAAATGAGACAAAAATGCAGCCAATATCAAAATAAACCTTTTCCCCCCTCTATTCCATGATTGTTTTGGACTTCTGAGGATTTCAAAACCAATTTAGGACCGTAAATACCAGTGGCGGCTCCTGTCCTGAAACTCAGGGGGTGCACATAGATCAAGAGGGGCTATCGCGAAGTGGACGGGAGAGGTGCTTTTCTCAGCCAAATACAAATTTCAACCATATGGAAATGGGATAAATCCTGTAAGCTTTCTCATCTTCAAATTACAAACGCGACTAAATACATACTCGTAAATAGACATGAAAAATGTTCTCTAATGGAAGAGGAAATTCTGAAATAATCATTGAAGGAGTAAACCCAAGAAATGCATGTTATTGTTAAAGCTGAAATGTGTATTTGCCCAGCAAGAACCAAAGCGGAGGTGAAAGCAACTCTTGCCAGGGAGGGGAAGGAAGGAGGGTGGGAGATGAGAGGTTTATGGGGAAAGGGAGGGGTTAGATATCATTGAGGTAAATAACGGGGAATACAAAAATAAAATAAAATAAAATTATCGTACACAAACAGGCGATAACACCCCATGAACAAAAATATCACGAATAGGGTGTCTACCCTAGGAACAAAATATGTATCACCAACACCAATGGGTGTCTACCCCAGGAACGAAAATATCTCGAATTGGGCGTCTACCCCAGGAACAAAGATATTAGGTACCAATCAGGTGTCTACCCAGGAATAAAATATTCATCTGTCACAAAATGGTAACTAGGATGTCCAACAAAATGGTAACTTCAATGAATGGTCTTGTAAATAAAATCAGCACGCCTCTCCTTCTTACTTGCAAAAATATCAATAACGTTCTCATTAAAATCTTGAACGGATCTCACCAAAAAAATCTTTCTCAATTGACAGCATTGAAAGCGCCACCAATCTGTCCTCTGCCATGGAATTGCGTAATACTGTTTTGATTCTCTTCAAAGATGAAAACGTTCTCTCACTTTCTGATGTTGTCATAGGTATAGTAATCAGGAGCTTTAAAACTTTTGTCACTTCAGAAAAAACGGAACATAAATTATAGAGAAAACAACGGACGAAACCACAAAAACGAAGACCAATAAATTGAGAATAACAAATGCAGGAGGGAACCGAATTGAGATAACAGATGATAATGCAGGAGTAAAGATACTGCCCTCGAGCGACTGCAGCGAACCTGACGAGGTGCAACAACAGTCTGTGCACCCAGCTAAATATTTTTGCTGCTTTTGATTGGTCAATCTCACAGGCCCGCCATATTCAAACCGAAAAATGTCAGACAGAAACAATGAGGAAATACGAGTCAAGGGAGGGGACGAGAGCAACTGCTCCAAGTGTGTGTGTGTTTTTCTCAATATTATCGGTTCTTGGCTCAGATGCCCAGTGGGGCGGTGGGGCTCGGTTTCGCGCGTCGATTCAAATAGTAAAATCCTGTTATCTGTAAATAGCCGACTTACTCTTCAAATGGGATGGGGGAATTTGGTTATTATGTTTGGTTTATTGGCTGGGGGTGCACATGCTCCTATGCTCCTATCAGGAGCCGCCACTGGTAAATACATACTGTAGAAAAAACCCTAGATTAACTTTAGGATATTGATTTGTGGAACAAATTAGGCTGATGGAAGAACATCCTCATCAAAACTAGAAGTTCGCCTATAATAGTAGGTAGTACTTCACCTGGTTTCATACGTATATTTATCAACTAATAAACGTCAGACAGAAACAGAAACTCAGAGAGACAGCGAATGAGAGAGACAGAGACTGAGAGAAAAAGATACAGAGAGGGGAAGAAAGAGAGTGGGTGAGGGCGTGGGAGAGAGAATGTTGTGCGTGTGTGTGTGTGCATAGAGTAGTTATGCATTATACCCCTCTATGGAAACAACCCCATTACTCATTACCTCATTAGATTCACTCGCTATTTTCTAATAATGTTTCCTGACAATACAGGGTTCGAGAAGTAATCCCCTGAGCTTCAACCAAGGCATTCCTTATCTCTGTGGGAGACTCATGTGTACCCCCTCGAACCTCGCAGTTTCGTTTGCCCAGTCACAATGGAGGCCTAAAACCAGGTACGAATGATATGCATTGTCCCAAGATGTGCAGTTTAGTGTTAGTTTTTTTTTCCAAGTTATGGCATAAATCCTGTGCGTAAGAAGTGCCGCAAACATCATAACATGCATTTGAATGTAACCAAAACTATACAATGATGGCAGTGCAAAAAAAGAACGTGTTGCACCTAAGTGTTCATGCGGGTAGGTATGTGGTTGGAAGAACCGAGAATTACCTTGGACAAAATTTTACTTTTCATATATAATGGAGTTTTGAAATGGCATCAACCAACTTCTATGGAAGGGAACTGGGAATACCAGCTCATTCTGTCGTCGACTGGAAAAATTACTTACCAGAAATGTGTGCCAACAACATGTCCCAGCATCCCTGCATTATGAAGGCGAGTGCTTGCACGTTGGGATTAACGAGTCATTATTCACTAGACGTGTTGGTAGAATATTACAGTAGTAATGGGTTTTCGGTGGCATTTGCTAGTAAATACGCAAGTGTATAAGCAAGTTGGTGGCGAGTAACCGGGTGGCTTCTGGGGGGGGGGGGGGGGGGGGGGGGGGGAGGGGGATATTGCATAAGTACCTGGTAAGACATGATGGAATTGTGTAAATAAGGATCAAGACCTTAAAGAGAGGAAAGGAATTTTTTAATTCCGATTTTAGTTGCAAAGTGATGAATGAATGAGCGATCGTTCAAGCAGGGACTGTTGATTCCTACCTCAGAGTAACTCCCCAATCTCCATACCATTTATTATTTTCAAATTCTAGCTGTACTTTGTTGCAATTACAGTGCACTATATTGTACGAAGCCAAGTAAAGATTTAATTCCAAGAAAAAAAACCACAGTCATGCAGCATGGCTATAAGAGCGAATTTTCGAAGTTTTCGGCATCTTCCTCCTCCGCCTAAAATTTTCTGAAAATTAATTTTCGGCCAATGTTTTCTCAACTTGATACCATACAAAATTAAAACAGGAGTAGTTTTACGCAAAGTAATATTTGGGGTGGAAGGAGGGGGAGGGGGAAATCAAAAATGTTTTGAATACCAGAAGAGTAGGTATTGGGTACCTACGTAACAAATTTTTTGCCGAGTAACACCTCGGTTTGTAGATTTTCCAACGCTGAACACGATGGTGAAGTCAGAATTGCGATATCCCATTCCGTTATCAGATTAGAGCAGACGAACCAGGAAGAACATCTCAAGAAATAACCACGTTCCTTCATCTTCAAAGTGCTCCAGTTTGAGAATGGAATGAGATATCGCAATTCTGATTTCACCATCGTGTTCAGCGTACAAAAACCTTTAAAATGAGGTGTCACTTGTCAGACTTTTTCATTTTGGGAATTTATGGGTAATTTCCCCCCCCCCCCCCTAAAACTCCCCCTTAGGGTGACCCGATTCCGCCCATCTTCGAACTTAGCCTGTCGATTGCCAAGACAGATTTTTCGTGCAAATTTGAACTTTTTATCTCAATTCTTTCGAGAGTTATCGTCTGGAATGACACATACATATATAAATATATAAATATATAAATATATATATATATATATACATATAATTTTTGGTGTCTTTCGGCAGGGAATTCAGGATGGTCTGAAACGGATTTTGGTATAAAAATCTTTCGGAAATTCGAGTTTTAAAAATTTTGGACCGAGAACAATAGCTTCCTTTTCTTCGAAAATTCGCTAAAACATTAATAATAAAATAACAACAGAAAAAATGTTTGATGTTCTTTACCCTCATCAGCATTAGGACCTTAAATTATAAGACACCTTTGCAGGTAACTAGGTACAGGTCATGAGTGCACTGACGCTCTTACGAGTTAAGACTAAGTTAGAAACAGTAGCGGTGCATGGGCTCTGAAAACGGTGCGGCACCAAACCAGAACACAAAACCAACAGATTTGTCTACAAAATACCTCAAGGCAACACCCTTCCCTTATTTACTGATAGAGTAAATAAGCAAAGCTTATCTCTTTTAATCAATACTCTATCGTCGACAATTTCTACAGCAAATTAGCCACCAAATGTGTTACACAATATAGCAAACTAAAATACAATGAAACAATGAACAGTCGACCGGTACCTACTTGATTGGAGAAGCTATTGACTAGAAGCTAGGTAGGGATCTGTGTGTTACGACGCCGATCAATCCACAAACAGCAAACAGGACAAAACGCACGTAGGTAAAACAAATACAAATCTGTCATCAGAACCAGACCGAACGAAAAAAACGCACAAAATTTAACGCAAAAAATTGAAAACTGACAGACTCAACAGAGAAAGCGAACGCGATTTACGAGACAACAAAAACAAATCGGAAGACGAAGAAGAAGCATCTCATATGGAGATGACAAATTGAATAGAAGGGATCGAATCGATTGTGAAAAGGAATGATTTTGGGGTGGAAATAAGATTCTGGGGATAGGGCCCAAAGTGGGCATGGCGAAAAACATTTTTACTCGACTGAGCATGCGTGGATGGGTCACTTTTCTCATTTGCCATGGGAATACTAGGTCCCAGAACCTACCTGCCAGTTTCAGGACCCTAGGTTTCGACTTCGATTGAAGGAAATCGATTACTGTTGCTTTATTCCGATAAAATGCTTGGTCTATGGAGCTAACATGAAGGAACCACCATGGATGCTCTACTAGAATAATGAAGATCCACAGCCAGAGAAATCTGGCGAGTGGCTGTTGAACTTTCTGAAAAATGCTAGGTACAGTGTACGGAGGGAAATTCAAATGCCAACTGAAAAATGGTTCTAGGTTTTTTTTTTTTTCAACTCCTGGTGTTTCTGGGTGCTGGGGGAGTGGCCCATGTGGCCTTACCGACGCAACGTCCCTGGTTAGAAGTCAATGACAAAGGGTAGAATATTGCACCTAATTATGTTCAATAATCAATCAATGTCACGTTAATCATACCTCCTCATTTACTTGACCAGTGTCCGCAATCTTGAAATAAAAAAGCATATTATATTTCAGTCTGAACCACCGATGTTTAAAAACTAGAAAAAAAAGAAAGTCAAGAGTAAAACTTGAATGATGATTAATGAATAGAAATATCATTGATGAGTAAATTAAATAATACTAAAGTGCCACCTTTCCAGATAGTTATCCTTCTAGACCTAATGTTAGTAAATTAATGCATTCAACCTTTCAAGCAGGTCCAACACGAGTGTATTGTGATTACTAAATTAATGCTCATCTGTCTACATTCCAACAGTATTGCAGGTGAACATCGGCCTGGTCTGAAGTGAGACCCTAGCCGGTTACCCGGTGATCCAAGGTTTCCATTTTCAAGAAATCTGCTCCCACGAAATTAGGAGAAAGGCTCCGAGAAAGCAACAGGCGAAGAAAAAAGAAATACAGGTGTTGTGATCAGCTGCTCCTCCACAACCTACACCAGGTGTAATCATGTATCCCATCAGGGTGGGGACCCCCCGACCCCCCTCTGATCATGTCAGGGGCCTATAAAAGAGCCAGGTGCCACAAATATAATAACCATTCTCAATCAAGCGATCGACTCGTCTATTCTCCTCATCAATCACTACACTGGTGACATCCGACGTGATCTACGCCGCTCAGCGCCCGCCGTTCGTCTGCGTCGAGCACCGCCTCCACAGCGACGATCCCCACCACGCTCGGCACACGCGCCCCCACCGAAGCCACACAGCGGCGCCCAACTCCGACGCCCGCGTCAACGGCAATCGCAGCGGCCCCCCGTTACTTCGCCCCACCATCCGGTTTCTATATAAAGAAACGCACGCCGGCGCCTCACACACTTCCTGCTGACACCTCAACGGACTGGCACCTACGAAGAGCACGAAAATGACGGACTCGAAATCGCAGAAAACCCCCGATGCGACTCCGCCGCCGTCGATACTCAAGCTCCGGCCTTTCGACCCCGCATTTCCGCACGTTTGGTTCGCCCAACTCGAGCTCATCCTGGCACTCGAGCCCCGACAAGCGGACCTTTGCGCCGACCTCAACCCCTCGAACGCTACCAGCTACTAGACGTTGAAAACTCGCCATTTAGCCACGCACGCACCTTCCGATGGTTCCCGGCTCACTGCCTTACTCCAACCGACTTCCGACGACGAACTACCGTCAGTCCTCGCCCGCCGACTCACTCGAGCACTCCCGGCCGACACACCGACCCAGCTCGTTCGGCAGCTTTTCATCCGCGCCCTCCCAGACAGCATTCGCCTTCACGTAGCGGCGCGCGACGAACCCGACATCACAAAACTCGCTGCGCTCGCCGATCGCCTTATACCCTTCGCCCCGCCTCCTCGTGTGGCTACCGTCACCGAAGAGGTTGAAGTGATTCAGAATAGACGCCAACAGCGACCGCCGACGCAGCCGACACCGACCAATCGCATCCTATGTTCCTACCACCGCACATGGGGCCCCCGAGCGCTCAAATGCCGCAGCCCCTGCAGCTGGCGCACGAAACCGTCGGGAAACGACAACGCACGGCCCGACCAGCCGTAAAGGCCGTCCGCAACCCACCAACCTCCCGGCTCTTCATTCGATGCAAACGTACCGCCCTCCACTTCCTCGTTGACACCGGCTCCGACGTTTCAATCGTCCCGAACACCCTGCTACGTCGAAAAACCACACGCCCAAGCGCCCTACGCGCCGCCAACGGCACCGAGATCAAAATGTACGGCACCCACGCCGCCACGGTACACCTACCTGATCTTCCTCCGTATGAATGGACGTTCACAGTCGCCGACGTGTCAACACCGATCCTCGGCTCCGATTTTTTGACATACCACGGCCTACTCGTTGACCTACCCAACGCCCGACTCATCAACGCAGCCACGGAGCGGTACATTACCGGAACGGTAGAATTCGTACCTCCGGGACAATCAATTTGCACGACTACAACGAACGAGCCCCGTTTTCAAGCCCTCCTCGACGGCTACAAACCCTCCGACACACCATGCGACGCGCCCGTAGAACATCATATCGTCACGAAGGGACCCCCCCGTCACGCGAAACTTCGCCGATTGTCACCGGACCTCTACGCGAAAGCAAAGGCCCATTTCGCAGAGTTACTAGCGACAGGGGTCATCGAACCTTCGGAGGCGCCGTGGTCAAGTCCGCTACACATTGTCCCAAAACCCGACGGCGACATATGTCCCGTCGGGGACTACCGAGCGCTGAATCGTCTCACAATACCTGATCGCTACACCGTCCCGCACCTACACGACTTCACGACAACTCTTTACGGGACCACCGTGTACAGCACGTTCGAACTCGCCCACGCATTTTTCCACTGTAAAATAAGCGAACGCGACGTGCCAAAAACAACAATCCTCACCCCCTTCGGCGCCTACCAATTCCGACGAATGAATTTCGGCTTACGAAACGCAGCGCAAACGTGGCAACGCTACATGGACCACGTCCTACGCAACCTACCCTTCGTGTACTGCTACCTCGACGACATACTGGTCGCCTCGGCGACCCCGTCCGAACACTACACCCACGTACGCACGCTCCTCGAGACCCTCGCCAAATACGGCCTACAAATCAACACCGCCAAGTGCCAGCTCGCCCGACCGTCAGTCAAATTTCTCGGCCATAACGTCTAATCTGAAGGGATCACACCCCTCCCCGAGCGCACGGCCCTCATAAAGAAATTCCCTTGACCCGACACCGTCCACGAACTCCGAACGTTCCTCGGGCTGATTAACTTCTATCACCGAGCCATACCACGAGCCGCATCGACCCTTCGCCCCCTAGTGGAAATGATACCACCCGACGCAAGAAAAAAGGATAAACGCACGCTCACGTGGACCGCCGACGCAGCCGACGCTTTCGACCAAGCAAAACGCTTACTCGAAACCTCCGACACACTCGCCCATCCGGCCCCGACACAACCACTCGTCCTACATACGGACTCATCGGACTTCGCCGTCGGCGCAGCACTGGGTACACTTCGTCGACAAATCGCACCTACACCCGCTGGGTTTCTTTTCACGCACGCTCAACCCGGCTCAACGTAATTACAGCGCATTCGACCGTGAACTATTGGCTATATACCTCGCCATCGTACATTTTCGGCAACAGATCGAGGGGCGCCCACTAACCGTATACACGGACCACAAGCCCCTAACGACCTTTCTCGCGACTCAATCCAATACGGCCCCGCCAACGAGGCTTCGGCACCTCAGATTCATCTCCGAATTTACAACGGACATCCGGTACGCCGAGGGCCCTACAAACATCGTCACCGACTATCTCTCTCGCCTACCACCGACGGCTAACACGCCCGCCACCCACGCGGTCGCCGATCATCGTACCCCTTTTACAATCCAACAACTCGCCGACGCACAGGCCGCCGATGAACACATCACCACTATGTCCCTCACGCCACACCAGCTACAAGGGCACGAAATACTGTGTGATAACACCGACGCCGCGCCCCGCCCCTACGTCCTGACGTCTCTCCGCCTCGCTGTTTTCCGGCAGTTACACGGGATGACGCAGCCCGGGATAAAAGCCACAACCGCCCTAATCCGGGCACGATACTACTGGCCGAACATGACCTCATCCATTCGCCTATTCACGCGCGCCTGCCCGAGTTGCAACCGTGTGAAAACGACGCGACACATAATGGCCCCCCTCGGCGAATTTCCCGACGCAGCACCACTGGAACACGTCCACATGGACCTCTTCGGCCCACTCCCACCTTCGGTTACGAAAAAATACATCTTATCAATGATCGACTGCGCCACCGGCTGGTTTGAATGCGCCCCTCTATCGACCATTTCCGCCGACGCAGTGATTACGGCCCTACACACCCACTGGATTGCGCGATACGGCTCCCCTGCCCACATCACCACCGACCAGGGCACACAGTTCACCTCCGCCGACTTCCATAACTACTGCACATCAATGGGCACGGAGGTACATCATACCAACATGTATCATCCCCAAGCAAACGGCCTCGTCGAGCGACTACACCGCATCCTCAAAGACGCAATAATCGCAACCGCTACGTCCCGCACTTGGGCCACTAACCTCAGCGGCCTCCTACTCGGCCTACGAAATCGCCCGGGCCCCGACGGGTATTCACCGGCTCAACGCCTCTTCTCAGCCACTCCTCGCCTCCCGGGAGATTTATTCACCCAGCCGCCACCGACAACCGTACCCCTCCGCACGAACGAGTCTTACCGCCACTACACACAGTCTTACATGCCATCTACCCTGCGCACAGCGACCCATGTGTACGTACGCGTCGACACACCGCGTGGGAAACTAGAGCCACCATACACCCGCTCTCATCCAATCCTCACAAACGACGGCAAAACCCTCACATACATCACGGACGACCACAAAACGCCGTCCGTGTCCGTCGACAGGTGTAAGCCGGCCCCTTCTCCTACGCACACCACGGGCCACGCCACCACACCTACAACCCCCACCCACGCACGGAGCCCGAGTCTCGCCCGCCACCTCTACGCAATCCACCTCCGCACGGCGTCCGGCACGAGACCTCCTCGCGACAACGGAGCGCGGCACCCAGCCCGACCCCCCCGGCACGTCACCCACGGCCACGCCACCGGCACGGCCGACATCGCCGAAGCCGGCACCGCCGCTACCGCCGCACAGCCACCCACGCCCGTCAGCGGTCCCGCCTCCATCGCTGCGACCGCCGCTAACCACACCCTGGACTCCACCCCACGACCACGACACCTGCAGCCACCCGGACAGCCACAACGGACCACCGCAACCACCGCAACCAGCATACGCACCTCCCACGCCAACAACCAACGGCACAAAATTTAATTACATACATAACTTAAATTCTGGGGGGAGCAGTGTTGTGATCGGCTGCTCCTCCACAACCTACACCAGGTGTAATCATGTATCCTATCAGAGTGGGGACCCCCCGACCCCCCTCTGATCATGTCAGGGGCCTATAAAAGAGCCAGGTGCCACAAATATAATAACCATTCTCAATCAAGCGATCGACTCGTCTATTCTCCTCATCAATCACTACAACAGGAAAGAAATACACTAAGTGATTCAAAGAAAATAGACTGGGAAGCAAGAGGAGAATCAAACTCGCACTCCCCCTCCCCTGTCCTGCCCACGACAACACGAACACACTGCACACCTGAAGTACCATCACCCTGCTTTATATTCCAGGAAATGCCCTTCAAACAATGATATTTGAGTCACCTGCCAGCTGTAAGATAAAAAAAATTCTGTACCATGGGATAGGCACGACCCGTAGGTTGATCCGAGGCCGGTCAAGAGGGGGTTTACTATATAGTATTTCCAAGTCAATGTACAGTATTTCCAATTACTATGTATCTGAGTAAAGTTGTCGACACACACAACCTAAGAAACAGAAAATTCGATGAACCTACACCAAAAAAAAAAACTCCATGTGATGAAAGTTACAATTGACACAAAAAATATAATGGGCAAACTGAATGGAATATGATCAAGATACTTCTGCATCACCCCCATATGCTAAATTATTATTATTCAAACTTGTGTAAGTTCTTATATAAAGGTACCTACCTATTTTAGAATGAACCACATGAATTTGCATCAATTTATAAATTTATAAAGAGAAATGATCTCTTACTACAACTGTGGCGGAAGCTAGTTCAAAGTGAACTCAGGCTCTCAACCCCCCCCCCCCCCCCATAATTCATAATGTCCCATAATGTTCATAATCTCCCCCCATAAGGTCTCAGAATTATGAGACATATGTAAATAATGACGAATGAGCCATTGGTATGTAACTATTTTTTTTGAAGGGAATATCTATATTATAATCTTGTATCAAGAAGAGTTTTCCGAAAACGTGCTATATGATGGGTAAGAAATGAACTTGTGTTGGTAAAAAGAGGGAAAGAAATGGGGTTTTATTGCTATCTCCCACCCATACATGGGAATCAAGTGCGGGGATGGAAACCAAATTACTTTATACCCTTCTGCTTCATAGTTTCCCCAATAACCATGTCCAAGCTGGAAACAGGTATATAAAGGGTTCTGAAAAGTGCTGAAACCAATACTGAGGTCAAGTGATAACTCATTAACCACCCAATAAAGAAAACCTCACATGGCTCTTGTTGCAGTATTTTATTATGGTATGACCTCTTATATGGATTAAATCTATCTACAGGTTTCACTATGTGCCCACAGTCAGCTCTATAGGGTGAACTCGATTGAGCATTAGATGAGATAAGGGTTTCGGTCGAATCCGAAGCTGCTGAAGGGGCTTCTGGTGAACAGTTGCATAGGAGTATCTGGTGGCTATAAGGAAGCTGTGGCTTGTGTTCTTGCAGGAAGCCTTTGATGTCCTTAGCGATGAATTGAGACAATAGCCCAGTCATTAGGTAGATCTGCCTAACAAATTGTGGGGTCGTTTTTTTCAGAATGTATTTCTATGTATTTTGAGCTCTGAACACGAATCCGAGGTCCTTACAAAAATTAAGGCGCCGGAAGTATGAGTTTTAGGCCAAGTGGGAAAAATTGGGACTTTTTAAAGTTTTTTGCTTATAACTTCTAAACGGTCCATCCTAGCGAAAACACAACTCCATTTAAAATGAAACAGCATTACATTCTGCGTCCAATGAGTACCACAACGTCAAATTTAAAGCAAGGAATATGGTCAAAAATGGCGGCCAAAAATAGTCAATTTTTACCATCTTGGAATTTTTTGAGGAAATTGACTTTTTTTGCTTCTCTTACACCTGGGAATCGGTCTGATGTTGAAATAACCCCTACCACACTTCACCAGGGATAGCATGAAAGATCATTTAATCAATATTTATATCATATATTTATGTATTTGTAGGTAGGTACAATTATTCTTGTTTAAACTTGTGAAAAGTCAACCTGCCTCCTCTCGGCATTTCGAAATGAATAAAGATTTTTAATGATGTAATCATTGTTTTCTGCAAGCAAAATATTTAATTTTATTCTCTTATTGAAAATAGGAAAACATCCGAAAATATTGGTAGGGGGAAAAAAAGATCTTTTTAAAACGAGATTTTATTTTTAAAAGTGATTGTGAGAGTTTGAGAAAAATTTACCAACTAGTACCTAATTGATAGTACCGTACTGTAGAACATATGCCTAACTACATGTCTAAACTGAGAATTTATCAAAACAACGAATTACTAGTCGAAAGCATTATTTTCATATGAATTTACTGGAGCCCGTTTAGAAGTTGAGTGCCCTGTGACAGCAAAATCTGGGAACATCGTCGGGGGTTGATTCCTCTTCTCCTGCTTCTGCTTGTCTCATTGGTTCCATATCCAGGCTATAAGGGGGATCATCGTCTTCCAATGGCGTTATTACCTTTCCACAGTTGTCCCCACCACAGTGGTGGCAGATTAACGTGCAGAAGAGGCCTGTCATCCCCAAGCCCCTGCTGGACTTGACGGTATACCCGGTAGGAGAGCTGGTCAGCGGCGGCTTCTGTTGGTAGAAGTGAGGCAAGATTTGTCGTCCTGTCGAAAGCGGATGTTGTTAACGAAAGTGCATCTGCCCTAGAGTAGCTGTACAGTACCACAAGAAAACGTTTTCCAGCGTGTGAACAGCCTGTCGGGTTACATCTGGGTTGCTGAATATGTAGACCATATGGTGAATAGTGGGATTTTTCTTCAGTCTGCACAAACTTCGTTTTGCCTTGGTTGAACACTGCTGATGTGGTTTCACACCCACTCATGACTAAACAAAATACTGTTTGCATTGGTATTGCTTATTACACTTGAAGGCCAATACGTTTTCTGGGAAGTTTACCTTTTCCGGGTTTCAGGAAATGACGTTGACAAAGCTACTAAAACCACAAGTAGATCAACATCCTCACCTATAACAATCACGGAAGGTGGTCAGGGGCTAAAAAGTAAGAGCTGTGTTTACGATTAAATAGTCACCATCCTCAATTGCTTTCTTTGTCACGGTGCCAGCCTTATTAAATTTGCTCGTCAGCATGGTAAGAAGCTGTTTTTATTTTTGGGGAGCCAGTCAGTGTCATGATTCTCTTGCGGGACAGTCAGTGTCATGGATTCATCATATATGATTTCTGAAGACATAATATTATTATGCTTCTGTGATCTTCTTGCTCATTCTCCAAATTTTGTCCCCCAATTGACTCTTCAGGATATCCACCAAAACCGCTGCAAATTATTACACAACGGTTTATTATCTGCCTGTATAGATGCCCTCTTCTGCATAGATCACAGTTTTCTGTTGTCAGTACCTAACCTTTGCTTCCCACGAGAGAGCCCTAAATCGAGTACTGGAGCCTGCCGTGCAATCACATTTCATAAATATGCGGTGGAATGAAGTACTCTATAATTAATTATTTGTTGTTATTTATGACGCGTAACGTTTGTTCAAATTAAAGAAGTACTTACCTATCAACAAAATTCTAAATAAACATCATTCTTCAAATTAAATAAATATTTCGGAACAACCAACTCGATTTCATACAGCCATCCGTGATTACAATCAGGTGCTCCCTAGCAATGATATCTGGGCCGGACTTATACCGTTTCGTCATGTTGACGAAGCTTTTCGGTGCAAACGAACGGCTGGACGTACAATACTCCTGGTGGCCTCGAAAAATCCCAAGTTCGAGATAAAATTAAAAACGTTAAAAAAAACTATACCCTTCCATTGGAAGTTTTCGAGCTACGGCTTCTGAAAATTCCAACTCCTATTTTTCACCCCTTAGTGAACTGACAGTAACGCCGAGCTTCGCGGACCAACTAGACCCCAAATGGGACCCAAAAAAGAATTTCATTAATTTTGGTTCATGGTAACTAAGGAAGTGCGAAGTACGGTGTACGGCGGACGCGGACAGACATTTTTTAATTCATTTTCGAATTCACGCACCTTGAAACGGAAACCATCAAATTTGGGGGGGGGGGGGGGGGGGGGATCAACCTAATACCTGATTTTCGAATTCACGCACCTTGAAACGGAAACCATCAAATTGGGGGGGGGGGGGGGGGGATCAACCTAATACCTGATTAATAATTAATTTTTTTTTTATGATCGATTCCAAAGGTTGTTTAAAATAATAAACCAAATCTATGACGGTGCTTGTTTTAAATTTCGAATAAACGTACCTATGCCACCTAACTGTCAAAAATCGTTGAGAATGTTGAACCACTGCTCCTCGGCCATGTTCGTCACAGGTGTTGTATTCTTCCTTGAAGCCTTTTGCCTACAGAATGGATGGAACCCAACCCAACGTTTTATAAGATCATCATACCGATTCTCAGAGCAAGAGAAGCAAAAAAAGTCAATTTTCTCAAGAAATTCACCATTTTTGGCCGCCATTTTCGACCATAGTCCTTGCTTGATATGTGACATTATGGTACTCATTGGACGCAGAATGTAATGCTTTTTCATCTTAAATGGAGTGGTGTTTTCGCTAGGATGGACCGTTTCAAAGCTATAAGCAAAAAACTTTAAAAAGTCCCAATTTTTCCCACTTGGCCTAAAACTCATACTTCCGACGCCTTAATTTTTGTGCCGACCTCGGATTTTTGTGTTCAGCAGCTCAAAATACATGGAAATACATTCTGACAAAAACTACCCCAGAATATGTTAGGCAGAAGCGATTTTGAGCACCTAATGACTGGACTACAAGGGGATACTGGTGGTGAGGCGGCCATAGGTTGCTCCATTCTGTCACCTCTGGAACTTCAATTACCGGTCTCTACTCTTTGTTCTACTGGCATTTGTTTGTTAAATGGCCTCTCTTCGAATTTTTCATTGTGAAAATCATTCATTTTAATTGTCTAACTGTATTATTATGTACTAAAAATTGATCATTTTTCCATAAGCCAAGTCGAAATTACTTATCAATGTTCAAATGTATTAATTATATTTATAATGATTTGTTGGGTAAGTCGAGTTTACTCCTTGAACATGATTACAACCATATGATAATGGGCAATTTCTGTGAGCAGGATTTTTGTTTTGATCTCAGAATCGGATTTAGCACCCTTGAAAACCCCTTACTGCCAATTTTCACCTCAAAATTCAGTGGAGCTCAGCCAACAGTTGGATAGAAAAAAAACTAAATGACGTCATACGCGGATGGCAATGAGGTTCCCCCCCCCCCCCAGGTGGACGCCGGTGTGAGGGCCTTTACCTATGACGTCATTTCGCTTTCTTTCCACTGGTTTATCACCCACTTTCAATCATGGATACCCCTCATATAGCACCTTTTTGGAAAGCAGTCGCCGAGATCCTTCACGTGAGAAAATAAAACAGGTGAAATTGCCCGTTGTTTATAAAACTACACAATCATTTCAAGTTTACATGTTCAATAAGTATTCACCATCTTAGTAAGTATCTACTATGGTATTTCAACATTCTCATTTACCGCTCAAATGGTCCTTACTGCAAGTTGGCTAAAATTGGTTACCGTAAATAAACCATGTCTTTTTTGAAAGTATGATGGAATTTCCTCCTGTCCGGGTCTCACCAGGTTGGGTTGAAATAAATGAAATGAAGCAGAAA
>OX940974.1:43256083-43446083 GCA_954871275.1 Leptopterna dolabrata | reverse complement strand
GGAGCTAAAAAAAAAACGCTGCAAAGTCCTTGTCACATGGGTTTATTATTCTGTTGGACATACCTACAGAAATGTTGGCTGTTCATTTATTGTTTCATTCATGTGAAATAATTGAAATAGCTATTTCTGATTGTTTCCACCACTTTTGGCCCCCAAAACACAAATTAAGTATACTTACGCTCTTTTTTTTTCAAATTATCTTTGTTCATTCGTATTGCCGTTTAATCGTCTTGATCCACGTGTTGACACTCTTTTTAGTGTTGTTATACAAACTGATGGTGATTTCAGACGATTTCCCAGGTTTTTGACTCATAAAAAAGTCAATTTTGGTAACTTAACCTTTGGTAGAACCTCAATTTTCCACTCTTTGGTCAAAATCGACTTCATATTCAGTCTTCTCGTCCCCAAAAACATGGAAAAAGGTACCTCAAAAGCTCATGTTATTAACATGTTACCAAAACACAGGAAGTACCTATTTTTATACACATTTTCACTCATAACATGTAGAAATTTGGTAAAAGAAAAACCATGAAATAATTCAATCGAAGGTTTATTCGACGGAGAGCACTTAGCAGTTTTAAACACAAGATGAAAAAGGTACAGTTGAAGAGAGGGGGTAGGAGTTGTGGTTAGCTTCCAGGCTACACCTAGAAGGAGTTAACAACCAATTGTTCATCATTCAACACCCCGGCTCAATTCTGCTATTAAATTCACTAATTATATATATATATATATGTGTGTGTGTGTGTGTGTGTGTGTGTGTGTGTGTGTGTGTGTGTGTGTGTGTGTGTGTGTGTGTGTGTGTGTGTGTGTGTGTGTGTGTGTGTGTGTGTGTGTGTGTGTGTGTGTGTGTGTGTGTGTGTGTGTGTGTGTGTGTGTGTGTGTGTGTGTGTGTGTGTGTGTGTGTGTGTGTGTGTGTGTGTGTGTGTGTGTGTGTGTGTGTGTGTGTGTGTGTGTGTGTGTGTGTGTGTGTGTGTGTTTTAATAACATCAGTTATACATACTTTTTAAACAGTAGCATTATACTCAGTGCATTTGAAATTTATGTTTATAACTATTAAAGAAACTCATTAGGGACTATTCCGAGCTTTTCACGGAAGACCTTAAACTTTGGTGCTGGTAGTGCTTTAGTGAGGCAATCACCAATCTGATTTTCAGTGGAAATATAAATTACTTTCACATTGCCCGACATAACCTGGTCTCTAACGAAATGGTATTTTACTTCAACATGTTTTGTTCTTTTCATTTCTAAAGTACTGGCATTTTTTATGCATGCTTGGTTGTATTCAAAAACATTGACAATCGGGTTCGCGATTTATAGACTAACCAATAGCTGTTTAATAAATAATGAATCAGTCACACAATCAGCCAAAGCATAATATTCAGCTTCTGCTGAGGAAAGGCCGACAACTGCTTGTTTTTTCGATCTCCAAGACACTGTATTGTTGTTCAACTTAACGGCATAACCACTGATGCTCTTACGACCGATCACATCATTAGCATAATCTGATTCTGAATATGCAATGATTTTGGTTGTTGGGTTTGATTAGACATATTTCAGAGAAAAATATTTTGTAGCTTACAGATAACGAATGGTGTTTTTTGGGTAGTTCCAATGTTCTACGCTATATGAATTTTGGAACTGGCTGAAATATGCAATACAAAAGCATATATCTGGCCTACAACCCAACATCAAATACATTAAACTACCAATTAATTATTGGTAAGGCGCACGAAAATAACTTTTTTCGTTTTTACATGGCTTGAGATATAATCTGGGTTGCATAGGAATTGGAGCAGGTTTACATTCAGACATATTAAAGTTTGCAATGATTTTTTCGATGAGATCTGATTGCGAAATGCACATCATTATGCTCATTTCTATAAATTTGTAACCCTAAAAATTTAAATTCATGGTCATTTGAGAGATCTTTGATTTTGAACTTGGAATTGAGTTTTTTCTTTTTTTCTGTAATTTCTTTTAAACTAGGCGAGAACAGTAAAATATCATCGATCCACACAATTATATAGAAATTATTTTTGTAATATAGGCAAGGATCAACTTTATTACGAGAGAAATTCAATTTTTCCAGTACCGAATTTAGGCAATCATTCCAACATTTAGGACTAGATTTTAGACCATAAAGTGATTTGACTAGTTTACATACATGCTGATTGGAGTAACCTTCCATACCTTTTGGTATTTTCATGTACACAGGGGATTTGAGCGTTGAGTTCAGGAAGGCTGCATCGAAGTCAATTTGGTGAATATTAGGAAGGCCTTTTCAACTGTCATAGCGAATAAGACTCGTAAGGTCGTCATACGGGCCACTGGGGAGTAGACATCATCATCCTGCGATAGTTGCTGCAGGAATCCGCGGGCAACCAGTCTTGCTTTCCTTACGATGTTGCCATCAACACTCTTCTGACGAAAAACCCATTTTGAGTCTATAGCTGATTCTCCATTAGGAAGAGAAGTTATTTCCCATGTACCATTTTTTGACATATTTGATAGCTCATTTTGAATGGCAACGATCCACTCTTTAGATTGAACAGCTTCCTCGTAGGGGACAGGGATTTCATTACGCAAAAATCCACATGACAAGGCTGCAAAATATTGAACAGGATCAAAGCGGGTCGGTGGTTTCGTCGTTCTCTTTGGGTATTGTCTAGGTTCATCGAGGGTGTCTTCAAGTTCCGAATCATCCGAATCTGGCCTCCAGGTGTCATCACGATCATTTTATTATTCAATTCGATTCTCATCTTCATTAGGTGTTGAGAGCCTCCGATTTTGCCAAGGAAGTGTCTGCAGAGAAAGGACTGGTTCTTCGTCAAATATTAGGTTTCTAGAACTCACGATGTTATTGGTTTCTGGATCCCAGAAACGATAGCCATTGTTAGTATAGCCAACTAAAATCTTGGGTTTGCTGCGGTCATCCAATTATCCAGTTCTATCTTCTTTGGGAATATGTGCATGAGCTTTACAGCCGAAGACTCGGATGTTTGTAGTATCGACTTTCCTTTGGTACCATACATCGGCGGGTGTTTCGCCATCCTTCAAAACAGATGTAGGTATTCGATTGATAACATATACTGCTGATTGTACAGCTTCACCCCAGAAAGTCTTATTTAGAGTTGAGTCACCTATCATGCATCTGGCCATGTTCATCATTGTTCTTCCAAAACGTTCGCAAACACCGTTTTGTTCAGGATTACGCGGAATCGTCAGTTCCATTTCAATACCTTTGGACGCACACGAAATTGGTTGGAGGTACCTATACTCACGTCCGTTGTCACACCGGAATCGGGAAATAGGCACGGCGGATCTGGCTGTAACAATGGCTTCGAACTTGACGAATTTCTCATATACTTCTGACTTCTCTTCCATGAGATAAACAAACGCAAAATGCGAGAAGTGATCAATAAACAAAACATAATATCGCATTCCGTCTCTGGTAGCTGGCGATATGGGACCTCCAACGTCTGAGCTTATCACTTCTAATATTCGTTTAGGTTTCTTACTCGGATCGAGTGCACAGAAGGGATTACGGGTCTGTTTCCCTCGTAGACAGGTTTCACACAGATGTTCGGGTTGAAACACTGCGGAATGTCCCATGCGTCGGTGAATTAGGTCGGGATCACAGGTAGGAAGCATCGAATTCAAAATAATAGGGGATAAGGTGATAGCGTAAAGATTTCGTTTCCGAGTTCCTGTCACAACAATCGAGTTTGTTTTGGGTTCATAAATTTTCACAATTCCCTCTTCAAACACTACACGCATATTCTGTTCTTGGAGTTTTGAAACTGAAAGGAGATTACAAGCCAGCTTATCACACACAAAGGCTTCGCTAATGTAAATCGGCAGTTTGTCGCTTGCCATCCATAACGAGCCTCGACGAGTTGCTGTCATCTGCTCACCCTTTTTTGCAACGTTTATTTTCAGGTTGACTTGTTCTTCGTTTTGAAGGTATTCCCCGGTTTCACGTGTGAGGAGATGATTAGCTGCACCAGAATCAATGTAGAAATCTAATCTCGGGATTGGGTCTTGATTGTTGTTGTTCGTTGTAAACATTGAGGTTTCGATTGAACAGGATGTCATGAAGCCGATTTCGAGTTCGTCTTCACTGGTTTCATGATCGCAGTTATTGGCTCCAATGGGTCCTTGACTGTTGTTGTCAGCTGATAAATTTGCGTTAGCGTTCGTTTGTCTGTTTCTAGACGGGTTGTTCGACGTGAAGTGACCACCTCCTCTTCCACCTCTACCTCCACCTGTTGAATATGGCGACCGATTCGAATTTAAATAATCAGAATTATATTTTTTGATGCGTTCCGGACAAAATTGTCTTTTATAGCCCTTTTTTCCACAGTTATGACATTCGAAAGGGAAGTTTTGAGCCCTATAATTGTCATTACCTTGCGAGAAACTTCTTCCACGACATGAAAAGGCGGACGAGGACGGAGAGATTTCGTATTCGCGACGACTTGTTATACGTTCCTCCTCCTGAAGGAGCTTGTTTTTGACAAACGTGATATCGATGGTTCCCTGGTCCATGGAGAAGAGAATATCGATCGCTGAGGTGACAGACGAATACGGTTGTGGTATTGAACATAGCAACTGCGTGATCTGATCATTTTTTGATAAAGTACCTCCCCCACTGATGTAGTCGGTGACAAGTCGATCAAATTCTTCGAAATATGTAGTGAGAGGTCCCGATTTATAACGTAGATTATTCAGCTGACGTTTTAATTCTGCCTGATGGCGATTCCTTTCTTTTCATATGTGTTATCCAAGGCGTCCATCAGGTCTTTAGCGGTCTTCTTATCTTTGACGGAGTTCAAAATGCCTTCGGCAAGCCATTGAATTATCACGTTGCGCGCTCTCCAATCTATTTTCGAGAATAAATTCCGCTGCGGATTCCTTGCCAGTTGTTCCCGTCAATGCACTCTCGACTTCAATATCTTCCAGAAGGGCGAGGATGCGTATCTCCCAACTCGAGTAGCCACTTCCACTGAACGGCTTACTATTCAACACACTCCCGGTTGCCATGTTCCTATTCACAATCGCGTTGAGTTGCAGATTTCCACGAACTTATTCCGCGTATTTTCCGAACTACCACAACCGATTAATGTTCAGTAAAACAGCACAAATTCTGGGCCCATAACCTGTAGAAATCTGGTAAAAGAAAAACCATGAAATAATTCAAACGAAGGTTTATTCGACGGAGAGCACTTAGCAGTTTTAAACACAAGATGAAAAAGGTACAGTTGAAGAGAGGAGGGGGGGTTGTGGTTAGCTTCCAGGCTACACCTAGAAGGAGTTAACAACCAGAATTGTTCATCATTCAACATAACACCCCTGTGTATATTTCGATCGGGCTGCAAAGTTTAGGGACACAACTAGGGCCCAAATGGAGCATGTGTGCGAACGAACGATTTTTTTAGTCCGAAAATGAAGCCGGTATGCGTGATACGGCGGACGGCGTACGGTGTGCGGCGGACGGCGGACGGACATTGCATTTTTGGAATCTACGCACCTTGAAACGTAAATAAAAAATTTTGAGGGGGTGTTATAAACATTTTTGCTGAGCGAATACATAGGTGTAATATTCACAGAATAATAAACCAAAAGGAGCGTACCTAATTCAAGTTTTGGGGGCAAAAATTGGTGGAAACCACCAGAAATAGCTATTGCAATTATTTTACATTAAATATACAATAAATGAACAGCCAACATTTCTGTTTTGTAAATGTTGAGCCTACCTCGCTCATCACTTCATCAACAACGGTTGTTACACGTACAAAATCATAGTGCGCTTATAGTCGCAAAATTAATTTCATGTGCTTCTCAAATTGATGGGTAAATCAAATAAGCACCTATTGGAACCCTCACCGGACTCTACGTACATTATGACGCACATAGTGAAAACAGGATCAGTTTGGGTAACAGTTTATCACACTAACTTCAGACGCCGCAGATCAACAAAACGTAATAATAAGCCAAACTAATATTATTATCTTTCTGATGTTGGAATCATCTGCAAAACCGTCATAACTTGAAATAAGACATTCTGTGTCTATGTGATAACGCTTGACCCAATACTTCGGGATAGAACGATTTAACGGCGATTGAACCCTTATGTACCTACTATTTTTCGTAGCATTGTTCGAGCCTGAAGTTTCAGATTGGCTCGGTGTAGGTAGGCGTCTCGGGATTTGTCACGTCAAATTTCGAAGTACACTGAGCTCTTCACTTAATCACTCAATCCTCAATCACCAGTTTACCTGGGTATGTATTTGTATTTGATTGTCGGTTGTGGTCCCAAAGTTTCAAGACGAGTACAATTCATGCCAGAAATGAGTATGGGTTGATTGTTTGGTTATTTTCCCTGGGTATATGTGTCTTGCTATTGGTGGAGTACGAGTGTCTATTTTGAAATAGTAGGTACGTTATTTTCCACCAACTTCATTCTTTGATAATCGTCAGTAGTGAAATTCGATGAAATTCGAGAAAGACTGGCAAATCTTCTCATGGTAAGAACAAGTTACTGACTGAATTCAGAATCTGCTCCTTAAGAAAAAAAGAGGGCAGCACCCAACACAAATGAGAAAATTGCCACTAGGGGCAAGCAGACCGATAGATGAGGTGTCATTTGAGAGTAACGACTGCTGGATTTGGAGTAAACATTTCACGCAAGGAAAAGTTCCTCCGACAAATGTGCCCCGAGGCCCCTTTTTACCTCTTTTCGCATGTGTTGGTCTTAACTGAAGCAAGACGCTTGAGAGAACGGTTTCATCTATTTCATTCTTACACCGGATGGTAAATGATAAATGAACTCAATTGTTAACATGTGAGTGCTAGGTAGATATATTATGATTACCTACCCACACACAGACTTATAAATTCATAAACAATGAGTGTTGAACGATTCTGTGCGCCTGCAATACAATATAGAATATGATGCTAAAAAAAGGAACCGTTTAATTACGATCGTTTCCATATGTAATAATACGTTTACTGATTTGTATCAAGTGTGAAGGATAGCAGAACATTTGCCGCTCTTCCTATTCGAAAATCAGATAGGTGGATCAATAATATAGGTACCTACCCATTCATTTGTTTTTATATCATCTTCCTCCATCATTGCCGAGCGTTAGAAAGGCTCATTTTATATTAGGGCGGCATTGCTTGCCACACTGTGTGTGTGTGTGTGTGTGTGTGTGTGTGACCAAAAGGCTGAACGCATTTTCGTGAGGTTCCATGTAAAAATGCACCATCTATTCATAGGCCTCAAATCTGTATACGACACCATAATCAGAAAGTAGGTTTCCAGTGGCATGAGGGAGTTCGGGGTGCTAGATAAGCTATGCAGGATCAGAGAGCTTACCATGCAAGGAACGAATTCCGAGATCCAGGGGAGTACCTATGTCTGATCAGATTGAGACTACCGCTGGCTTGAGACAGGGTGACTCCCTAGCTTGCCTGCTATTCAAAATGGCTCACTAAAAAGGTACCTACTGAGAGACGACCAACTTCAAAACAGCTGCATAATCTTCCATAGGATCGTAAAGGTTTTGTCCTAAGCTGATGGTATACATTTTATGGCGAATACTGTTAGGGACTTAGAGAGCGCTTTTTCCTCACTAATGTCGGTGACAGCAAATAATTATGAGCCAATCGGTGCAATTTCGGGCTGTTGCCGCTCCTAAAGTCACGGAAGAGATAAATTAACCTTTTAACAAGACTACAAGAAATAGCCCCGCTTCTTTTAGAATTATGGGTCGGAAACGTGGGTGATGACCTGATGACCAAGCAGTCCGAGAGCATGTCTTTGAAAGGTCCTTCGGAGAATCCTCGGACCAGTATTTAAAATAGGAAATTGGCGACGGCGATACAATGGTGAAAATGAACCAGCTGTACCTACCGGCTGTACTAAGACTTGACGTAGTCAAGTTTGTGAAGTTAAGGAGGTTGAAATGGGCCGGCCATATTCTCCGAATGGATGATGTTTATCCAACAAAGCTGCTGCTGATCTCACGCCCGAATGGTAGAAAGTGGAAAGGAAGACCGAGGCTCAGATGGATAACTGGATGAAGACGGCATAAAACCACTTCAGCTGGATAGACGTCTTCTGTAGACATCTATTACTCAACAGCGTGTTTTATTATTCAGATTTGAGACCGTTGAAGGACAAAACCTTATTAACTACCTACCTTAGTGTTGAGCTCATTGAGATCGTTTAAACGTGAAGTAAGATATCAAGGGAATTACTTACAGAAAAGTGATCTGAGGGAAGGGTATGTATACCTACAGCAGCTAAAATAATATTCCGATGAGAAAAAATTAGATTTTTTTTCCACATCGTGTTAGCCATAGGTAACGTTTTTGGCCACGAGGAATCGAGTATATATACTTGGAGGTGTAAAAACGAAGGTTACCAGTGTCGTAACCAAGGTGTGTACCTGACTGTAGTTACATGCCTAGTGCCTACATTTTTTTCTCGATCTGAATCAGTAAACTGATAGGAACTCAGCACAACTCGAAAACGCATGCAAGTCCTAGATATATTATGTAATCAGCGCTATTAACCAATTGGTACTCAAGCGATGCACGTGGCAGAATTCGGATAAGGTATAGCATATTTAAGTAAAGTGAGATTTGATGTACGGAGGTTTTCTATACCAACTCAACCAATGCCATTCGAAGTCCAAGAATAATAAAGGGATCGGTTCCTCTCGTTGATGGGAGAAATAGTGGAGGTGATAAACAGAAAGGCTGTTCGGGGGCGGGGGGGAGAGGGGGGAGAGATGATCTATGGTTAATGTCCAGCGTCCACGATCGTAAAAGTAAGTGGACGATAGGATGTGGGAGAAGTGGCAGTGGCGCGTCATGAGTCACATGCATTTCCCGTTTCGGCAGGGTCAGTCCACTAATTGCTTTCTAGCGAGAATCCTTCAACTTGACAAACAACGACGGGTTCGAATTGAACCGTATACAAGCCTGGATGAATGATCTACCATAAAAGTAAACCCACCACCGGATCCTCGTGGGATCAACCGTAATAATATTATATGATAGGGTGAAATCTGGAATACTTACCACCAGGGAAAACTTTTGTTTTGGGAAGCATAAACCCATCTTCATAATATTATTATAGCTTTAACACATACTACATTTCATAGTTTTTCGGTACTTATCTAGTACCTACCTATGCAGTCTACCTATGTAGTACCTGCATAGTATCGATACTTATGGAGGGTAGGTAGTAGTGTTAGGATATGTATGATGTGCTTATGGAAACAAACGTTGAATATCCATTTCTTAACGTTCTGGGGCCGTAAATTATACTCCTGTACGTGCTTGAAACAAGTTTCACTGATTCTTAATTTACCTCATGGTTCCTCCTACTTCATGGGTGCGATCACAGCCTACTTAAGTTAGCAACCTATTTTAACCACAACTGAAGAACAGCAACAAAACAAAAACAAAAATCGAACTTCCGAGTGGACATCCGAATGTAAAATGCTGATGACATATACCCAGATATTATTTAAATTTATAAATACAAATTGAAACAAAAATAATAACTTGTATGAAATGTTAAATTTGCCAACATTTTAATTTGTAATGATGACCAAAGAAAATTCTTGAAGTTTTTCCTGTCATTCATAAAACATGGAACAGAGGTTTATTTGAATTATCGGCCTTGGAGTCGATGGAGTTGGCTACTAGTTCAGCCGTTTTAGTAATAGATACACCGAGAGAAAAAACGGATTGTTTTACCACCTGGTGGTGCTCGCAGGCCGGTGGAAACTTTGAAAAAAACCCGCTAGGGATTAGGCCTACCCGATAGGAATGAAAAACAAACCCGTTGAGAAAAAATTCTATCGGGTACCCACAAGATCATCCCTGCAAACGGGTTTTTAGTGCAGCTCCTATCGGGTAATTTGTGCAGGAAATGTCCGATAGGAATCTGCTGATAAGACCCTATCGGGTAATCACAGCACGTACGTGCTGGGATACCCGATAGCAGCCGAACGTGCTGTAAAGAAACACCCGTTTGGTTTCCAATCGGGCAAAAAATTGAAAACAATCGTGTAATCCTTGCACGTCCATGCTGTTCCTAGCGGGTCTACACCCTAACACCCGTTTGACTTCTATCGGGTCTACCACCTAACACCCGTTTGATTGCAATCGGGTCTACCACCTAACACCCGTTTGATTGCAATCGGGTCTACCACCTAACACTCGTTTGATTGCAATCGGGTCTACCACCTAACACCCGTTTGATTGCAATCGGGTCTACCACCTAACACCCGTTTGATTGCTATCGGGTCTACCACCTAACACCCGTTTGATTTCTATCGGGTCTACCACCTAACACTCGTTTGATTTCTATCGGGTCTACCACCTAACGCCCGTTTGATTTCTATCGGGTCTACCACCTAACACCCGTTTGGTTGCAATCGGGTCTACCACCTAACACCCGCTTGGGTTCTAGAACCCGCTAGGATTCTATCGAGCGTCCACTCGTAGAACCCGCTAGGATTCTATCGAGCGTCCACTCGTAGAACCCGATAGGATTCTATCGAGCCTACTTCTCACTACCCCATTGGATTCCTAATGAGCCCATTTCCACTCTAACCGTTTGCATTCTCCAATGGCTGTACCAATCAGGTAATTATTAGTTGAGCGTAGGGAGATGCAAAAGGGTAGCGATGGATTGGGATTAGGAGGAATCCTAAGGAGTAGGGAGAAGGAGGATTTCGAAGCCTGGTGAGGAACCTGCGTGAAACATACTCATGAAATTGAAATCGAAATACTCATTGAAATCAAAAGTGTTGAACAAACAGTTGAACAAAGAAATGAAAGTTATAAATGTATAGAAATGTAAATAGTTGTAATAAGTAATTCTTATTTCTAAAGGTGAACACAGCTTGGGCAAAGGAGAGTTAACACAAGTGTTTAGGTCATCAATTTATTCATAAAAGTCATAAAGTTCAAATTCACAATAAAAATCGGAAATAAATAATTTGTTTTCGTACGCAGATTGTTTATAGCAATTTGTTTCTTAACTAAGTACAACAACAAAATAAACAGTTTAACAGTATCACAGTTTATTGGACTCGTTATATGCAACAACATTTGATAACGTATGCATATATATATATAATTGTCTGTTTATGTTTATTTTTAATTACAGGTTGTTTCGCACTAATACGTATAGTCTAGAGCTTTAACTACAACGTATTTGGGAAAGTATATCGGCGGTTTGACAGTTTTTAAAATGAATGAAAACCAAGGGTGGTTCGTAACATGTTCAATCAAATGGTTGACTTCTCTGAATGTTAAGGGACAGTAGTGACATTTGTAATGTTCTGTACCACTCATGTTGGAACAGTGATGTATATATTATACCCAATGAAATATGGTCGACTTCAACAAAATTTTATTTAGAATATATTATATATTATTATAGAATGTTATTTACATATTATTCAGAACGGTCATCAAGGAACTGTTGATGCACAAATGGTAACTCCACCTCAGTGTAGACACGTTGTAAAGCAATCAGTCGTGAGGACGTGATGGGTATGTTAGCTGTTTTTTACTCCTACTGCCACGTACCGCCAGTTTCTGGCGTTCGACCAAATCCTGCAAGGACCTGGGAGTACTGCCTGGTTCGCTGGATGATGCAGGGGAGCTGCTGAAGTGGGGAGGTGGGGACACGGGCAGAGTGCTGGTATCAGACGCAGGGGTGGCTGTTGCTGTGGTTAGCTTAGATGGAGTTTGTTTAGATGGGGTTGTTTTAGATGGGGTTGTTTTAGACGGGGTTGCTGTTGCAGTGGTTACCTTAGATGGTGTTGTTTTAGATGGGGTCAATCTTTTCCGAGTCCTACTCTATTTGTAGAATCCAACTTCCTTAGGGGAGTTCTTGGCCATGTAGGAGACAGAAGGGGAGGTGGTTCAGATACACCTGAAGGGCAGGGCTTGCCTCAGGAGGAACTGCTGTTGCTGATGGTAGATGTACCTCCTCAGATGGGTCAAAAAGTGATTTGGAACTTGAAGCGAATGGCAAATGTGACTCAACACCCCCTGAAGTTGATGGCAAATGTGACTCAATACCCCCTGAAGTTGATGGCAAAGGTAATATTACTGAAGCAGGAGATATCTGTTATGTGAAGGGCACCAAGTAATTCGATATTGGTGGGAGTATTCTTCTGCAAAGGCTTTTGTACAAGTACCATAAGTTAACAGTTCCGAATCACCAAGAATGTTAGAGTGTATAATGGTTTCCCCAGTTAAGTTTAAGAAAGTTACCAATCCACCTGTTCTGGGACTCTCAACAAAGCATACACATTCGCCGTCTACAATGCCGTATTTTTGTATCAACACTCGTACAAGTGATTTTTCATCACTGGAGCTACCATCAGCAGGAGCAGCAGGGGGGGTGTAACGTGGTAACGTAGGAAGTGAGCACAGGTGGAAGCGATAGCCACGACCGAGGGAGGAAGCTTGTAGAAACCTTTTAATCATAGCACACCAATTCTAGAGTTTGCCAGACGTGTCTACACTGAGGTGGGTGGGTACTCGCAGTTCAGCACGAATATTAATTTAAAACAAAGATCGACTGCCTGCAGTATGGTGTCAGTTCTAAGGCTAAAATCTAAATATTTGACTAGACAATGGCTGACATCCCTAACCATCCCTAACTAGCACCACCTCAGTGTAGACACGTTGTTAAGCAATCATTGGTGAGGACGTGATGGGTAAGTCAGCTAATTTTTACTCTTACTGCCACGTACCCCCAGTTTCTGGCGTTCGACCATATCCTGCAAGGACCTGGGAGTACTGCCCGGTTCGCTGGATGATCCAGGGGAGCTGCTGAAGTGGGGAGGTGGGGACAAGGGCAGAGTGCTGGTATCAGACTCAGGAGTGGCTGTTGCAGTGGTTAGCTTAGATGGGGTTGTTTTAGATGGTGTTGTTTTAGACGGGGTTGTTTTAGACGGGGTTGTTTTAGATGAGGTTGCTTTAGACGGGGTTGTTTTAGACGGGGTCAATCTTTTCAGAGTCCTACTCTCTTTGTAGAATCCAGCTTCCTTAAGGGGAGTTCTTGGCCATGTAGGAGACAGAAGGGGAGGTGGTTCAGATACACCTGAAAGGGCAGGGCTTGCCTCAGGAGGAACTGCTGTTGCTGATGGTAGATGTACCTCCTCAGATGGGTCAAAAAGTGATTTGGAACTTGAAGTGAATGGCAAATGTGACTCAACACCCCCTGAAGTTGATGGCAAATGTGACTCAACACCCGGAGTTGACGGCAAAGGTAATGATACTGAAGCAGGACTATCTGTTATGTGAAGGGCACCAAGTATTTCGGTTGTGGTGGGATCTATATTGTAAGCAACCAATCCGTGTTGTTCTGCAAAGGCTTTTGTACAAGTACCATAAAGTAACAGTTCCGAATCACCAAGAATGTTAGAGTGTATAATGTTTTCCCCAGTTAAGTTTAAGAAAGTTACCAATTCACTTGTTTTGGTACTCACAACAAAGCATACACATTCGCCGTCTATAATGGCGAATTTTTGTATTAACACTCGTACAAGTGATTTTTCATCACTGGAGCTACCATCAGCAGGAGCAGCAGGGGTGGGTGTAACGTGGAACTGTAGGAAGTGAGCACAGGTGGAAGCGATAGCCACGACAGAGTGGAGGAAGTGTTTAGAAACCTTTAAATCATAGCACACCCATTCTAGAGTTTGCCAGATGTGTGTACACTGAGGTGGGTACTCGCAGTTCAGCACGATTATTAATTTAAAACAAAGATCGACTGCCTGGAGTATGGTGTTAGTTCTAAGGCTAAAATCTAAATATTTGAGTAGACAATGGCTGACAGAACCTAATTTTCCTATTGCTATGACATACGGTTGCAATGTTCCGTGTTCCACTTCCTTCAGGCGTTTGGCGTGGAGGTTGTCCACCTCAGACTCTGAGTCCAGGAATTTGACGAAGTGATCTGCTGATTCCTTCTTCGAGATCTGAACCGGAGCTCTAAGTTCTGCCCTCTTCTTCAACCGGTGAGTCCCGATAGCGAACGGGAGGGCGACGAGAGCTGCAGTCGTTCTCTTGTCCTCCTCTGAAATATCACGGAGCACATTAGCAACACGTTCGTACAGTACGATTCAGTCATTACAACCACCTCATGGTCAAATAAAGCAATTTCAACAAATCATTTGTTTACAAAGCGTGAAGAAGAAGAATCCCTGGTATAACAACAAAATATTAAAATTGAAAAAATGATTCCTAGTCAATTTAAACACATAGTAGGCCAATCACAATTATTTCTCACGGGTATTGTTGCCGTAGTACGACAGTATTGACTCGACGATCGTGTCCCACCCTTCCACGCTTCTGGAAGACCTGCTAGCCTCCGAGACTATGGCCGGGTGGAGTTCTCTCAGCTTTTCATACAGCCTCCCCTCCGGGATGGTATAGAGCTCCTTGAAATCAGATTCTATCTGTACAACAGAAAACAACAACTATCATTAGCGATTACTAAAAAATATTCCTCGCTTTAAACAACAGCAGGCACAAGTATATAAACAGAGCACATGAAATACGTTCAAATTAAGAACTCACCACTTTCGCTGCGTGGGCGGACGACTTGAAGAACGGGAAGTAGTCGATGTATTCGGATAGGTTGTTGCCTTCACAGCATAGGTAGTTGTGCCGCAGCTTCGCTGTCCTCCGTAACGCCTCTTCTATCTCTTCGGAGATCGACGCCCGGCCCAACCAATCACCTCCCCTGATGGTTTGGATGGAGGGATGATTCCCGAGTTCCTCTTTCCACTCTAGGAAAATAACATCAACGGTTACGACTCCTCACAATAAATAACACAGAAACGGCAGAGAAGGAGGGTGGTAGGAGGAAAAGAGATGAATAGAGAGTAGACTCACCTGTCAGGGTTTTCCGTACGGGCGCGGAGGGGAGGTGGTTGGCTGCTTCGGCTTCTTCGTGTAGGCCCTCTTCTGTGTGCCTCCCTTCCGTTTCCTTGCTTCACTTGCCTTCTTGGCCTCCTTTATTTTATCGTACTTTTCTTTATTGACCTTCCTCCAGGCATCCTTGAGGTTGTTAACTTTACTCCACATGTGCCCGTACGGGTACTTCCTTGGTTTTTTTGTCGGCGTGCTTTCACTGCTATGTGACGAGCCCCCCCCCCCCCCCCCCCCCGCGTCGATGCTGATAAAGTAAACCACAGCGAGGAGGGATCCCGGAAATATCTCGCCAACTGAGCAGCTATGAAACTGAAACGTACACAACAATTCAAACATGTGATTATTATGTCTTTATGCAGAGGAATGTTAAGATAAGAGTACCCAACATGTATACTAACAAACAATGCGTAATCACAAATTTCAAGGTGTCACTCACTTCAATTCTTTGCAAGAGAAATGGGGGATGACGTTCGCACCCGCGGGGGTGGCTCGTCGGTGAAGGTGGTTTATTATTGCATCCGCTACCACTTTCTTGTCGGATGGGCTGACTGCCTTGGTACTCTCGGGCCTTGCTAGCTCAACGCACCTCCGCCCCTTCTCTGACTGTTGTAGTATTGCTGTGATCTGTTGGGGAGAGAGGAAGGGATGTAAATTTAATATAAAAACCCTAGGTTTGACTATGAGTATGTGATACTTTCACCCACGGATGGTGTGATGCACATTACCTCATCTGAAGTGCTGATGAAAGCAGTCTTATCGACTCCCTTGTAACTGGCGAATTGGGGGTCGTCGTCGGTTGTGGCGGCGGATTCGTCGTCATCGTCAGACGATTCCTCGCTGAGCTGTAGTTCACTCGGCAACGAGTCTCTAAGGCGAGGCGTCGAGGAGTAAAACTGCAACAACAACACCGTTCACCTCGTAACAATACATATATGCAGGAAGTTATTGTCAAACATGAACAATGTTTCCGTCTGCCTGTCGTCTGTAATTGTAAGTGGCAACACTCACCTGGGTAGGAAGTGTTCGCGTGGAGTCGTCACTTGATAGGGGTCTAGCAAGAGATGTCGAAGAACGTCTGGGAGAGTTGAGTGGACCGAATTTCGCCTTCCACCCAGCTGTGTATCGCATCTTGTCTCGCGGAGTCCACAGTTCTGGTGCTATTACTCCCCAGAGGATCCTGTCTGGTTCTAGGTCGCGTAATTCGTCAGTTTGGACTCCGGCATCTGTGCAGGGGGAAAAAAAGTCAGCCATGAGACCAAGTGAACACCCGATACGACTACAAGCGGCAAGGCAAAACAGTTTGTTGAAAATATTTTAAAGTACAACACTACCCGATTGGAATACTAACGGGTACTCACAACCACAAACACCCGTTACGAATGTTTATGAATATTTGGCATAGTCCGGATGGACCCGTTTGGAACGAAGTGAACACCCGATACGACTACAAGCGGCAAGGCAAGGCCCCCCCCCCCAAGGAATTGATAAATAATGAAAATGACTACTGGAGTTATCTAGAATATCATAGCCTTCTTTTAAAAAGTTATTCTTTTAAAAAGGAATATTTTGAATGAATATTATTGGAATGTAGCAATGCTAATTTAATGAATTGAAAAAGGGTACCTACTTTGATTTTGTTTTTATTTATTCTTTTATTGAAACTTTAAATGTAAAAGGAAGCATAAAATTAGCCTACATCTAAATGTAATATTAATTTAAACAAATTTGCGGGGGAAAAAACCCTGGACCCCCTTTCCTTAGTAGATATATCATACCCCCCATACCCCCTGGTGTTTGCCCCCCCAACAGTTTGGTGAAATGGCGCCCCTGACCCATACCCTCAAACACCCGTTATGTACGAGTATACAAGGGACAACGAAAACAAGTTGGTGCAAGTATTTCACGTCTAATAATACCCGATTGAATTACTAACGGGCACTAACACACTTAGCAATTTCCCGATACCGTAACAATGCAACTCAAACCAAGATCATCATGAAATCAGAATATTATAGAAAAACTGTTTACATTTGGTAAATACGTTGGCAAAAGGAAATATACTCAAGAAAAAAATTCAAATTCAAATTGTCAGTTTGGGTGCGTAAGTCATAGCTACGTGTACATCTTGAAATCGGAATATTATACAACAAAAATTAGCATTGGTAAATACGTTGGCAAAAGGAAATAGTAATGCTCAACAAAACAAAATGAAATTCAAATTGAAATGTCAGTTTGGATTTGGAAGTGATGTGATTATATATTGAAAGCAGACTGTTATACTACAAAAACTTTCATTTGGTACCTAAATACGTTGGGAAAAGGAAATGTACTCAAAAAAAAATTCAAATTCAAATTGTCAGTTTGGGTGCGTAAGTCATAGCTACGTGTACATCTTGAAATCGGAATATTATACAACTAAAATTAGAATTGGTAAATACGTTGGCAAAAGGAAATAGTAATGCTCAACAAAACAAAATGAAATTCAAATTGAAATGTCAGTTTGGATTTGGAAGTGATGTGATTATATATTGAAAGCAGACTGTTATACTACAAAAACTTTCATTTGGTACCTAAATACGTTGGGAAAAGTAAATGTACTCAAGAAAAAAATTCAAATTCAAATGGTCAGTTTGGGTGCGTAAGTCATAGCTACGTGTACATCTTGAAATCGGAATATTATACAACAAAAATTAGCATTGGTAAATACGTTGGCAAAAGGAAATAATAAGTAATGCTCAACAACACAAAATGAAATTCAAATTGAAATGTCAGTTTGGATTTGGAAGTGATGTGATTATATATTGAAAGCAGACTGTTATACTACAAAAACTTTCATTTCGTAAATACGTTGGGAAAAGGAAATGTACTCAAGAAAAAAATTCAAATTCAAATTGTCAGTTTGGGTGCGTAAGTCATAGCTACGTGTACATCTTGAAATCGGAATATTATACAACTAGAATTAGCATTGGTAAATACGTTGGCAAAAGAAAATAGTAATGCTCAACAAAACAAAATGAAATTCAAATTGAAATGTCAGTTTGGATTTGGAAGTGATGTGATTATATATTGGAAGCAGACTGTTATACTACAAAAACTTTCATTTGGTACCTAAATACGTTGGGAAAAGAAAATGTACTCAAGAAAAAAATTCAAATTCAAATTGTCAGTTTGGGTGCGTAAGTCATAGCTACGTGTACATCTTGAAATCGGAATATTATACAACAAAAATTAGCATTGGTAAATACGTTGGCAAAAGGAAATAATAAGTAATGCTCAACAACACAAAATGAAATTCAAATTGAAATGTCAGTTTGGATTTGGAAGTGATGTGATTATATATTGAAAGCAGACTGTTATACTACAAAAACTTTCATTTGGTAAATACGTTGGGAAAAGGAAATGTACTCAAGAAAAAAATTCAAATTCAAATTGTCAGTTTGGGTGCGTAAGTCATAGCTACGTGTACATCTTGAAATCGGAATATTATACAACTAAAATTAGCATTGGTAAATACGTTGGCAAAAGGAAATAGTAATGCTCAACAAAACAAAATGAAATTCAAATTGAAATGTCAGTTTGGATTTGGAAGTGATGTGATTATATATTGGAAGCAGACTGTTATACTACAAAAACTTTCATTTGGTAAATACGTTGGCAAAAGGAAATATACTCAAGAAAAAAAATTCAAATTCAAATTGTCAGTTTGGGTGCGTAAGTCATAGCTACGTGTACATCTTGAAATCGGAATATTATACAACAAAAATTAGCATTGGTAAATACGTTGGCAAAAGGAAATAGTAATGCTCAACAAAACAAAATGAAATTCAAATTGAAATGTCAGTTTGGATTTGGAAGTTATAGGGTATATGTGATTATCATGAAATCGGAATATTATAGAAAAATAGTAAAACAAATTTTTGCTAACCTTCAAATGCAGTAACGATTCTTGCATCCAAATTCCAAGACTGTAGAATATCAGTCAAGCGTTGGTCCGCCATTGCAATTAAAACGAATTGCGTAGTACAACGTACCAGGGACCGAATGTTGTTTGGTGACGGGTGAACGTTGATAATTGAAGCACAACAAACTAGAAACACAACTAATTTGAAACACAGCTGATTTGAAACAAGACTGCAACACACAGACTGAATAACCACAGGGAAGTAAGCAGAGGGAAGTAAGCAGAACACGTGAGGACGCGACTGAACGGGGAGAAGTGGTTGTCGCCATAAGAGGACCTTGGGGTTATATAGAGGTCTCCCCACCATGACCCACCTGGTAACCGGTTTCCCTGCTCCAAGCGGGCAGGCGTTGGCTCCTATTGGGTGTTTTTTACCTTCTGTCGGGTGTCTGAATGTTTCTAGCGACTTTTTCAAATCCCCTATCGGGTGTTGAGATTTCCATCGGGTATCCGATTTCAGATTCCTATCGGGTGTTTTCGGCCTCCCATCGGGTTCCCGAATGTCGTAACGTCTTTTTCAACTCCTATCGGGTTTACGAATTTCAAACGGTTTTCCGATTCCCATCGAGTTTCTGTTACGCCCATCGGGTTTTTCACAACTTCCTAACGGGTAGTTTGAAAATCGTAACGGCTTTTAGGGAATTTTCGAAGAAAAGGAAGCCATTGTTCTCGGTCCAAAATTTTTAAAACTCGAATTTCCGAAAGATTTTTATACCAAAATCCGTTTCAGACCATCCTGAATTCACTGCCGAAAGACATAATATGTTCTTGGTTAAAGACTCACTGAGTTAATATATATATGTACGTTGAATAAAAGGCAAAGAAGAAAGATAAAGCAACAAAATTAAAGAAATTGACAAAATTTAAAATACCTCTATATTTCGGCGATTTGCCGTGATCACGAGTAGGAGGAGAGTCTCCTACTTGTGATCACGGTAAGTCGCCGAAATATAGAGGTATTTTAAATTTTGTCAATTTCTTAAATTTTGTTGCTTTATCTTTCTTCTTTGCCTTTTATTCAACGTATTTATATATTTATATATGTATGTGTCATTCCAGACGATAACTCTAGAAAGAATTGAGATAAAAAGTTCAAATTTGCACGAAAAATCTGTCTTGGCAATCGACAGGCTAAGTTCGTAGATGGGCAGAATCGGGTCACTCTAAGGGGAGTTCGGGGATTTGGTGGGGGGGGGGGGGAATTACCCATAAATTCCCAAAATGAAACAGTCTGACAAGTGGCACCTCATTTTAAAGGCTTTTGTAAGCTGAACACGATGGTGAAATCAGAATTGCGATATCTCATTCCTTTCTCAAACTGGAGCACTTTGAAGATGAAGGAACGTGGTTATTTCTTGAGATGTTCTTCCTGGTTCGTTTGCTCTAATCTGATAACGGAATGGGATATCGCAATTCTGACTTTACCATCGTGTTCAGGGTTGGAAAATCTACAAACCGAGGTGTTACTCGGCAAAAAATGGAACAAAAAATTTGTTACGTGTGCCCATATTTCATGCATACCGAATTAACCGAATAGCGTCATACTTGAATACCTATAATTACCCAATAAGTTTAAGATTGCCCATATTTGAATGGGATATCCCAAACATCACATTTTACATAAAATCACTTATTTCTTCGAAAATTCGCTCTTATAGCCACGCTGCATGACTGTGGTTTTTTTTTCAATTCGTATCGGGTTTTCACTCACTTGCTAACAAGTGTACGGTTTTTCTAACATTTCTGCCAGAAACTCCTACGTGCCTACCATTAGTATATAGGTACCTGTGCCTACTAGGAAAAAACATTAAAAAATCCCCATCGCAAATACCCCGAGTCATTAACGACTCTTTCCATTGATAATTCAATTTAATTGATAATTTAAGCATGTACATGCTCAACATAACAACTTACAACATGTAATGGACTTAGAAATAAATGACGTATAGGTACTTACTGCCCTCAGATTCCTTCCGGCATTGAATGACACATGAAAAGTTGCAAAAGCGACGCACATCGCTTTGTAAATGCTGTCGTTTTTATCAAAACTGTATGCAATACAATATAATATTATATTACACTTCATTCACAGAGATGGTCGCACAATGAGTATAGCTCGGGTGAAAATGACCCGCCAAACTACTCAATTTGGCTCATGCCAAATTACTTCTCGCCCACGAATATATTATTATTATTATTATTATAGGTCATCATGCGCTCAACAACCGTTTTCCAATACTGTTTAATTGTTGTTCCCAATTTTCAGTTATTTCTGCTGAATCCAAACCATGGCGATTCTGCCAAGTTCAGTATTTCTCCATATCCTTTGCATGGTAACAATCAGATGTCCTACAAACGTGTTTTATACATGCGTGTACAATACGTTTTTATGTGGTATACTTATATACACCTAATTTACTTACATTGAAAAGTATGCGCTTCAAATTCAAATTCCTTGCTGTTACTCAAATTCCTGATCACTTATACGTTACGACATATTACCTATTAAACATATCATTAAAAATCCTCACATGAAACCCTTCAACGGTCACTCGGAAACTGGGAAAATATTTGTGAATCCGTCTTCAGAGCCAATGCCCCTTCGACCAAGTTGAAATTGTGGCTGGAACTAATTAATACCCGATAGAAATGTTGCCTACTCGATAGGGAATCATTGGACAACCCGATTGATTACTAAGCGGGAGCTGTTAACAATTATATCACCCGATAGGCAGCCAACGGGGATTTTTTCGAATTTTTTCCTGCTCGATTGGTTTTCCAAAACCCGATAGGGACTCGTCTGTGCAACCCGATAGATGTTCAATTGGGTGTTGTTATCAATTACATCCACCCGATAGAGCTACTAACGGGTATTTTGTTCGGCATTTCCCTGCTGGATTGCATTGTTCAACCCGATAGACGTTGGTCGATGCAACCCGGTTGATTATCAATCGGGAGCTATGAGAAGAACCGTTAAGATGCTAACGGGTATCTTTTGAATATCTCCCTGCTTGATTGGCTTTCATGGGCCCGATAGCGATTTCTCATTACAACCCGATAGACATCATTTAATCCTGGCAAATTTTTCGGAAAATATATCCTAAAATTCGCATAATGAGAGGCAACATCCATTACATATTCATTTTGTTGTTTCCGTTTTAAATTTTCACGTCCAGTATCTGTCCTTCACAATTCCCTCAACTTTACCATATTTCTTTGCGTGAACCCTCCTATGGTAACAAGTACATGTCCTCCAAACGTCCTTATTTACGGGAGGTGAAGGGAAAGAGTTGTTATTTTCATTTCTCACCACTCCCCAAAAACAGTTATCCCTTAGAAATGGTGACTGCAGGCTTCGCTTCGTATACCTCCTCCCAGGGATTCGGGCTACCTGAGCTATCATTAAACCACAAATATTTCCACAACTCTTCATTCACCATTGCAGGCTTTTTTTTGAGAATTCTACGCATCTAAATCCTCACATAAAACCTTTCAACGGTCACTCGGAACCTGGGAAAATATTTGTGAATCCGTCTCCAGAGCCAATGCCCCTTTGACCAAGTTCAAAATGTAAAACCCTTCAACGCTCACTCGGAACCTCGGAAAATATTTGTGAATCCATCTCCGGAGCCAATGCCCCTTCGACCAAGTTCAAATTGTGGCGGGAACTAATTAATGCCCGATAGAAATGTTGCCTACTCGATAGGGAATCATTGGACAACCCGATTGATTACTAAGCGGGAGCTGTTAACAATTATATCACCCGATAGGCAGCCAACGGGGATTTTTTCAATTTTTTCCTGCTCGATCTGTTTTCCAAAACCCGATAGGGACTCGTCAGTGCAACCCGATAGATGTTCAATCGGGTGGTGTTATCAATTACATCACCCGATAGGTGGGCTAACGGGTATTTTGTTCAGCATTTCCTTGCTCGATTGCATTGTTCAACCCGATAGACGTTGGTCGATGCAACCCGGTTGATTAGCAATCGGGAGCTATGAGACGACCCGTTAAGATGCTAACGGGTATGTTTTGAATGAGATAACCCGATACAAAAGTAAAACAGAGCTGTTCACACTGGCAGAACCCGATAGAAAGCTAACGGCTACTTTTCGATTTTTTTCTTGCTTGATTGGTTTTTCCAAAACCCGATAGGGACTCGTCTGTGCAACCCGATAGATGTTCGATCGGGTGTTGTTATCAATTACATCCACCCGATAGAGCTACTAACGGGTATTTTGTTCGGAATTTCCCTGCTCGATTGCATTGTTCAACCCGATAGACGTTGGTCGATGCAACCCGGTTGATTATCAATCGGGAGCTATGAGATGAACCGTTAAGATGCTAACGGGTATCTTTTGAATATCTCCCTGCTCGACTGGCTTTCATGGGCCCGATAGCGATTTCTCATTACAACCCGATAGACATCATTTAATCCTGGAAAATTTTTCGGAAAATATATCCAAAAATTCGCCTAATGAGAGGCAACATCCATTACATATTCATTTTGTTGTTTCCGTTTTGGTTTATTATTCCGTGAATAATACACCTATGTATTCGCTCAGCAAAAAATTTTTATAACACCCCCTCAAAATTTTTTCTTTTCCATCTAATCCTGGAAAATTTTTCGGAAAATATATCCAAAAATTCGCCTAATGCGAGGCAACATCCATTACATATTCATTTGGGTTTTCCGTTTTGGTTTATTATTCTGTGAATAATACACCTATGTATTCACTCAGCAAAAAATTTTTATAACACCCCCTCAAAATGTTTTCTTTTCCGTTTCAAGGTGCGTAGATTCCAAAAATGTAATGTCCGTACGCCGTCCGCCGTACGCCGTATCACGTCTACAGGCTTCATTTTCGGTCTAAAAAATTCGTTCTTTTCGCACACATGCTCCATTTGGGCCCTAGTTGTGTCCCGAAACTGTGGGAGGGGAGGAGGTATCGCGTTTACCATGTCAAACGGGCTCTTGACGAATAAAAACTCCTCTCATAGAAAAATTCAGTTGATTTCAACGAGGTCGAGCACCCCCCCCCCCCCCCCCCCCGCCAGAGAGAAATACTCGTTGGGTGGGGAGGTAAAAATTCAATGAAAACCAAGTCTAACTGACTCTTGACTATACTGACGGCTCGTCAGTACAAAAAAAAAAACGGAGTCATAATTCTCTCAGGTGGGGGATGCTCAGCATAAATCTGTTGATATAATATAAAACTCGAAAACTGGTGAAGGACGACAACATGTCAATTGGATTATGCTTGTGGACAGCCTCACTGCGGGTAAATGGGCGGGTGGGTTGGTCAATGATCAAAGATAATTAGAAAAAAAAAAAAGCGTAGGTATACCTAATTCAAGTTTTGGGGGCCAAAATTGGTGGAAACCACTGGAAATAACTATTTCAATTATTTTACATGAAAGCAACAATAAATGAACAGCCAGCATTTCTGCATATAGAATAATAATAAACCCATGCGTGACAAGGACTTTGCAGCGTTTTTAATTTTCAGGTCCAGTATCATGTCCTTCACAATTCCCTCAACTTTACCATATTTCTTCGCGTGAACCCTCCCATGGTAACAAGTACATGTCCTCCAAACGTCCTTATTTACGGGAGGTGAAGGGAAACAGTTGTTATTCTCATATTCTCACCACTCCCCAAAAACAGTTATCCTTTAGAAATGGTGACTGCAGGCTTCGCTTCGTATACCTCCTCACAGGGATTCGGGCTACCTGAGCTATCATTAAACCACAAATATTTTCCCAACTCTTCATTCACCGTTGCAGGCTTTTGTGTGAGAATTCTACGCGTATCTCGTCTTGTACAAAATCCTCACATAAAACCTTTCAACGGTCACTCGGAACCTGGGAAAATATTTGTCAATCCGTCTCCAGAGCCAATGCCCCTTTGACCAAGCTCAAATTATTGTAAAACCCTTCAACGCTCACTCGGAACCTTGGAAAATATTTGTGAATCCATCTCCAGAGCCAATGCCCCTTCGACCAAGTTCAAATTGTGGCGGGAACTAATTAATACCCGATAGAAATGTTGCCTACTCGATAGGGAATCATTGGACAACCCGATTGATTACTAAGCGGGAGCTGTTAACAATTATATCAACCGATAGGCAGCCAACGGGGATTTTTTCAATTTTTTCCTGCTCGATCGGTTTTCCAAAACCCGATAGGGACTCGTCTGTGCAACCCGATAGATGTTCAATCGGGTGGTGTTATCAATTACATCCACCCGATAGAGCTACTAACGGGTATTTTGTTCGGCATTTCCCTGCTGGATTGCATTGTTCAACCCGATAGACGTTGGTCGATGCAACCCGGTTGATTATTAAGCGGGAGCTCTTAACAATTATATCACCCGATTGGTGGCTAACGGGTATTTTATGAATATTTCTCAGCTCGATCGATTTTTCTCTACCCGATAGGGATCACTCAATGGAAATGGTAGATCTTCAATCGGGTGTTGTCAGCAACAAACATCACCCGATAGGATGACTAACGGGTATTTTTGTTCACTATTTCCCTGCTCGATTGGCTTTCATGGGCCCGATAGCGATGTGTGATGTAACCCGATAGATTATTAAGGGGGAGCTCTTGACAATTATTTCACCCGATAGGCGCTAACGGGTATTTTATGCATATTTCCCAGCTCGATTAATGTTATTTCTACCCAATAGGAATTTTGTATAAACCCGATAGATTATCAATTGGGAGATCTTAATGCTCAGATGACCCGAAAGTGAGCTAACGGGTATTTTTTTGAACATTTCCATGCTCGATTGTTTTTCGTACACCCGATATGAATTTTGCATAAAACCCGATAGGTTATCAAACGGGAGACGTAAATGCTCAGATGACCCGATAGTGTGCTAACGGGTATTTTTTTGAACATTTGCTAGCTGGATTGTTTTTCATACACCCGATAGGAATTTTGCATAAACCCGATAGATTATCAAACGGGAGACGTAAAGGCTCAGACGACCCGATAGTGTGCTAACGGGTGTTTTTTGAAATATTTGCATGCTCCATTGTTTTTCATACACCCGGTAGGAATTTTGAAAAAAACCCGATAGATCATCAAACGGGAGACGTAAATGTTCAGATGACCCGATAGTGCGCTAACGGGTATTTTTTTGGAATATTTGCATGCTCGCTTGGGTTTCATGGACCCGATAGGAATTTGTTATGAAACCCGATAGACAACCAACAGACCCGTTTGATTTCTTAACGGGTGTAGTTCCCATTTATAAAAGCCCGTTAGGGTTAAGTCGCCACCCGATACGATTTTGACGAATACCCGTTAGGAATTACCAAAACCCGCTTGTTCTTACGAATGCCCGATACAAAAATATCCGAACCATACCCGATAGGAGGGGCTAATCTAACAGCCCGATAGATTTTTATGGCAGCCCGATAGAAATTTATGTCGTACCCGATTGGAGTTACGTCTTCCCGATAGATTTTTAACATCACCCGATACGATTTTCACCCTACCCGCTTGGGATTAGGCACACCCGCTAGGTTTCCTATCGGGAAATCAATTCCGAGTGTTCCTAGCGAGCATGGTGCGCCACATTTTTCTCTCGGTGTAGCAGTGTGCCGGGATCGACCCTAAACCCGAGGACCACCACCCGTAGGACGGTCATACCTTGCCATACCTAGCTTGGGACTGGACGGTGGATAATTGATGTGAGATACCTACGTGAAAGGGCACTATCCGTCTGATTGAAGGATATTGCCTTATAACAATCCTCTATTTTATTTCAAGCCCTTGGAAGAGCAACTTTTCATTTACAGAATCCTGTTCAAAACAAGTACCAATATCAGTATATCATGGTTGACCTAACACACCTATTGAATCCACTCAACCACTTCACATTATCAAATATTTTCCATAATTTCTAACGATGAAAAATCGAAACAATCTACGTTTTAATGACCTATTAGTTAAAATATATTAGTTTAAAGATGTTCGAATTGTGAACCCCATTGTGAACACTATTGTGTTCAATTTCCAGGTTGGAAACACCAATAATAATATTGATCATAACCATTGATGTGATCATCACGAAATTTTGAAGTTGTGCAACGATTTCGTCGTGGAGGTATACGATAAAACTGAACAATTGCCATTTTCGAATTCACACAATTTTTATTCCTAACAGGGAGATGGGTGTTATTTATTCGCTTATAGATTAGCTTTTTAGGAGGAGGGGGTGGGCAAATATACTCGAAGTTCGCAGAACTCGAAGAAAATAATCCGATTAACTGGCATGCGAGCCTTCCACTGGGCGGTCCCTGTAATGCATGCACCTATTACAAATACAAATATAACCTATTACACCCTATGTACCCATTAAAAATGATGTGAAAATCATTTATAACCAAGGCTTAGGGACCGAGTCAATCTGGTCGTTATGTACCCCATAGCTATAAAAGCAGCCATGTGATAAAGTTGGAATTCCGTCGGGTTGTTACGTATTTTTGTTTCATGCACTATGCAACAAAGAACGGGGCCCTAACCCCACCACGGACCTTTAGAATGTCGTAATTGTTTGTACTTGAAGATAGGTTCCTTCCGAACTATTAAAATCCCTTCGTCCAGCTGGAGAACACCAAGTACAGCAGCACAGAAGTACAGTAACATAAAATTGGAAGTATAGTCTATATTCCATTTATTTTGATTTGATTTATTTTAACTCATTTTTTATTGTTCTGTGTAGTGAACGGTTAACGGTGTAAACGTGCACTGGGGTCTCGTGTTCAATCCCGCTTCTTGACGAGGATGAGTTCAACTACAGTGGGCCATTTCAAGGTTCGTCTCATTTTACCAGTGTACTCTTTAACCCACTGATGAATCATTGAGTCTAAACTGGAGAAAATAAGCCAACTCATGCCTAAACTTTAATTGTTTGCAAATATGCACCTAAGCACAAAAATTCAACGCCACCCTCAAATACCTATTCGAACAAGTTCCTTGCACTTGTGCCATTATTGAATGTTTACCTTGTTCAACTCTACCCCTTCACCTCTCCAAGCCTTTTGGTAAATTAATTTATTCTTTCCCCATTGAAACAAAACGTCATGTTCAGCAGTGTCAACTCCGAGTTTTTCACATTTTGCAAAACGAACCTTAGATTAAGCGCTCATTATTGTTTATGTAACTCAGTTAGTTACCTTCATCAATTTCGGTCAAATAGTGCAGTAGTTGGGTGAAATTGTGGATGGCGAGCTTTCAGACAACGCTGAGCGGAAGGTTTTTCAGTTGCACCGGAGTAGTTAATGTTCATCCATTTGTTAGCCATTTCTTCAATAACAAGGCAAATATATATAGGTAGGTACCTACTATATGTTTCCGAAAGGAGAGATGAATTAACTACAGGTTTATTTTGAGCTTTCATGTTCTATAAACATCCTGATGTTGCTGGGAGAGAACTCATCAAAGGAGACATGACTCCTTTGAGGGCACCATCCTTCAAGAAGCCTGTATCTGAAACGCGCCCTTCCCAATCGGGCCTAGGATCATTATGGGAAAAAACACTGCAGAGTCCTTGCCACATGGGTTTATTATTCTACTGGACATGCGTACAGAAATTTTGGCTGTTCATTTATTGTTTCTTTCGTGTGCAATTATTGAAATAGCTATTTCTGATTGTTTCCACCAGTTTTGGCCCCCAAAAACACGAATTAGGCTCGGCTTTTCCTTTCAACAGATGATTTTTGATCTTTGATAGTGCCATTTAATTGTCTTGATTTCTCCTGTTCATACAACTTCTAGTGTTATTGTACAAGTTTATGGTCATTTCAGACAATTTCCCATGTTTTTGACTCATGAAAAATTAATTTCGGGAGCTTAACCTTCGTTACAACCTCAATTCTTCACAATTCGGTCAAAATCAACCAAATATTTGGTCTTCTCTGCCTAAAAAACATGGGAAACGATACCTCACAAGCTCGTGTTCACTAAAACCTCAAAAAAACCCTCGAAAACCCCTATTTTTACACTCATTTTTCACCCATAACACCCCTGGGTGTATGCCGATCGGGCTGCCGTGTTTCGGAGGACAACTAGGAGCCAAATGCGTTCCCAAATGGGGACCCGAACTGTGTGCGGAAAAACGACGATTTTAGACCAAAATTCAACGTAAATTTAAGGCTGAAACTTCCTTAGAACCTCAATTTTCCACTCTATGGTCAAAATCGACTTCATATTCGGCCTTCTCGTCCCAAAACATTGAAAACGATACCTCAAAAGCTCATGTTACTAAAACACAAAAGTGGGTACCTATTTTTATACACATTTTCACTCATAACACCCCTGGGTATATTTCGATCGGGCTGCAAAGTTTCGGGACACAACTAGGGCCCAAATGGAGCACGTGTGCGAATGAAAGACTTTTTTAGACCGAAAATGAAGTCGGTACACGTTATACGGCGGAGTGCGGACGGACATTGCATTTTTGGAATCTACGCACCTTGAAACGGAAATGAAAAAATTTTGTGGGGGTGTTATAAAAATTTTTTGCTGAGCGATTTACATAGGTTTATTATTCACAGAATAATAAACCAAAAGTTGGTTGAGCATTGCTGGGCACAGAGCATGGCTAACGGAATCACTGGAATGTAGTTGGTTATCACAGTGATACTTCATAAACGTATGCCTAGGTGTGGCACTTATAGCTTCCTAGTATCCAAAATACATTGTCCAAATTGAATATTATCATTCTATATCATCTCAGTGGTTGGGGTGGCTCAGAAGTGGATCTCGTGGAAGTGGCTCGCGCATGAGCAGACGACTGATGTCTTTAGGTTTTCATCAAACTCATATGGGGCTATCTGCAACCTAACCCGCACCTCTCCGAATTCCAGCTCACTTTGATCACTCTTTTGGTTAGTTATGGGCATTGCAAGGATTTCGCGCTTGCGTATGCGCACAAGAAAGTTGCGCGAAATGTTTATGATATCAAATAAGGGACTTCCTAGAGCCGAACTCGTCTACCCTTCAAATTTAACCTCACTACGACCTCTTTCGGGTAGTTTTGCAGATTGCGAGGATTCGCAGACACGCAGACAAGAAGAACAGACAGACTCGGAACCAAATTTGTTCAGAAAGGTCTGAAACCCAAAACGCGATTGGAGATGTCAATAACAAACTTGGCACTGTCAATAACGTATCCACTAACTCATATAATAACTCTTAGTATATTACACGTTGAGTTCCCAGAAGCACTTAAAATTGCAGTGACCCATATGTAAAAAGGGTTCAAGAACCTCAGCAAATAATTACTGGCCTATCTCCCTTTAGTCAGGCTTTGCCCAAATCTTTGAGAAAAAATCAAATTACAACTAATAGAATATAATAGATAAAAATAAACTCATCACAAGTTCACAATAGCGGTTTAGAAAACAACTTAAGTACTCAAGATGCCCTTGACAATATTGTGCCAGATATTTCTAATGGGATTAATAAAAACGCTGCAAATCCCTACAAAACGGTTTATTATTTTGTATAGAACACCCTTCTCTTACAGATCACAGCTGTCTGTATATAAAACCCTTCTGTATAGATCACAGCCCCTCCGTAGTTCGCCATTAAAAATTAATATCATGCATTGAATGTTCGAGCAGAACTAAAATTGCAAACAGTCACACAAATGTAGTTATGAAAGGAAATATTGTTGATGAGAAGTGACAAATATTCGATCCCAGAACCGGGATGCGAACCTCTGATTTCAAGTTTAAGAGCCCGTCGCCTAGACCACTCCGCTACGGCGGCCACCTGGCCGAGAGACAAGTGATGTGTGCTCTCAACCCAGCTTGATGCCTGCATACACGCTGCTGTTTAGGGCAAATTTTATGGCGACATTGTAGAATGCTCCAGGGGGTCTCAAAAATGCAGAAAAAAATCAAAAGATTTAAAAATGCGAGAAAACTCACACCTCAAAGTGAAATTTTCCGAGATAGGGATACTCTGGATATTTCAACCCCTATTTTTCACCACTTAGAGTTGATGACAGTAACGCCGAGCATTGAGGACCTACTATAGCCCAAACGGGACCCATATACCAAACTTCGTGAATTTTGGTTCATGGGAAATAAGGAAAAAGCCGCGGACGGCGGACGGGCGGAAATATTTCTATTCGATATTCGTATTATGCGTCCCATGAAAACGTAAACCATGAAATTTTTAGGTGGGTTTCAAAAAAATGTTCATGGTCTATTCCAAAGGTTGTTATTGAAAATAATAAACCAAAGTGATGAAGTATCGGGAATCTTCATAGACCTAACTAAAGCATTCGATTCAAATGAAACCTCAAGATGGATTCTTAAACGAGCTAGGCTGGGCATGGATGAGGTGGCGCAGCGGTGGTTCGTTGAGATCGTATCTTAAAAACAGAAGGCAGTACCTAAATTCAAATTTTTAACGTCAAACGCACCCGAGAAGCCATAAGCTACCTATGGCGTTCCGCAAGGATCTGTGCTGGGCCCTTTATTGTTCCTTGTACATAATAATAATATATTCCCGATAGATATTGCAGGAAAATTGATTTTGCTAATGAGTTAGCCATAATTACTAAATGAAATACCTGGGATCAGGCACATCAGAACACTCAGACAATAATAAAGAAAATACTATATTGGTTCTGCTTCAACAGTCTCACTATAATTTTACTAAAACAAAGCACGATATTCAGTAAATGAAGGTGGGCAGCCGGCAACCTCAAGATTAGTGGCCCACCAAGGCAACTGTAAATATAGTCACATTTTTTGTTCTTGTGCAAGTCTGGAAAAACTCGAGACCATCAAATATTTTGGAAAGAACATATGCAAGCCCTTGTGATGAGGATAAGAAAAACTCTTTATTTTTATTTTCCTAAGAAAGTGGTTCCCGTGAGAATCTTAGAATGATTTACTATGCGTTTGTGTACAGTATCCTTATCTATGGTGCTTTATTAAGGGGAGGGGCCTATTACCAAAATGTCCATTGTATTTACGTAGCTATCAATACGGTATACGAATAGTAACAAAATCTCGTAGGTACACGTTCACCTTTGGGTAACCTATACACTAATTTTGATGTAATGACACCAAGAAAAACATTTATTTATATCGATTATCGATTTATATCGATGATTTATATCGATTTATTTAGATCGATTAATGATTATTTATATCGATATGATTAAACTGTCGATACGTTCGGAAAACGTCTAAGTACTAGGACTACGAGGGCTCACCAATCAACTATCTTGGAAAAACCACGGTCATCTAATATTTTTACAGAGACAATTTCCCTGGCTGGCGCCATCACTATTTTTGAGGAACTACCCTACGCAGTTCAAACTGCGTCCAACCCCCTCCTACCCTCCAAACCGCATCGCTTCCCGACGATTTCTACGGTAGGTAGTTGAGTTCAGCTCTTTTCGACGATTCCGAGGGTAGTTATGAGCTTTACAAGGATTTCCAGCTTGCGCAAGTGCAGATGAAAGTTACTGTAATTTTCTAATAAATTTGACCATCTGTGGTCAAACCCGCACTTACCCTCTGAATTTCAATTCATTACGACCATTATTTCTTATAGTTTTGCCCGGGACAAGGAGTTGACCACAGGCAGACAGACACTGAACTAAAATGTGTTCTTTGATGTCTGAAACGTAAAAGACGAGTGGAAATTTTTATTTTGGGGGACATAACTTTTTTCGACTCTTGCATGAATACGAAGCTACCTTCAATAGTGAGGAAGCAAACACCGTAAATCATGGTTGCTGAGCTTGGGAGCTCGATTTGGTCCCGGTCGACTCAGCATTTGATTCTTGTATTCAACTCCTTACATTTCATAGGTAGGATTATTTAGAGAATAATATACATAAATTACCAATTTCCAATAAAATAAATATAGACCACGAACACATGAGTAAAACTATGCAAACCATAGTAGGTTCTTCAATTGCTCATCTTGCCAGTGATAAGCAACGCTGTCGACGTAATGCTGATCATGGATGAGCTTGACTGCACAGGATCTCTCCTCTTTTTTTCTACTAATTTATTCAATCAAGAATAGTGTTTTCTTCCCCCTCGTTACCATAGCATATCTGTATACAATTATGAGGGTGCAGAAGAAGGGTTCTCCTGAGTAAATGAGTTTTTCTTGTTTTAATACTAACTTCGCGAACATCATTAAACCTTGAGAATTCGAAAAGTATGCTCCTTTGTTGCTCCTCCCCAGTGAGTGTGGGTCGTTGAATTGTAGGTGGTTTTTGGTTTATTATTTTCAATAATGAACCTTCGGAGTCGACCATGAAAAAAAAAAATCTTATCCTCCTCCCCCCCCCCCCCCCCCTCAAAATATCATGGTTTACTTTTCACTTTTTAAGGGATGCAGAATACGAATATCGAATAAAAACGCTGCAAATCCCTACACAACGGTTTATTGTTTTGTATAGAACACCCTTCTGTTACAGATCACACTTCTCTGTATAGGTAACCCTTCCATATAGATTACAGTCCCTTCATAGCTTAGTACTTAACCCCCTAGGTACTCTTTACTAGGTACCCACCTAAATGACATGTTGCTAAAATAATTTTGTCAATGACAAACAGTAGCTGAAATGGCAAAAAGAAACACAAATGAAGTCCTGAAGGGACATTTTTGATGTGGAGTGAAGAGATATTGAGACTTGGTTGGGTTTTGATCTCGCGAATTTTGGTGTTACAGTCCGCCACGTATAGCACTGCGTTGTAGCGCCAACCTGGCCGAGAGACCAGTGATCTGCACTCTCAACTCAGATTGATGCTTGCATACACCCTGCTCGTTACGGCAAATTGTATAGCAAATGGTATGGCAACATCGTAGAATGTCTAACATGCTCCGGATGGTCTCAAAATTTCAGAAAAAAATCAAACCATTTAAAAATGCGAAAAACCCACACCTCAAAATAAAATATTCCGAGATAGGGATACTCGGGATAATTCAACCCCTATTTTTCACCTCTTAGAGTTGAGTGACAGTAACGCCGAGCTACGAGGACCAACTAGAGCCCAAACGGCACCCAGATGCCAAATTTCGGGAATTTTGGTACATGGGAACTGCGAAAAAAGCCGCGGACGGCTTACGATGGATGGACGGAAATATTTTTATTCGATATTCTTATTTTACGTCCCTTGATACGTAAACCATGAAATTTTGGGTGGAGGGGGGGTAAAATGTTTTTCATGTTCGACTCCAATGGTTCATTATTGAAAATAATAAACCAAAATATTTCCGTCCGTCCGCCGTACGCCGTCCCATGAACCATAATTCACGAAGTTTGGTATATGGGTCCCGTTTGGGCTCTATTTGGTCCTCGATGCTTGGCGTTCTTGCCACTGAACTCTAAGGGGTGAAAAATAGGGGATGATATATCCAGAGTATCCCTGTCTCGGAAAATTTTATTTTGAGGTATGTGTTTTCTCGCATTTTCAAATCGTTTGATTTTCCTGAGTTTATGAGACCATCTGGAGCATTCTACGATGTCGCCATAAAATTTGCTCTACAGAGCAGCGTGTATGCCGGCGTCGAGCTCGGTTGAGAGCGCACATCGGCTGTCTCCCGGCCTGGTGGCCGCCGTAGAGGAGTGGTATGGACGTCGGGCTCTTGCAATTAAAATCAGAGGTTCGAATCCCGGTTCCGGGACCGAATATTTGTTCACTTCACATCAACAATTTCCCTTCAGAATTACATTTGTCTTTCTTTTTGCGTTTTAGCTACTGCTTGAACATTCAACGTATGATATTAGTTTGCAGTAGCGAATAGGTACTAAACTACGGAGGGGCTGTGATCTATAAATAAGGTTATCTATACAGAGAGCTGTGGTCTGTAACTGAAGGGTGTTCTATACAAAATAATAAACCGTTGTGTAGGTATTTGCATAGTTTTTTTTTTAAATTTGAGGGGGACCTCAAAAGGCTTTGAACGCACTCTCACTGTTGTAACCTCAGCAACGTCCAGGCCTCTGAAAATGAAATTTTTAGTTGAGTTCTAGAATCTAGCGTAGGTAGTACCATTCTAGAGTACTCGAATCTTCTTGCGAGTAAATGAACCATCTCTTACAGTTGATGTTCTGTACTTCGAGATCAGACGCAACATCAATATCCTTCCCGAGTCTTCACAGTTTCTCGCTTAGCACCTCCTTAAATGATTGACTTTGATAACTTACTTTTGATGTCCAATGTTAATTCTAGGAATCGAAGTTTCGTTTTCCGTGTATTTTCCCCAGTAATACACAATCTTACTTACGCAATGAGTAAATTTACTTACGCAAAATAAGTGAATTTTAAATTTTACTTTAAAATTAAAATTTTAAAGTAATAAGTAAATTACTTACGCAATAAGTAAAATTTACTTACGCAATAAGTAAATTTTATATATATTTATATATATTTATTGTGAATATAGTTAATGGACATGATGCGAGCTATATCGAGAAAGGCTTGACAATTATATCTACCATCAGCTTTCCCACTCTTTTTTTGACACTGATCGTAAGTTTGCAAATTTTATGGAGAATTGGAGAGCCGAAGCATTTTAAGCCGAAATATTGATGACCAGTAAACTAGTCTCCCCATGATACTTTATTATTCCTAGTGTATGATAGATCTGATAACATGGCGCTTATATGAGGGCGAGAAACAGCTACGAGGGAGTTCAGTCTTTTCAAGATAAGGCTAAATAAGCTGAATCGATTTACGAGTGTAGTAGGTACTGCTGTATCCGTGTGCGTGAACAGGAATGGCAGTGAGTTGAGGGGTTGTAAAAACTCTTTTCAAATGCTCCAAGTGGTAAAATGGCGACCTCTTTAGGCGGAGCCTTCATTGTCTCAAGCACTCTCGAGATGCTCCCTCCTGCTATAGAACAGCCATTGCTCACATATAGTTCTTTTACTATAACTGGCCCCTTTCAATTGCTCATTTGCGTTTTTCTTCTGAACGTGTGTGGCGTAACCACATTGGCAACTTGTGCAATATACCGAAGCATACGACAAAACCAATAGAATTATGGTTCCCTACTCATTGTTGAGGCGAAAAAATTACCACTTTCCCATATAAGAGCTCTGAAATAGTATTCAGCTATTTTTGGTGGTTTATAACAATTTTGCCCCACAAAAACTCAAATTTAACTCAATTTTTATATTTCGAAATTACTTATTTCTGACCTCATATTTTGCTATTGTAATCATTTCGACGAACGACGTTCATTTGTTTTTCATCAATCTTTGGGGCATATTTCAGTCTGATCAGTTGCTGAAGAAAAATGCGGAGGTTCTGACGACGACGCGACGTTTCAAAAATGTTTTATTTTTCTTAATGCTCGATGAGACAGCTAGTTACCGGAAGTTACAGCTGTTCATCCCCGAATCACCACTCATCCTTTATTTATGGATTGAAATGGAAAATAAAACGTATGCGAACCGAACCTCAAGATTTTACGAATTCACATATGTACTCGTAGGTATACCAACGTAGGAAAATTTATTTTAAAAAATCTATGTTAAAATCTTGCGCATGTTTCAGAATTTTCCTGAAATAAATTCTGAAAAAATTAGTAAAATTTTAAATTTAAGTGTTCACGATTTTTACATAAAAGCTCAAATTTATCAACTTTTTCTAAAATTGCTCATCTTCGGATTCATCTTTTCATTTGTGATTACATTCATTTTGGGGAAATGTGGAATCTTAGCGAATTTTCAAATAGGCAAATCCGTTTGAGAGCATCCTGAATTCATCCCTAGATTTTAAGAACAATATATATATATATATATATATATATATATATATATATATATATATATATATATATCACTTCAGACGATATCTCTGTCCTTGGGTACATGATAAAAACTCCGAATTTCGCCAAAACGTTCTTATTGCCAAACAAAAGGATGAGTTCGAAGATGAGCAATTTAAAAAAACTCTAATGGGGTCAAATTTGAGTTTTTGGGGGTCCAAAAATTAATAAAAACGGCTAAAATTGCGAACAATTTATATAAAATCACTAAAAGTGGTATGGAAGGGTGAGTGGGGGGGGGGGGAGTCTGGGTGGAAGGGTGAAGACAGGAAACCATTTAAGTTGTTTTTAAGACACAATAGGGATCAATTTTGGATTTTGGGGGTCTAAAATTGGTGTTGAGGGCTAAAATCAATATTAATTCACCTGACGTTGTATGGGATGATGGTTCACGACGGAGGAAATTTTTTTCTCAAAAGAGAGTGGGTCAAATTTGAATTCATAAGGGTCAAAAATCGGTAAAAATGGCGAAAATCACGAAAAAAATTATATAATTTTACTAAAAGCGGTATGGTTTTTCTCACCATCTTTTCACACATTAGCAAGAATATTTCCTTGAAAATTCGCTTTATTAGCCATGCTCCACGAATTGGAACTTTTTCTTGTAGATAAGGTGATGTACTTACCTTTTTCATTTTCACCGTGTTTCAAACAATCGTTTAGGTTTTAAACATTTTGGAAACATTGCCAAATATTGCTTGTTTTCTTCCGAAATTCGCTTACAACAGCTCATTGATATCCTTCACAAGGCACCTAAAGATCATTTTATCGACAGCAACCATTCTAGTTGGTTGTTCCCTTGCTTGAGGATGTGATAGGTACCCTCCAAACGCTGGGGGATGATGTTTGTCAAATGAAATTAGGTCGGCTGAGCTCCTTCCAATCTTTGCGTACAATCCGGATCTTTGGATACAATCTGGATCTACGGATTGGAGAAAAATACCCCAGGAAATCTACCAGTCATCCAGGAAACCTGACAGTTCCAGCTTATGACGCCAGTGGGAAAGAGGGCAACTAATTTCGATGGAGAGGTTCGAGCAGTTCTCCTTGGCCTTAGGAGATTCAGCGCTCTCCCAGGCAGCGACTCTCGCCATTGTCGATCCGCCCACCCATGAATCAAAAGATGTATATCTACCTAAGGCCCGTGGCGTATTTAGAAAGCTCATAGAAAATGGATACAGCAGCGGATACCCAGAATGTGGTATACATGTCAAGCAACGAATGTGATGGTCGCCTCTTTAGGAAGGATCTATAATGGATCATCCAGACAAACATCTATACCTCACCTCTGCTACGTAAGTACGAGTATAATAAAAGTTCCAGTTGTACTCTGAGAGTGACCTGAGGTCTCAAGCTCAAGGACGACTATGGGAAACAGTCGAAGATACAGACCAATGAATTCCCAAAACGCTGTCCAGGGAGTGGCGTGGTTCAGGCTTGCAATGGGTCATGGCTACCGAAACAAGTACTTACACTCGACTGGGATAAGACCGGACGATTCCTGTAACCTCTGTGGAAGGATCAGTATGCAATACCAACAGCCCAGCACTGTACAGCACTGGATGGTATCAGGAATGACTTAAGGACTGATAATCCACACAAAATAAAATCAAGAATCTATTGGGCTGGAAGGCGACGCACCTACCCAGCCCAACGTTCAGGCATAACAAAAAATATAACTAAATAAAAAGGATCTTTCCTATCTGAAATTGTTGTCTGAAAAAGCGGATTCTCAGCCCCTCACCACCATGTCCCATGACCTACCTACCTGAGTTTTCTAGTTGAGGATGCTACAAACTATTTTGTAGAGTACCTACCTGTAATTCAATTTAAGGTATGTATTTGGATTCAGGGGTTCTTTGGAAGTCTATTTTGATAACACCAATCACAAGATTAAAAACGAAAATACAGTTGAACAGAATAATCATAAATCAACTTAAGATTCCCACAGGTTTGACCTTAACCTTTTAGCGAATTTTCGAAGAAAAGGAAGCTATTGTTCTCGGTCCAAAATTTTTAAAACTCGAATTTCCGAAAGATTCTTATACCAAAATCCGTTTCAGACCATCCTGAATTCACTGCCGAAAGACACCAAAAATTATATGTATATATATATATATATATATTTATATATTTATATATATATTTATATATGTATGTGTCATTCCAGACGATAACTCTCGAAAGAATTGAGATAAAAAGTTCAAATTTGCACGAAAAATCTGTCTTGGCAATCGACAGGCTAAGTTCGAAGATGGGCAGAATCGGGTCACTCTAAGGGGGAGTTTTGGAGAGTTTTAGGGGGGGAAAATTACCCATAAATTCCCAAAATGAAAAAGTCTGACAAGTGACACCTCATTTTAAAGGTTTTTGTACGCTGAACACGATGGTGAAATCAGAATTGCGATATCTCATTCCATTCTCAAACTGGAGCACTTTGAAGATGAAGGAACGTGGTTATTTCTTGAGATGTTCTTCCTGGTTCGTCTGCTCTAATCTGATAACGGAAGGGGATATCGCAATTCTGACTTCACCATCGTGTTCAGCGTTGGAAAATCTACAAACCGAGGTGTTACTCGGCAAAAAATGGAACAAAAAATTTGTTACGTATCCAATACCTACTCTTCTGGTATTCGAAACATTTTTGATTTCCCCCTCCCCCTCCTTCCACCCCAAATTTTACTTTGCGTAAAACTACTCCTGTTTTAATTTTGTATGGTATCAAGTTGGGAAAACATTGGCAGAAAATTTTAGGCGGAGGAGGAAGATGCTGAAAACTTCGAAAATTCGCTCTTATAGCCATGCTGCATGACTGTGGTTTTTAGAAATTGGTGCCGAATCATGCTTCACCGCCTTCGTGCTGGATGAAATTTCGTTTTTTGTTCTGAACATGTTGGGAAGTTGGGATAGTTTTTGTTTCCATGTTGTCTCTCGATGTTGCTCCCATACCTAATTCTTCAGAAAGAAAGTAGGTACCTATCTAATTGCAAATCTCCCGTTCGTCCTGTGCTGTAATCATTGGCACTCCCAGTCCATCATTACTTGATTTCAGCTTAGCATTGCACATTCTATCAAGCAATTAAATTGTTTTCCCAATAGCTATTGAGTGTCAGCATATAGAACATACTGACTATCCTTCCTTGGCTATTGGGTATCCTTCTCAACCGTACATAACGGCTTCTATACAAACCTTAATACCAAAATCATACTTATTTGCATAAGAAAAAATTTAAAAGTGACACCAAAATAGAGAATCACATACACAGGAACCATGTCTCGAAACTCGCATGTCCAAACAACGGTTCCGAGACAGTTTCAATCCATTAGTCATACCAGGAGATCAAGATATTAAAAAGAATATCAAAAAATTTGATTTTTCTCATGAAGCCAAGGGGACAAGTGTGGGTCGAACTTACTGGTTAACCAGAGTTGGTTCACTTATTGTTAGTTGATTGGTACCTATCTATCTTCTGCACATAAAATTCGTCACGAAACATTATAATGTACCTAATCGTTATAAATTACATGTAACTACTCATTATAAATTGTGTGAAGGTACATGGAAATCCCGTCCTATTTTGTACTGGACCCGGGTCTTTTCCGATCTTTTTGACACGCAGGTAATGGAGCGTTCGGTTCGCAAATACTAATAAACTCGAGGTAGGATTGCGTAATAATCAACCCAATGTCTCTCCAGGGGTAGCTGTCACACTGCCTCCCTACCTTTCTGAATAGAGGGGCGGCTAGTTATACCTCTCTCATCCATTACAATTTATGGTTAGTACATTATGCTGTACTCTTAGGGAATATTATGTCCATTAGTTATCGAAGTGCTGGATACTGCCATCATAAATTCATAAATCATGATAAGTTTCATCAAACCTCAACATTATAATACGAGTACGTAGGTACCTTTTAGGTTATGTTTTGGAGAAACAGGATTCTAATAATAACTAGGGGTTCGTAATATCAAGCTATATCGTTTCAATCGTGCAAGATACATCGACCACTCTAAATAACTAAATAATGATAAACATAATAAAGGTACAATGGATAATAATACTAGTTTGTCCATTGTGTCTCATGTATAGAAGAAAACTTCTCAAGGTTTTTCTGGTTGCTTATCGTAACGGTTAATATTTGTTTATTTTACAGGTTGATGGGAATTCAAGGAAATCACTTACCGGCAGGGAAAAGTACGTCTCTCAATTATAAGGACAGATGCCAGAAACTGTGGTTTTTCTCGGGAAGGCAAAAACAGCTTTGCAGCCTGAACGAGAACGTTATGCACGTAAGATACCCCGCACATCATTCAGGTTTAAGCTTTCGTGGGTGAGGAATTGATGGATTAAAAGCACACTTTGCTTCGTGATAGCGCCATTCCGTATCTGCTGACCTCCGATGAGAATCAAATTTGTTCTAATCGTTTTGCTCACTGCTTCTGATTTGAGTTGTAACAAGTGGATGGCTGCGATTCAAGCGGATGGCTTAAATTATTATAAAGTAAAAGAAATGTAAATATTGCATTTTTTTACTTGGTATCTCAATGCGCAATATTCACGGCTTAGCTAGCAATTGCTCTACCTGAGAAAATTTCTTTCTCAGCCAGGATTCGAACACGGGATTCTGGCGCTAACGCCTTATCCCACTCGGCCACCTGTGAAGGCCGCCCGATGTTATTATTATTATTATCTGATGTCTGAAATGCGACCCACCACCGTCATGGAGTCCTTCCCCCCTCTCATCCTATAGTACCTACGTACCGTTCTTTCATTCCACTAGAGACCAAAAGTTCCAGTCGTGCAGCATGATCATTATGTAAGCGAATAGGTGAAGCTGGTTACTTTTAGCAATTTTTAACGATAGATAATTCCTCCAAAAACTCGAGTTTGTCCCATTTTTTCAAGAACAAATATTTTTCACTAGTGAAACAGTCTATTTATATTTCAAAAAATTGAGACCATCAGTTTTTGGCATATTTAGTCATATTTAACGGTTTTGAACTCATCCTTTCGTGGGGCATTACAAAAAATTGGCCAAAACTCGATTTTAGCATGGAACATGCATTAGCCTTGGACTAACTAGCCGAAAAACGTTACACTGGATGGGTGACGCGGAAGTGGAACGAAATTTTAACAATGATTTTCACTTACAACCGAGTAGTTGCTAGGGAAATGAAACTTCTTTCATTTTCATCGGACAAAAATCGTTTTCCATTCGTTGGAAAGCTCTTGATTTATCATGAATGTATTTCGTATTTGTTCTTGGTATTTATATCCTAGTTTCATAATATAACTATATAAATAAATGTTGTAAATGGATAGTAAACAATGACGCTTGTTTGGCTGCCACTTGGTTGTAGTAAACTACGCGGCTAAAGCATGTTCCATGTTTCTTGAATTTTAGCCGTAGGCTCTAACGAGTAAGCATCCGGGGGTCCAGGGGGCTTGCCCCCTGGCGAGGCGCGGAGCGCCGAGTTTTTTGGTTCATTATTTTCAGTAATGACTCGTTGGAATCGACCATGGAAAAAATTTTTTAACCCTTCCTGTAAATTTCATGGTTTGCGTTTCAAAGGGCGTAGTATACGAATATCGAATTTAAAAAAGTTCCGTTCACGAAATTTGGTATATGGGTCCCGTTTCGGCTCTAGTTGGTCCTCGAAGCTCGGTGTTAATGTCACTCAACTCTAAGAGGTGAAAAATAGGGGTTGAATTATCCAGAGTATCCCTATCTCGAGAAATTGTATTTTGAGGTGAGGGTTTTCTCGCAATTTTAAATAGTTAGATTTTTTCTGAATTGTTGAGACCATCCGGAGCTTCTAAGCTCTTGCCATAAAATTTAATTTGCCCTAAATAGCAGCGTGTATGCAGGCATCAACCCCCCCCCCCCCCAAATTTCATGGATTATGTTTCAAGGGACGTAGAATACGAATATAGAATAAAAATATTTCCGTCCGTTCGCCGTACGCAGTCCACAGCTTTTTCCCTAGTTTCCATGAACCAAAATTCACGGAATTTGGTATTTGGGTCCCGTTTGGGCTCAGTTGGTCCTTGAAGCTCGGCTTTATGGTCACTCAACTCTAAATGAAATGAAGGATGAAAAATAGGGGGTTGAAATATCTTACTTTTTGAAATAGTAAGTAAAAAGTATAGTAAACAGCCATTCCAGGCTGGGGCTTTTCATCCGACTGCCCTGCCAGCGTCACGGACGTGATCAGCTGTCCTCCAATGAGAGGATCAGAATTCGGTCTGATCATTTCGCTCTTTACTTGGCTACTCATTTCCTCGCCCCCTTGAGTGGGGAGGGGTTCGCCCAACAGCTACATGGGTCATACTTGTACGTGTCACGGCGGTCACCCATCCAAGTACTAACCATGCTCGAGGTATCTCACGGGAACCGGTTTATTCCACCTGATAAGGCCGTTGGGCTACTTTTTGAAATAGTTAAATTTTTTTTGTGAGATCATCTGGAGCATTCTACGATGTTGCCATAAAACTGAATTTGCCCTAAACAGCAGCGTGTATGTATGCATCAACCTAGATTGAGAGCGCACATCACTTGTATCCGTGGCCCGTAGCTCAGGTGGTTAGGGGCCGGACTCTCACGCCGAAGGTCGCAGGTTCGAATCCCAGCCGGGAAAATATTTTTCACTCCACATCAACAATTTACCTTCAGAACTACATCTGAATTTTGCCATTTTACGGTAGGTACTGGTTTCTATGAAATTGTGATTCCTGGGCCAGCTCCAATACTCGATTTAGGGCTTTCCTGGGGGAGCTGAGAACGGGCATAATACAGATCTACGCAGAAGGGGCATCTATACAGGTAAATAATGAACCGTTGTGTAATAATGTGCTGCGTTTTCTTGCATACTTTTCAATCAGCTACCGTCTACAGTGGCACATAAATACATACACATCACATATAGGTATAAGACGATCTTCGAATCGTCACGGGAGTCTTTACACTTTTTTTATTTTTTTATTTTTATTTATTTTTTCCCCCATTTCATTTTGCACACTCTGTGCGTTAAATTATGTATACATATTATGAAAAAATGTTCAGCTCTAGGGATCGATTCAGAATGTACTGATCGAAAAGAATTGAAAAAGTCCCGAAACTCAACTGCCCTGAAGTTGTTACCCGGTTTTTGTGTCTTTATCCGTTTGCTTTTTAGCTTGATTTTTACGATTTATTTATTTTTTTAATTATAATTTTTTTTATTGCACCAAGTAATACAACTTATTAGCAACATTTTCTTTGGCATGGATTCTTCGAAATTTGGAATGATACTGTGATACATAACATAGCTCTATTGTTTTGACTGCTAGTACAGTTTGACGCACTCACTGTACAGGTTTTTACGGAAACACTCACTCATTACTGCCACAGATTATAGCCACCATGATCTGTGACGATGGGTCATCTTTTCAGACACCTGAGTAGATCGTCAACATCGAGTAACTGGACAGCTTCTTCGTTGGATATGACCTTGAAGCCTCCAGTGATGGGCTCGGTCGGTAAAATCGACGTGGACCGATTCCGTCTCATTCATCTTAATTCTTTACTTGATTGTCCAGGCATGGAGACTTTTGATGGATCTTCCGAGTTTTGAGATTGACTCGCGATTGTCTTCACCAACGGTGAGGATCGCAGTATCATCTGCAAATGTCGCCAGTGTATTATCTTCCCGTTCGGATAACACTTGTGTAAAGGACGTACAGGAGTGGGCCAAGTACACTTCCTTGTGATACAACAGCGTGGCTCATTTTTGCTTCAAAATACGCGTCATCTTGTTTGATCCAGAAGTATCACTTTGACAGAGAGGACTGGAGCAATTCGGCATATTTTGCAGGAAGCATTCGTCTGAGTTAGTCCCTCGAAGATCATACTTCTACACAATCATTTCAAATATGGTTGGTCATCTATGTGCTACGAATCCCGTGAAAAAATCCGAACAAGCACACCTTTCTGCAACTTTGCCCTGTGAATACGACTGTTACGTAAGCAAATGTTTGGTATCTCACTGATATTCCAAAATGCGGAGGAGTCTGTTTAGGAGGGACCTATAATGAGTTATTGAAAATTTCTTCTCCTAAAAAAAAATTCGCTAACCTACTTCTTGTATTTACTAGGCAAGGTTGCAGAAAGAGGTGTTTCTCCTATTGTGTATATTCGTAGTAGTATACCCACCATATTTTTTGGAGATGTTGAATATCCAGCAATAGTCCTATATAATATTTTTATAAAAATATAAATTGATCATGAGAAGCCAATAATTCATTTATTGAAGCCTGTATTCACTGGGCGAAATTTCAGAAATGAGCGTTTGTCGGGTTCTGCCTCTTCCAACTTACCCGTGCTGCTCTCTAACTCCCTCAATGGGAAGCTGGTTAGGATAAACGTCTTTTAGACGTTTATCCTTATCCATCTTCTCCCGCCTAAATACAAACTGTTTTCTAGAGGTAGGTAGGTAGGGCAGAACCCGACACGTTTACATTCATTTTTTTCGGAATGCTTAGTTTTTTAAATTTTAAAAATCGAGCAAAGATCCCTTTTAAATTATTTTCTCCTTAATCACAATAAAAAAACGGTTTATTATTTTGTATAGAATACCCTTCTGTTACAGATCACAGCTCTATGTATAGATAACCCGTCTATATAATATGATATGTACTATTCTATACATCCTCGTATTATGTAGATCGCAGACCCTCCGTAGGTTGGTACCTAACCCCGTACTCGTTACTAGGTACCTACCTAAATCATGAGTTAAATGTTGCTAAAATAATTCTGCCGATGACAAACAGTACCTAACAAAAAGAAACACACATAATGAAGTTCTGAAAAGAAATTGTTGATGAGGAGTGAAAAAAGTTGCGAAAGTACCTACCAAAAAACTCCAGCCCCTTCTACGTAGATGGTATAATGAACCGTTGTGTAATAATTTACCGTTGAGTAATGATTTACCGTATTAATAATTTACCCATCAATAATACTTCAACGTTTGTTCAAGTTTCACTACCTACCAACAAACTCCAAAAGAGCCATCATTTTTCAAATGAAATAATATCACAGAACAACCAACTCGACTTCATACTCCGCCAATATAATCAGGTGATCCCTAGCAATGATTCTATCTCCGCCAAATTTCCTATTGTGGGCGCGTCTCTGGTTACGAGATTTGGTTTGAATTGTATACAATTTCATTCACACTGGAGTCGAAAATGCCTGTCGGTGCAAACTTCGGGGCCTTACTGTGAACGAACGGCTGGACGTACGATGCTCCGGATGGTCTTAAAAAACTCGCAAGTTCAAGGACTATTTAAAACCGTAAAAATATTCCCGTAAAAAAAATGGTATAGGCGTTTTGAAAATTTCAACTCCTATTTTGAATCCCTTAGAGATGACTGACAGTAACGTCGAGCTTCGAGGACCAACTAGACGCCGAACGGAACCTATAACCCGAATTTCATCAATTTTTTTTCATGGTAACTAAGAAAAGTGGCCCGTACGGCGTACGACGGACAGACAGAAATATTTTTATTGCAGTTTTGGATTCTACATACCTTGAAACGTAAACCATCAATTTTTGAGGGGGAGTAAGAATTTTTTTTTTCATGCTCGATTCCAATGGTTCATTATTGAAAATAATAAACCAATAACTAATAACAAAATTGTATTAAATTGTTCAAGCTAAATTTCGATATTTTAGGAGAGGCCCCTCCTAGAATTTCCTCAGTTGTATCCCCACTGAAAGAATCTTCAAATTCAGAAATAACAAGGCCTTGCAAACGGGAAAAGGTTTTGTTTCGAATATATACACAATTTCAGGGCAGTAAAAATGCTTGTAGGTACAAAAATGTTGGACCTATTGCAATAGCGCTTTTCCTTGGACAATTCGCTAAAACCAGATTTTGTTCACCACCAATCCAATCAATAAATTCAGAATTATATCGAAATTTCTAATAACCATGAACTAATAAGTATCTATGTATTGCGTTTATTTCAGGCAGTAGGTCATGGAGCGCGCTTAGCGATTGAAGAATGTCAATATCAGTTCAACATGCTTCGATGGAACTGCAGTACGTTCAGTGATTCTGATTCCATCTTTGGCGCAGTAACAACCATAAGTGAGTTGCAAAACCCAAGTTCAGTAAAAGAAGAGCACTGAATCACCAGACGAAACGTTAACAGCTTTATAATGTTTAAACCTAGGGACGCGGAGCGTCCTGCCCGCCAAGAAAACACGATGTAACTTTCGCAATAGTAATAAGTTCTGCAGCACTTTGAAAAAATTAAAAAATTAATTAAAATTTTCTATAAAATGTTCGCACATTTTTTGAAAATTGAAAAATTTTAAATCAGTTTTTTTTAGATACCTATTGTAAGAAAAAAGAACTTTTTTCAAATTCAAAGAAAACCATGAAACATTTTTAGTGAGTCTGTAACGAAACTCCGACTGGTCAAATCCCAAGTGGCCTGCCGTGATATCATCAATATTTTTGCAATTTTAATATCATCAGGTAATCTAAACTTGTGTGTCTATGCGAAACACGTCATAATGGCTCCACTTATTTCAATTCCTTCAAAAAACGAAGTATTGTTCTAACTATTTCCCTTCCAAAATTCCATATTTAGTACAGTACTATTGACACACATAGTAGGTACCAATTTCTTCTAATGTACTCATTTATGAATTTATAGAAAGTAGAGAGACAGCTTTCATCCATGCTATCACATCTGCTGGTGTTGCTTATTCGATCACTCGAGCTTGCACGAAAGGCGATCTGACTGATTGCAACTGTGATACAAGGAAACGGGGCAAAAAACCTCGTAAGCAGTGGCAATGGGGTGGGTGTTCGGAGGTGAGAGAACTCATATATTAAATAGGTACATAGGTAAATAGGTAAATAGTTCTTAGTTTTTTATAACTACATAATACTTGCTTTCAAATCACAAATTAAAATGTTAAATTGAGTCGTAGCTTCTCGAGTTTTTGCTGGAAAGTGAATAAAGAAATGGTGTGGGCTGAAAAACACATGAATAAACAAAATAAAAAATTATGAATAAACACATAGCAAATTGAAAAACATGATTTTCTGGAATTACTTGATAGGAATGCGTCACCACCTTCCATCCTCATAACGTTAGTTGAACGTGTTTCCCTCGTGGTTGAGTCAGGTCAATCAACATAATTTTGAACTTCTATCAACCAGTAGAAATTACACATATTGTAAGATGGTTCCATGTTTTCACCGTATCCACCATTGTTTGGCGCAATATTATACCGAGAGATTATTCTATAATATTTTTCTAAGTAATAGGGTGGATGAAGACCATTCACTAGTCGCGTTAATAGTGGTGGGAAAACCGCCGTTCTGTTTGTAAATTCTTCAACTGCCGTAAGGCATTCACCCATGTTCTGCAATCACCCTGATCCTTTTGAAATTATACTGATTAGTAAAATAATGCTTTAAAGTAATTAATGTTTCTCATCACTATTTCAGGATATCCAATTCGGGGAGAAGTTTAGTAGAGACTTTGTGGACTCCCATGAAGAGGCCGACACTGTACAAGGCATGATGAATCTGCATAACAACGAAGCTGGACGAAGGGTTAGAAATAAAATGTTGATAATGTTTAACAAAATTCAGAGAGAGTGAAAATTTAAGTGTCACTCGACAAGGAATGCTCCGTGAATACGATAACGCTTATTTGTTGAATAAACGTTTGACCCCAGTCCAATTCAAAAGAAAGTAAACAGGCGTGGGTCTTTGATAAATTTGAGATAATTGTTACCGCATCATTCATGAATTTTATTAAACTCTTTTTTAAACTATGGCTTCCAAGTCTGCCATGGGTCTGAAATGAGGAACTTGCACACTTTTTTTTTTTAATTGCGGAAATCAAGAGTGGACTGAATTTGAAGACGAATGGTGAAAGAAAAATTTGTTTCAGAACGCCAGTGATTTTATAAAAATAAATGAAATCTGAATTTCTGAGTGTCCTCAAAACGCCCTCTTCAGCAGACTCCACCCGCTCCTGGAGCGTGACGTCACATCTCGCATGACTTTATGACGTCTCGATCCATCATCGACGTCTCCTGTGCACTTAACGTTACTGAATCGTTGGTTGTGTTTTCGCGACTTTTTGGTGCTGTTTCATTCAACTTTTCGTGCTGTACTCAATATTAGTGCAACAATAATTAACAATATTGGACAAAATACCTAAAGTGAGGGATGGGTATGAGGCGTCATCATTCAGCCTACCGCCTCTCAATTAATTCAGTCATTAAAAAAAAAAAAAATTTGAGACTTTCGAAATGAAAGGAGTGAAGATGGTAAGCCGTTTTTATGTGAATCAACTACTACAAGTAGCTAATGTAGTTGTGTATAAAATTATGTACCTACCTAACTAACTTGCCAGCAAGAGGAATTGATTCGAAGATGGGAGCAAAACGCACTGAGTTCATGTTGAACCTTTTTCCCATTGATTACCATAATTCGTAGGTACCGTTCACCTATATTATTCTACCACAGGCGTATTCTATCCCAGCCTATCAGTTCGCCACACTACCAAACTGTGGCCTAACACCTATCAATTTTACCACAGTACCATACTGTGGCCTAATTTTAATAGTTACCTATTTTACCACAATTCCATAGTAAAATTAGGCCACAGTACGACTATTCCGTCGAACTATTCCCGACCTAAGTTAGTAAAGTAATGAAAGGCGAGCGACTTCCCAACACTGCTGTTACAAATCCTCGAAAGAGACTAACCTTGACAGATTCTTTCCATCTTCGAATAGTAGATAGGTACCTACACTTCACCTACTTGCCTACCAACAATGTATTTTCTATAAAATTCATCATATTGCTTGGAAGACAAATTGCTTGCGGCTCAGAGTAGTGGGTGACTGACAAAAATTTGATGACAAACAAGTGTATGGTATCTTTTGCTCATTCACAAAGCCAAGTCCTGCGAAATGTTGTATGTTTATATGTGGAAAAAGCTTCATTTATAAAATTAGATATCTACAATAAACCTAAAGAATGATGTGATTTTTGAGTGAATGAAACAAAACTGACGATTAATTTTATCCTACCCGAAATATATCCATCGATGAAAAGCAAAGGTATGGCGAAGATCTGATCACCCTCAGGTACCTATATTAGTAAAATATTCATACCTACTTACATTACGTATTAAGATGAATCTCCGCAAACTTACATCGATTTACGGGTGAGTGGTATTATAGCCTTTTCTCCTTATCAGGTTCCACTTTTTCTGGGTTTGTTGGCTTGTTGGCACAACAGCGAACCATTTTTCGGGCGATTAGCAGTTGACCTGGCACAGTTTGGCACAATACAATATTTGTACGACGATTTTTTTCGGAATAATAACAAAATAATGTGAAGGAATAGCTCGGCGAGCTTCTGATTTCTGCATCCACAATCCGTCCAACTTTGTTTTTGTTTGGTTGTCGGTTCCGTTTTTCTTCTTCTTCGAGGTATTTTATTTTTGTTATACAGGATGGTAATGCGCTGTTGACACTTTTGTTGTGTAGAAGATGTTGAAGCATCGCGGAAAATAACGAAAAGGAAACTTCTTACATGAATGTAGTTGTTACTTGACGAGAACCATGGAAATCGCACTGTCCCCCGGGGATTAGAGTACTGTGAAGTCACACGCTCTTCAACCAATCACAGAGTGTTTCGCGCAGCTTCCCTTTCCCCCGATTTCCAAATTTGATTATGATTATTACAACAACATTTTTATCCATACTTGATCACATTTTCGTGAACCGTAGGTGGTATAGTGTCAGATGTCAGTAGGTGGTGTGGTGACAGTGAGCATGAGTAGATACTCAATTTCTAATTCAAGAAAAATGTTATATAAGAAAAAAGTAGGCCATTTAGTAGGTATGCAAATAAAAAACATAATTGTGCCTACTTTTTTTTCAAGATAGAGAAATTATTAATCAATCCTTGGCATTAACACCGACGTGTTTATCTATGTTTCACAGATTATTCGGTCTCGAATGCAAAGGGTTTGCAAATGTCACGGGATGTCAGGCTCCTGTAGTGTACGAGTTTGCTGGAGGAAGCTGCCGTCTTTCAGGCAGGTAGGGGATGCTTTGTCTGCAAGGTTTGAAGGAGCTTCTTCCGTCAAACTAGTGGAAAAAAAGAAGAAAAATGTCAAAAAGTTACGAGCTGCAACAAAAGGACTCAAGCAGCCAAACAACACCGAGCTTGTCTACCTGGAGGATTCACCAGACTACTGCGAGAAAAACGAAACGTAAGCGTTGTCACCACATTCCCATTTATGTATATTATGTAGCTTATTTCATTGTACTGGAATCGCTGAGTGGAAATTATTGTACGGGTACGGATTACCTTGTTCAGGCACTCAAATTAATTGTTGAAGTCCCCGAGTATTTTGGTTGGTCATTAAAATTCGGTGAATGTCAGGAAAAACTGATTCAAAAAGATAGTGGGTACAAGGGATGGTACCTACAGAATATTCATCAAGTTATGCTGATTATGGGCCTACCTGACGGCACTGTTGCTCGGCTGGTAGAACTGATTTCTATGAATACGGAAAATATCTTTGAAGTAAACCTACTTAGTCAGGTGCTCCACTATAAAACACTCAACTCCTCGTTTACTCTCACGTAGGATATAAGATGTGAACTCAATGAGACATTCGAGCATTTGATGGTACTAATCTAAATCTACAATTCACTCGGTTAATGTAAACGATGTTAAGTGTAAATGAATTCCAGGATGTAAATTCCTGACTAGGCTATTATCCACATATAAATATGGGGCATTTCATGGAGCTGTATCCTTTGATTATGAACGCAACGTGCTTCTTTAAAAATTTTCCATTTCATGGACTTTCTTTCCCCCCAGCTAAGCAACAACGGGCTTATCGCGTCTCGTCCGACTCTTGAGGGTTCCACTAGTATTACCTGTGAGAGTGCGCCACTTCTCGTCCGAGTCCCGTCACAAAACAGGATAACGCATAACGCTAATCGTCCGGGGGAAGTAGGGGACTGTAATAATGTTCAACCTTTTTTCAATATTTCAAGTTTATTGTTGTCATAGAAAAAAATAGTGTGATTCGCGTTGAATCGCGTCTTTTAATGATATAATTGTATTCTAATGATTTATTGATATTGGGCCATAATGGGATGACATTGACGAAGGATAGTCATTCGTATTTCTTTTTTGTATAATTGCTCACTTGCTCTTCCAAGTATTGAATAGTGTTTCCGAGTTTTAATGCAAAGTGTTCTCCCTGCTTGGTCTTTGGGTTGATCGACATAATTACCTCATGGACTACGTCGATATACTTCGGCAATGAGGGTAACACTTATCGACATCACGATGAACAGTAAGGAGGGCTTAAGAGTTGGCAATGGTGGCCACCTGTTTGATCTGAGTATTCGATCTGATCTGTGGACTTGGGCGAGAATGATATGCGTCATTGATGAAGTCAAAAACCAAGACGTCCTGGACGACTCGCATCAATTGTTGGAAGTAAACAACATCGCATCGCGTCATCGCGTTTTTGTTTTCAGCCCAGGTATATTTTTCGGACGAGACGCAAAACTCCCGCAACACCGCTGTCAGGTAACACCACGGCAAGGACTGGTTGATTCTGTATCCCGTGTTTCAACGGAGCTTTTCATGTTTCAATTTACTGTTCCCTTGTACCAAACGTACAAAATCAGAAGTAATGTTGGGAAACAAATTTTTGTACAAGGAAATGGTTGTTGGAATTTGATTTTTCATCTTGAAGTACTCGAATTTAAATCAATTGGAGCACTTAAGAACAGCATTGTAATCGTTAATCACTAACCATCTCTGAGGTTGTTCTTGAATAGAATAGGTACAGAAATAATTTTTTCGTTTCACCTCGGACAAATATACATTTTCAGCCTTGGTATTCTTGGAACACATGGAAGAATTTGTAATCGTGGAAGCCCTGGTCTCGACGGCTGCAAGCTGCTGTGCTGTGGGCGAGGATACCAAACGAGGGTGAGGGAAATAGAAGAAAAGTGTCGGTGTAGATTTGTTTGGTGCTGCAATGTATTGTGCGAAAAATGTCGTTTCAAGAAAGAGGAACATATTTGTAATTAAGTACCGGGTAAAATTTTCATGCACGATGTTACTGTCCTGATTTCAAATATGCATCGACATCGAACGTATTGGCGTTTCGCTTGGAGAAGTAACAGTATTAAACATAACTTTAAAGTTCCTGGAATCCGAAAATTACTGAAGGGCGGAAATTGGGTTGTGAATAATTCGTAACTCAAGTGGTGCGATTGAAGTTCACTTCACAAATGAACATGCATATTATGTATCTATAATTAAAATCAGCGGATGGGTGGAACCGGTGCTTTAGTCCCTCAACCATCATTGATTATATACCTAATAGATGCATCTCAATGAGGCCTTTCCGAGTTTTGGATTATGACAAAACTACCGTTAACGAACGATAATAAATTATCGGATTGAAAAAATCAAAATGAATAGTTATAGATCGGGGTTCCCCACCCTAAATGGGTTATCATAGTAAATTTCGTTCACGGGATCATTCAAGGTTTGTTTTTAGTGTTAACGTGAATGAGAATGTAGGTCAAATCTCTTGTGAAAAACCTGTGTTGAAAAGGAAAATGTAACACACGGGTTCTATCTGCCTAAGTTCAGGAAACACTCATTCTTAGGTGGGTATACATACGAAACCAACCAATACTTTCGTGGGTGCTCTCGTTTGTTGGTTCCTCTGGAGTATAGGCTAACACGGATTGTTCCCATTGATGTTGGATATTTATTTGATAATGATAAGATCACGTATTTGTATTCAAATCTGAATTCCTCTGTCAAACCTCTTTGACTTGAATTGTACATAGGAAACGAGGTGTCCGAGTTTATTGTCCGTCGAGTCGTCAACGATAATAATTAATAACATTTATGTATGTTATATGAGTTTATGGCTGCGATTTTTTATCATCGCAGCCTTTTTTAACATGATGTTAAGTAATCCACGTGTTACAGGAGACGCGCGCAGTAGACATTTGTACTGGAGTTATTCGGAGCAGTTTTTTTCTTTTTTTTCAATTTTCTTCTATACCTGAACTTCGCTGAAAGACCCACTGATTTGCTATGAAAATTACGGCCCCACTCGCTCGCCCCTCACTCTAGATGGTCATAACTCACGAGAAACGATCATCGTATTCTAGGCTAAAACCCAAGAGGAATGAAATGTGTACATTTTATACAACCCCCCCCCCCCCCCCCAACATAAATATAGAAATTTACATAAACTGTTACACAGCTAGGCTTCAGCCGATTGTCAAGAGAAACCTACAAATCTGATAAAAATCGCTGCCTGGGTAGTGGGGGTTATGCATAGTTTCCGTCATGAATTACACTGAACCCTGAAAACACACTGAAAACTGAATTTCAATAAATTATTTGAATCAATTTTAAATCAATTCATATTCTCATAGCACCGATGTTACAGAATCTTGAATTCAGAGTTAACGAGGTTTGACAGTAATACGAGTTGGGATCCATCTGAATGGAAATGCAAATTCCTACGGAATGAAATTAATTAATATAGCATGTTGGTACATGCTAGAATCATGTTGTACTATTTCATTTGCCATATTTTTTGTACTATTAGGTAGGTATATTACATGATTTGTAAAAAATATTATCCCGTTATTTCAAATGAAAAATGTGGATATATTTTGGCGTGATATTATAATTAGGTCATTATATTATGTTGTAATTATGTAAATAATGGTAATATGTAATAATGATTATTTAAACAAACTATTATTGAACAAGGTTTTGAATTATAAAAAAGAGAGTTCATGTGGTCAAGCATTGTCTTGATAAATGAACAGCAACAAATTGTCGGAGTAAATTGAAGAGTTTCCTGTGGGTTAAAATAGTCGCCGTATGGGTCCGTCAATGGAATTGACGAAAAATCTAGAGAAACAGTACCTACCTAATCACAGGAAGTTTTATGAAATTCCCTGGTTCCTGCATTATTTATTTCTACAAATTAATTGAAGATTTCTTTTGCTCTTGGTGGTGAACAGTGGATTCATAGTATGATAATTATGCATTATATTGGTTAGGTAACCATTTATAAAAGCCGCATTCACTCCCTTAGGCTAATGTCATAGACTACGTGTCAGTTTTGACCGAAGCGTTTATCGCGTCGGTTGTTCTTGTGGTTGACAGACACAGCCGTTTTGACGAGTCAGTTCACTAGTCAATTCCTCGATATAACGTATGTGCAGTAATTGATAATTCACTCATTAAAATTGCAATTTATTTTATTACTTTTCAAACGAAAATGTGTCACATGGTAATACCTACGACAAAATTTGAAAAATACAGCAGTATAAAATACAATGTGTAAAATACAATTAGCGTAACCTACGAAAATATAAAACGAAAATTTACAATTTACAGTGAACAGAAGAAGTACAAACTAAACACAAAAGGCATTTCAGGCAAAGGTTGCCCGGACTCGGTTTTAAAACCGCCGGCTGGGAGGGCTGCACCGCACCGCTACGTCTGTCACCACCGTTCAAAACACGTGAACGACCCACCGACTCGATTTTGGTTCATTATTCTCTGAATAATACACATATATATTCGGTTCGGAAAATTTTTTTGAAACACCATTTCAATTTTTTTTTCTTTTGCGTTTCAAAGTGTTTAGATTGAAAAATGCAATGTCCGTCCGCCGTATCATCGATATCTATCCTAATTTTCGATCTTAAAAGAATCGTTCTTTCGCACACAGGCTCCATTCGGGCCTTAGTTGCGTCCCCTATCCCAGCAGCCCAGTCGGAAAACACTCAGGGGAATGGGAACAAAATTAAGTATTTTTGAGGTTTTAGTGAAAGTGGGCTTGTGAGGTATCGTTTTCCATGTTTTTTAGGGTGAAGAGACCTAATATGAAGTTCTTTTTGAACATTGAGCGAAGGATTGAGGTTCTAACGAAGTTTCAACTCTCAAAATTCAATATTTATAGGTTAAAAACCTGTAAAAATGGCTGTAATCCCCAGATATTTGTATAATAACGCAGGAGGTAGCATTAACAGGTGAATCAAGAAAATTCAGTGACAATTTCACCGACCGAAAATAATTTCTCAGAAATAGCAACCTAATATTCGCGTTTAAAACCGTCATATTAGCTTTGTGGGTCTCTTCACTGAGGTCCCAGTCGTTCCGTCTTCAGTCGAGAATAATAAACCCATGCGACAAGGACTTCGCAGCATTTTTCTATCGGTAAACGCTTTGGTCAAAACCGCCACGAGTAGCATTACCCATAGAGTTGTCTGAAATGAAGCTATGTAGGCTCTTGATTTAAAAGAACCATCCAGCCGGCATGGTAATCAAGTTTATTGTCTACTAAGTAGGTACTGATTGTGGAGTCTTAACCTTATATTCCCGAATCGTACTCATACCCACTCACCTGCCGGTTAATGAAAGTCTATATTGACATGATAATGTTTTCTTATTAACACCTGAGGATCACAGAGCATAACCTCATTCCTAAACCTCTGCTATGTGATTGAGTAGTGGCTTGTAAATGGCAGAGAGTAGCCCAAGTTTTAGTGGTAATATTGATGATGTGCGGTACGGTTTGATATTTCCAAATACACACAATCGTCAAAAATAGAAGGTATTGCATGACCCTCATTGTCAGAAACATTGTCACAACAATTTCAGCGGTTGACTTTCACAAAGTGTATTCCCGTATGTTCCAACGTATGACTAAACATCCCGTAGAGTAATGCATGCATTACAGTGGAAGTCTCTTATGTTGGTGTATAGATCACTCTCACTCACTGCAGATAGTCTGGATTTTTAACCCAGCTTCTCTCCCCCCTCCCACCGTATTGCACAGCCACATTGATTTCTGAATCAAACTAATAAACAACAACCCAAATCGGTTGAGAATACGGGCAGCGGACCCAAGATTTGCAGGAAATCCCACGTTACCCCCCCCCCCCCCCCCCCAACCCAATATAAATAAATGTCGAAATTCCGGCGAGGTAAGCCACAATTAGAAAGTTTTCTGCGTCAAGCAAACAAAAAGAACCATGTGAATCAGTTGATAATTGCGGCCTGGGCAGTGCACACAAGATTCTGTCACACCCCCCCAAGGATTTGGATTCAGGATGGCTTGAAACGGATGTGGTTCTTTTCATTCTCGACTGAGTTTTGTCCTCTTCTGACCAGATCTACATAAGGACGTCTCTTACTACTGAGGGACGTCCTAAAAATACACCTAGGTAGACAATGTTATAAAATCCAAAAAACGATTGAGAAATTCGAAGCCCAGAAAATATCAACATGTATGCTTCATACTCGTCGATAATTGTCAGGTGTATTACTGAGGTATACAGGATTGAAACCTCCAAATTTCAAGTCGTAAGAATCAAGTACGTTTTTGAAATTTACGACGCCATTGCCGAGCCGTGGTGCCACTGCGACACCTAACCTTCGCACATGTTTCTGGCGGTCAACATATCTAGCTAGCTTTGAAATTTCAAGCAGTAAGTAAGACTCAAAATTAACTGTTCATTGCGTTTATAGCAGCGCTATTTATGACGCCCTACGCGTAATGGTCTCCTATAGAGCGATTTGTGATGGAAAAATTTGACAGCTACCTACCTACCCTCGAACGACAAGAATTTCGATATTCGTACACTAATTGCAAACTGGGCATCGCACACAAAATATGCTCCCCCCCCCCCCCTCCCCAATCGCTCTGACGGTAATTATAATGCCATGGAAAAAAAGAGCTCCGACCTCAAGAGTGATGAATATAGCCAATAAAAGATGGTTTCATAAATCGGACACATTTTCGATTACAACCACCCTACTCCCTAAAACTGAATATCGACATTCCTGGAGTTCGCTGTACCGCCAGACCCAAAACTGAGTCACTGCAAAGAGAACCATTAAAATCGAATGAAGACTGCGGCCTGGGCAGCCTACCTATATAATTTTGTCACACACAAACGTACGTGCACACACTCACAGACTATATATGGGGACTATATATAGCCTTCACCCGCTCGCCTCTCCTGAAGTCACACTTCCGATCGCGTGGGCGGCAAATTGGCCGCCCTTGATTTTTCATAATTTTCACTACTTTTCTTCGTTTTTTCCAAATTAGTTTTGACCAGGGAACTCCAGCACAACATTACAAGCACATTTTTAGCATAAATTCTTTATTCAGATAATGGCAATCACAATAAGAACGTAGATATATATCAAAATCACATTTTCAATCTTTGAATTTGAAGGTTTTCTGCACTAAAATAATATTCTGCAGTTCGCAACTTTTTCTATTGAAAGGAGGTAACAAAAGTTTGAATATAATCATAATAATACGTACTTCATTTCGACAAATAACTAACGTGACAATAAAATAAAACGAAAGCTGGCTAGAACAAAACTAGAATATCCATAGTTCAAAACATTAGAACTTTAGTAAAAAAAAAAAAAAAAAACTTTACAAAAATACAAAAATTATACTCAGGAAGATGAGTTAAAACTCAAAATACTTGAACCACATTGGAAAGCTGGCTAGATCAAAACTAGAATATCCATAGTTCAAAACATTAGAACTTTCCAAATCGAGATGCAAAACATTCATGTTTCAGTTCAAAATACAGCAGAGTACGACAAGAAATATCGATGAGAACCCCTACACATATTCTAGAATACTGTGAAACTAGTACAGTTGAAAATACATGCGAAAGGAAAATTAATATTTACTTACATTTTCAAAATCGTGCGATGCGAAAACTGCCACGTTACCGCTCGCGTAGGCGGCAAATTGGCTCGAACCTGATGTCCCCAACTTTGGAGCAGTACTGACTGGGCTGACGTGTCCACCACGATCGGAAGTCAACGTAGTCTAGCAGGAATGATATTAACTTGAGAATACATGGCGCTCTTGGGGCTATCACGATACTTTGAGCGAGTATACACGGGAAAATTCGAAAAGGCGGCCAATTTGCCGCCCACGCGAGCGGATGAAGGATAGTATGTTTGTGAAAGATCAAATGCATACCATACCAAATAACTATGTTTTTTTCAATTTAGTACCTACTCGTACTTATAGTTTTTCCAAAATAGTAAATCTAGCATTATAATTTTCTAATGCAGAAATTGTACATCACCTGATAGTGAACTTGGAATTAACATTATTTAATGCAGACATTTCACATCACCTAACCAGAGTGGTATCAAATTGCAATTTCTGAAATGATTGACGTTCCCCTTCTATCAGAACCCTTCAAATTATGTGAATTTTTTGCCTTACAAAATGATAAATTCCAAATTGTACAATTTTTCTTGAAACGTTGAAAATACATTGCAAATTAAAACATCGCAACCTGCCTTGAGGGCTCAACTTGGTCTCATCCGATGCTGGTAAAATTCCTGAAACATTAATTTAGAAGTTTTTTAGATCTTTTTTGTCAAAAAAAATCAAAGAAATGTTTGTTTCTTTCTCATTCAGGGACCCATGCAACATGGTAGGTTCGAAATTTCCTAAAAGAGCCTGAAGTATTGACATTCGATCAGGAGCCACCATGTACCTATGTATGGCCCGCTAAAACTTTAGGGATCGATTCTACAGCTAACTAATTTGCAACAGAAAGTTCCACGCGGACATTTCTCAAAAAACGCTTCGTTTTCGAGTTATTTCTATTTTAAGATTTTTTCGTGTTCTCGACCTTCTGTCACAAAACGCTGCAAATTATTACACAACGGTCTATTATTTACCTGTTTAGATGCCCCTTCTTTGTTGATCACTGTTTTCAGTGGTCAGTATAGCCTACCCTCGTGCTCCCTCCAGGAAAGCCCTAAATCGAGTACTGAAGCCGGCCCGGTAACTACAGTCTCATAAAAATGCACGGGATTCAGTAGTTCAACTGTTAATTAATTATTATTTGTTGTTATTCATGAAGCCAACGTTAGTTCTAGATACAAAAGTACCTATCAACAAAATTCAAACGAGCCACAATTCTTCAACTGAAATGATATCACACAGAACACCCAATTCGACTTCATACATCCATTCGTGATTATAATCAGGTGTTCCCTAGCAATGATATGTGGGTCGGATTTACGCCGTTTCATTTACGACTATGTTGACGAAGCTTTTCGGTGCGAGCGAACGGCTAGATGTACAATGCTCCGGGTTGTCTCAAAAAATTCTTTAGTTCGAGATCAATATTCAAAAACATTTTTTAAAAACATTCTATTGAAAGTTTCGAGCTACGGCGTTCTGAAAATTACAACCCCAATTTTTCACCCCTAGAGATGACTGACAGTAACACCGACCTTCCGCGGATCAATTAGTCCCCAAATGGGACCTAAAAACCAAATTTCATTAATTTTGGTTCATGGCAAATAAGGAAACAGGGAAGTACGGCGTACGGCGGATGATTAGAAATGTTTTTATTCCTTTTTCGGATTCTACATACCTTGACACGGAATCCCGAATACCATGAACCGATGGCCGTTGATTCCCAGTATAACCAGTAGGGAGATAACCAGCATATGAAATACTGGATTTCTGCTTCATCTTCCATCAGATTGAAGTGTAATTCACTAGGTATTGATTGGGAGAATGTGAAAGACATTTCAGTATTCTTTATGAACTATGATGACTTGAATTTGTGTAGGTAGTGATTACCATGGGGTAATGAAATTTCAAATATAATATTTCATGGGTGACAATAGAGTTTGATCCCAAACAAGCACTGAAAACTCTTTCCTATGGTCTTTGGTTTTCTTACGATTTTTCCGAGAACGTTTTGGCGTTTTCAGTTTGCTTCTTTTTTCCCCCCATCACCCACCTAAGCATTGTAATGTTCAAACGTCATTCCTTCTCCGTGTACCTACTTGTTTTATGTTCCGACATGATCAAAAAAGTTTTCTGTATTGTAGGTACAATGTTCACATAAGATCTAGTACCGAAAAATTAAAGCCGATTTCAATATACATAGCGTAGAACGAAGAGAGAAGGATTTCGGTAGGATAGTACATGATCATAGAAGGAGGTTACTCCTATAGAAATGAATTCAATGTTATAAATACATTACTCCTGAGGAAATTGTTCTATTGACTATAGTTAGGTCAACATTGTCGTAGAATGAATTAGGCACCTAACATCAAGTCGGTACAACACTATGCCTAGTATGCATATACCAAACCTCCCGGAGAAAAAATGCTTGCTCATAGTCCCACATAAATAATAATAATTTATTCCACTACTCACAAACCTGCATGCTTTTGGATTATTTGGTACCTGCATACTACCGTCGTAGGATTCCAATCCGAACAATTGATTGTTGTAACGCCTTCGTTATTTTTGTTTCTAGTCATCTTAATTGAATTGACTTTATTGAATAGTAACTTTTCTCGTTTATAAAGTAAATGATGTTAATTTGATCAAAGTCGTATATCGTTTTCATATCCCCTGATTCTGTGTGCCTACGTAATGCAATAATGACAGGGCAGCCGTCAACATTTCTGCCAATCATCCGTTCAATAAATAAACAGAAAAACTGACTCGTTGAAGGGGACTGGCCAGTCTTGATCGCGCATCCATCGAGAGAACAAGTTCCGTTCGAATATATTGGCTCGGTTAGGCCTAATCGGATAGGTAGGTAAGTTTTCAATATATCTCATTTCACACCTTTTTATTGATGGATATTTAGTTTTTTATCATATATACCAACGGGACTCCAATTCGACCTCATCTCACTGGTTGTACAATAGTTGAGCAGGGCGTGGGGGAGGGAACCCTTACACCGACTAATACAAATAATAACCCCAATTAAACTATGGTTTCAAAACAAGACGTCCATCTCTCCAACAGCGATTGGTAATGCAATGAAGCTCAACGATTTTCGCACTCGTATAAGTCAAAACAGATTTCGATCGGATGACAACGGCCCATTCTTTATCTTTGTGGAGAGCTTGAATGGAAAAATCGGTAAAATACATCGAATAATGATCGAATGCTGGCCGTTTACCATTAACATTGTTTATATCCCATTCAGTCAATAATATCAACTCCGTTTGTGGAAACTCCCTTGGAAGTCACATTGGCAGCTGCCGTCAGCTTTCAAGGATTCAATACCAAAAACATTTTTGCATAAACTTAATCCTCATTCCCTCAATTACAGAACGGGAGCTGTCCATAATATTGACAACCCATTGACAATAAGGAAATTATCAGGGAATTAATAACCTCTGTGTCAGCGGTGAAAATAAAACGATTACCTCATATGACAGTTGGAGCTGACGGGAATCCCAACACAGCCAGATTCCCACCCTGCTTCATTGGATATTAAGACCCACAATTACAAGGTTTCGTGTCTATATAAATGGAGCCAGTTGTAAAGTAGGTAAATACCTATACCTATCCCTCCTGCACGAGCTTGCAGATGCGACGTAAGTACTACCACATGACATCTCCCTTACAGCCGCCCCAACAAGGCCCAATAGACCCATTAGGTCAGTCTGCCTCTGAACAACCCCTCAACAACTCAGAATAGAAGAATATATCGCTAATGTAACAAACACTGCAGACGACTACAGATCAAGAAGCTGAAGGTGAAGATGTAATCCAGAATATAGTGCAAACAATCAACGAACTTCTGAAGAACCAACGCCAACGCATTCTCCCAACTAAACCCAACACTGAACGTTTCTTCGAGCCCTTCTCTTAAACCTTCGAAAATCTGTTAGAAAATCACTCCACACAGACCATTTGTACCTAGTAAAAATAATCAGAATCACTCTCGCGTATTCAGTCAATGAGTTCACCCAATTTGCAACCACATAACAACAACCTTTTCCTTTGATATACAATTCGCAACAACACCAACAACGGACGATAACGGGTTTGAGTTCCTCGGCAGTGAAAGGTCTCGTGTTTGGGTTCGCTGCCTACGTTTGGTAGAGGTGGTTACATAATTGAATCTGCCAGTGGTGAAGGGAACTAAGTGCAAAAACCCAACTTTTCAGGAGAAGCAAAAAACTGCCTAGACTAACGAAAACGAGTGATTCTGACCTAGTTTTTTTTTTTCTGGTGGTAGGGCAATAACACTGATGTTCAAACATCACTGAACAACCGCAAAATTTTGAGGGGGATAACCAAAAAAAAAATCAGTCTCTTTTACGTTTGGGATCCATCCCAAAAAAAAACTGAATCCCTCAGTAGAAAATCCACGGGTACAAGTATCTTATAGCCCCGCCAATATCGATTGTATCGATTATCTCAAATACATCGATCCTTGTGGTATCGATGACGTGTATCAGACAAGACGGTGGGTATACAAGAAGTTTAGTTCCCATTCCGCCACTCGCATTGTCAAGCGATCTGGATGCTCGCTAGCGCTCGCATCTCAAAAAAGATAAACAATCCCAGAAACTATCCCGTGAATGAGCAGGTTGTTTGGGACTTCTGAATAGATGGTACAAGTATGTTATAGTCACTCTTATTTTTTGGTGTCCTTACAATGGTCTTCCCGTATTCATTTTGAAAGTTGATATCGGCACCCTGTAGGCATCGGGACGCCATATTGAGCCGTCATCGATACCACAAGGATCGATGTATATGAGATAATCGATACAATCGATATTGGCGGGGCTATAACATACTTGTACCAATCCACGAACCAAAGCAATGTACCTCAACGCAGGAGAACACAGACTGAGGTGGAAAAGGCCACGAAAATAATGTCTAGTCATCATAACATTATTATTATTTACTTATTGAAGAAAAATGGACTTCGATCAACGACCCGAACTTCGACGAACCCACCAGCAGACATGCCAGCCAAGATCCGACATCTAGTGGTGTAAGGCACTAACTACCGCACTTAGTTCCTTTCTCCACAAACCGCTCGGTGGTGGAGACGAATATCTGACATGCCGACGCGAAAACTTAGTTCCTTTCACCTCCAGATGATGAGTCTTGCCTTGGAGAACTCAAAACTGCTAAGTATAAAAAAAATCGACTTTTTGAACTTAGTTCCCTTCACCACTGGCCAATCAATTATAATTATATACTTCACACAATATTAATGTGCCTACTCGTATATTATACCTAATTTATTTACATTTACATATTGCTATATTTACATAAATATTTTTACTACACAGCGTACACATTTACATAGTATTTACATTTTATTTATTTTAGGGACCGTGAGTGTACCAAAGAAGAGTACCAGAGGAATGCGCCACTTAGACATCCTCTGGAAGGCTTATACTGAAGATCAAAATATCGTGAGCTATCTTTCGGGTGTGAGCACGAGGTAGGTAGGGAGCCCACGGTGAAACCCTAAAGCGCTAATCTTTGGTAATCCGCAGAAGTTCGTGTCTAATAAGCGGGCCCTCGAAGAAGGGCCTAGTATGATAAGCGCGATTTGAATGTACCTATCCATAAGCGCAAGGGTTTTAAAGTAGCTAACTTAGGTAAGAACACTGTGTCATCATGAACCACTGTTTACTGAACTCTGCCGTTAGCACCGTTCCCAGCTCTGTCTTGTCTCAAAGAAAAACGGAGTTATTGAAAAATAGTCAGTTGATTTGAAGCCTTAGGTAGGTAGGTAGATACTTGAAGAGCGATGGCCTCCTTGGCAGCGAAGGAAATCTACAGAGAGCCTTCCCAAGAGTAGGAAGAGGAGGAAGAACTTACTTATCGCAGCAGTACAAGACGAGCACTCAAGAAGATTCTGTGCATGATGATAATAGTGCATGAATTATTATTCTTACTACCTACTATCTACGATTTGTATTAGAGTGTGACACTACTTTAGCGGATGCTACTACGTGGCTCCTAGATATGACAAAATATTGCAACTGCATTACTACAAACAACGGGAATGAAGAAGGAAGTAGTACAAAAAATTTCAAAAATTAAAAAGATGAGAAATTTGAGGCAAAATTAAAATATAAAATTCAATGTAAATTCAAACGAACCCTGTTCAAATAAAGAAATATTGTTTTATTATAATTGTTCAATTTACCTCCTAATTACCAAACTTGTTTTTATTGGCAGTTTAGGTATAAATTTATAGTTTGGTATATCTAGTCGTTATGCAGCATATATACTCGCGATTTTCGCTCGTGGATTTTCACCAACTGTTGCGCTTTACGACCTGCGCATTTATCTCATTGGCGCTCGTAAGAGGCAGCCGGAGCGCCCGAAGACCATGAATGAAACGGATATGATTTTTTTAAATGATTCTGACTTGTCTGGTATCTATACATTTTAATAATTATAGCAAACACATGCACTTATCGGTGTTTAGTTATGAATCGAACCCCGTCTGGTTTCCAATTTCTGATGAACCCAAAGTCATTGTGCTTTAGTAACTAACCCGTCGCCTTTTGCCTCGACGATCCCAAAACCCGGATCCCCCCAACAATGTAACAACATTAACCCCCCCCCCCCCCCCGCCCGCAACAATATAAGGAAAATTCTGCCGCAAGACAAACAGAAACGTATCAACTACAGCATGTGTCAGCCTGTCAGAATAGAATTTTGGTCCGGGGCGGTACCTACCTATAACTCACATATCAATAAACTGGTTTTGAAGCAATAATCAATTTTGAAAATTATGCTGTCCCTGCCTCGTAGGAACCTGATGCACGAGGTACTTGATCTTTCAAAGGTCTTCAGTATTCGTCAGCTGTAATTATGTGAAGGTTTTGCTCCTGTTTCATCATAAGACACCCACACATGATAAGCAGCACAAAGAAACCGCACCACATAACTCGTTTTGTGACAGATCGAATCACTGTTCCCTCTACTGGTTCTTACGACTACAGCCCAAAAGCAGCAGCGAAATCGCACAAAAACTATTTGAGAATAAATACCTATAAAACTGGAATTTTGTCGTGGATAGTGCAGAAAGGAATGGGCAGTATTGATAATTGTATAATTTTATTAAGAAATGTGTTAGTTTATAGGCTATAATGTCATAAGAAGGAACAATCATTATACCAGGAGAACTAGAAGGAATTTAGAGGCTCGAAGCTCGACGACACGGGCAAAGCCTTATGTCGAGCAGCATGCGATACGAACGAGAAGACTCTGCTTTCCCTTTGTTGTACTTACCTACTCTTGTGCATGTAAATATTCTGAATAGAACCAGTCTATTCTATTCGATTCTAAACATTAAACAGAGACGATGGGAATACAGGATCTGCTCTTCTAATCCGCAATGACATCCCGTGAGAACAACTTCCAGAAAATAAGCAATTAACTAACTCGTTTGTTCATAGTTGCCGCCACCCCAATTTTCAATCTCAAACTTACCTTATTATCCGTCTAAGAAAATGTTCTTGTTAATCACATTAGCGCTATCCAATGGGAAACATTGTTGCGAACGGACACATATACGAGTATTAAGATGACTGCTGACTGGAGAATTCAACTGTCACCACACCTGAGTTGGATGTCCTACACACTAAAAAATTTGATTGACGGGAAAAATAAGTGTCTGAACGTAGGTAATGATTCGAGTTTCAAAAATACATGTCAAATCCTACAATTTAAGGCACAACAGAAATACGTGCAATGTCCCCGCGCTTGCCGTAAGAGGTTGATTGGCCTCATTTATAAGGCGAGGGGAGGTGAATAAAGGTTTGAGGTGGCTGGGGTAGGCCAGGCTGTTTAGAAATAACAAAAAAATAATAGAAAAATTTGTATAAAGGTACCTACCTACTGTATTTTATATTTTAGTTTCATGTTTCATATTACTACCTATTATTTCTATAGGTACTTTGATTTGTACCCTACAAAACTTGTTCTACTTCTTTGTCTTCTAAGTCTGTGATGTTGAAATCGTTCGCATAAAACGAATTAGTTAGTCATAATTGTTTGTGATTTTGTTGTTTCTTTTTTGTTTGTGAAAAATCAAATTTGTAACCACAGAGTAGGTACTGCCGTGGACAGAGTCAAGGGAAAATGTTAGTTTTTACACGAACTATTGCAGTGCGCTTAAAAATATTAGGCCTAAAACCAAATAATTTAGAAACAGATTTCCAACTCGTTTAAAAATATACAGTAGGTATACTATAACTTATTTTTTATTGACGGTTGTTATAGCAGCCATATCAAACTGAAACAACCATTTATTAAAAGACAAACAGCCTGTGTCTTTAAAAAAAACCTTAGTATTTAAATCCATAATGTGCTGTTTTAAAACTGATCATAAATAAGCCTGAATTTGTAAAATTCTATATTGTTTACGGGCACTTTAAAAGGAGAGGGGGGCCCCCTCAGATGAATTGCCCACAGCAGATGAATCAAAATTCCTTCGCATCACGATTTCGATGATTTTAGTGATGACTCCAATACCAAACGCTCGATTCTAATAGTCGAAAGCTACTGATTAGGCGTTTTATTATTTCGACAGTTTTCTCCTCGTGAGTTAGAGTAGAAACTCTCAATTTATCTATGTACAAAAGTCAGGTGAGTCAAGAACGCACGAAGAAAATATTTTACACTCCACTTTTTTTTTAAACTTGTAGATCATGAAGTTCTGCATCGGTTGAAAAGAAAGATGAATTGTATGCGTTAATCTTTACTTCAATTTGAAATCCAAAGTGGATGCACATTTATTCCGCTCTTAGGGTTTTCGACGCGGATTTATATCTCATCATGACTTTTTCAATGCCTCCTTTAGCGCAAGCTACTAGACGTTTATCAACAAAGAACTTTACGGCAAACTTCCAGTAAATATCTGCATCCGTCACATACGTCGCTTTCACGGTCGATGGAATCAATTCATAAGACCCCTGAAAATTTTAATTGAAATATGTTATTATCATCAGTAGGTGTAGGAACAATATAGTATTAGTACTAGTATTTAGTAGTAGTACCACTACTACTACTAGCTATAGTAGTATTGTATATAATATTATTAGCAGGTAGGTATAGTAACAATATTGAGTTGTATACTGTTTGTTTCATCACCTACTGCATAGTTTACCTGATTTCTATTTATACGGCAGTTGTGAGCGATTGTAACAGTAGGTAAATCGGGTGAATTATATTGAGATCAAGGAATTAGGCGAAAATAGTGTTAAAAACTGCTCGAATAATCTCGATGTAGGTAAATCAAACGGAAGACTAGGTACATCCGTAGTAATCAATGTAAATGTAACCAACATCGTTATGAAGGCATAGAGACAAAAATGGAATACAACCCACTGTCGGTCGCCTAATTCTTTATAGATTACCAATCCGTGACTGGCAAATTTCTTATTATAATTAATGTTTTATTAGCGAACCGAGAAGCTCAAACTTTAAAGTAGTATGTCTTTAAAACAACTGTTTGTTTTTTTCTACTGAAATTATTGTTCATTTTATAAAATTATTAATTCTCTATATCTACCATTTGTACGAAATTTACTCCAATGCCTCATCATTTTAAGTTGGAAAAATCTGTTATAGATCATAGTAATCATATCATAATAATGATTTTCTAACATAATACTAGTTTTTAGGGTTTTAACGAATTTTCAAAGGAAAAGAAGCTGTTGCAATGGGTCCAAAATTTTCATAAAATGAATTTTTGAATTTTTTACAGGTGATTCGTTCCAGAGCATCCTGAATTCATCCGTAGATTTAAAAAAAAAATTATATTTGTTTATGTGCCACTCTAGGCGATATCTGTCCTTGGGTACAAGATAAAAATTCCAAATTTCGCCAAAATTTTCGTATTGCCAAACAAAAGGATTAGTTCGAAGATGAGCAATTTTCAAAAATTTCAAGGGGCTCAAATTTGAGTTTTTAGGGGTCAAAAATAGGTAAAACTGCTAAAATCGCGAAAAATAGATATAAAATCATTGAAAGTGGTATGGAAGGATGATTAAAGATAGAAAATACAATTTTAGTTGTTTTCACACATAATAGGGGTCAAATTTGGATTTTTGGGGGTCAAAAATTGGTATTAAGGGCTCAAGTCAATAATAATTCACCTGACGTTTTGTGGGATGGTGATTCACGACGGAGAGAATACTTCGATTATAAACATATTTTTTTCAAAAGGGAGTGGGTCAAATTTCTTTATACCTAAGGGTCAAAAATCGGTAAAAATGGCTGAAATCACAAAAAAATCATATAAATAACTTTACGAAAAGTGGTACTTTCTCGCTGTATCATCTTCTTACGCAATAGCTCGAATACTTATTTCTTGGAAAATTCGCTCTTACAACCATGCTGCATGACTGGAACCTTTTGTTTTTTTTTTGTTTTTTTTTTGTCTGAGCTCTCCATTCCTTACCGTTTTAGTTGTTTACTTTTCGCACTACAGAAGCTTCACCGTTTTTCGGTGTTCTTGACTGTTGTTGTAACAACTGGAAGGTGTGGTAAACGCATCAAATCCCTTCAACTCTTGGTACATAGCCAGAGACTCGCATTCGCAACTTCTTCATACAAAACACCGTTTGGTAGGTCTTTTTTTCAAGTATAGGCCAGCTAATAAGCTATACCTAGTAATTAGCTAGGGGCGCATTAAATAGTAGTTTTCCCACTTGGAACCACTCATTCTACGACGCTTGCGGCGCTTTTTCGGTAAAGCATATTTTTGGAAATTTTCGGTAGTATATGCTGTATTTTTATATCTCAGTAGGTAGCGAACGAGTTGTGCTTAGCCATAATTTTCATGTTAAAAATAGACTGATTCACCTTTTTAATAGGACAGGATAATGATGGCTTAGTATTAAAAAGAACAGACCAGGGTCCTTCCATACGCTTTAAGACAGTTCGACACGGATCTGAGAACCTATACGTGGAGTAGAACTCACAGTTGTGAGCAGTTACACTGCTGCATTTTTCGGCTCTGATCTCCATCTGTAACAATCAGATATGTCATTCAAATTCGTTCAAAAGGATAGTTTCAGAAGCTAAGTATGACGGAGAGCTTCCAAGCTGATGACATTTTGTCGTATTGTACAAGCAATATGAGCGATTCATGATGAGCATGAATGACTGAATGACTGAACTTCCAACCTAAGCGATGTAATTTACTTCTAAATTAAGTAAAAAATTACTTAAAATGCTTCCAGTAGCACTTAGCAAAAACAGGTAGGTCACTTACATGAGTGACGTGATCAATGTTTTCGTCCACAACTATATGTCCACTAAATGCTGTGGATCCTTTTCCAGTAATGTTCACTGTGATAGTCTCCAAGTGAAAAGGAAGCTTCCTCGCGCCATCGCAGGCACTGAATTCTCGTACCACCGTTACAGGGATCATCTAAAAACGTTCAGCTCGTTATCGATTCATCACTGGGTACCTTACGTACTTACATTATATGTACCCACCTAGATACTTATTGATCTGCCTGTTGTTGACCCAAAACTTCTCTCGGCTCATTATCCCGCCAACCTATTCTTACTCCTCATTAATTTGCATGTCATCAAAATGTTAAAAATGGTGTACATATTTTAATTTGTTTATTTTTGGTTTATTATTCTGTGAATGATAAACCTATGTATTCGCTCAGCAAAAAATTATTATAATACCCCTTCAATTTTTTTCTTTTACGTTTCAAGGTGCGTAGTTTCCAAAAATGCAATGACCGTCCGCCGCACGCCGTATCATGCATAACTACTTCATTTTCGGTATAAAAAATTCGTTCTTTCGCACGCAGGCTCCATTTGGGCCCCAGTTGTATCCCGAAACTTCGCAGCTCGATCGGAATATACCTAGGGATGTTATGGGTGAAAAATGGGTGCAAAAATAGGGTTTTTTTTAGTGTTTTAGTAAAATGAGCTTTTGAGGTATCTTTTTCCATGTTTTTTAGGGCGAGAATCCCGAGTATGAAGTCTTTTGACCGAAGAGTGAAGAACTGAGGTTGTAACGAAGTTTTGGCTCCCAAAATTCATTTTTTATTAGTCAAAAACATGGGAAGTTGTCTGAAATCACCATCAATTTGTATAATAACACTAGAAAAAGTGTCAACAGGTGAACCAAGACAATTAAATGACACAATCGATGATCGATGATAATTTTAAAAAACCGATAAAGTTAGGGTATGATACCAGGTATTACGTAAAAAATCTCCTAAAAACATCAGTAAACTGATATTGAGTATCTACACTACATGCAGATACATCGGTACATGGATATGTCTTATTTTTCCCCATGTAAAAAATGTTCAATGTAAAAAAAACACGTTCAAAAATGAAATAGGTCACTTTATTTCCTCCAATTTTTCCCAACAGAAATCCATGATCTACTGTTTATACCTATTTATATCATGGCTTAGAACTCGATGAATTTTAAATAAATTAATATATATCTACAAGATAAATACTAGATAAATCGAGAGCTTTAGCGAATGGAGAACGATTTTCGTGCGATGAAAACTAACGAAGTTACTAACCCATCGCAACGGGTTGGTTGTAAATGAAAACCCTAGTAAAATGTCAAATAGCGTTACGTTTTTTGCTCTTTAAAATGCGCCATGCAAAATTTAGCTGACCCCCAGTGGTAAGACATATGCGTGTCAAAAACAAAAAGGAGGGTAATTCGTGTTTTTGGTGGCAAAAATTGGTGGAAACCATCAGAAATAGCTATTTCAACTATTTCACATGAAAGAAACGGCAAAATGAACAGCCAACATTTCTGTAGGTATGTCTAATAGAATAAACTCATAGGACAAGGACTTTGCAGCGTTTTTTCTATTTTTTTCAAATATCATATCACAAAGGTACCGACCTCACGTACCGACAGTAATATCTTCCGAAATTCTTCCTACTGCAACAATCTCAAGCCTCCCCAGACCCACTGGAGTTTATATTGAACGGCTTATTATCATTGTCCCCCTACGTCTTCAGACCAATGAGGAGACGGAAGTAGGTAGGCGATGCCAAGGCATCGGGATACAGGACAATTTGTTGTGGCGCCCCTAGCAGCTGGTCGAAGAACCCTTCCTTTGGCACCAATGTCTGGGCTCCCAATATTCTGCGTGGATTGAAATCCCTAGAAACTACTATCATTGTCCAACTCGGGAAAAAATCAAAACATAATTAGGTAAGTTTGTCAAAAGTTAGCAAACCAAAAACCGAACACGAGCCATTAGATAGGTTTGCGAGCCGGTCGCGGAGAGCACGTTGTAATTTTTTGTTTCAAGGTGCAGTTCACGGACATGATTCAGAAATTCCGGCATACCAACCACGAATAACCAATCTTGGTATAGCCATGTAATAGCTCTTCTTGTGTGCAATGGACCTGCAGTCATCACTGGAAATATTTTGAGGGTGCAGGAACGCTGCCGGAATCTCCAACGACGTTCGCTCCAACAATAACTGGGATTGTACGTAAATCTCTCCAACTCCATAAAACTCAACTCCATAAATTCCTCGTCATTCCACACCCTTTCCCTACTGTTAAATAAATGAATGGGCAATTTCCGTGGGTTACAAATTATCTTTTTTTGCCAAATTCTGTTTAATAATTTACGTTATTGAAATTATTGACCTCACACTTATTGACACACATTATGTTGAATTATCACTTACTGACCGCATAATGTTGAATTAACACTTATTGACGACATACAGTTGGAAAGTTGTTTAGTCGGAAAGTCTAGGCAGAAAACGAGTGTGAAGTTTGAATTTCTGAGTTTCCGCTAGAGAGGATGCATGAGGTAAATTGCCAAGTAGTTCAACTGAAATCCCGCTTAAAGCGCTACTACATCACTTCATACGATGTAGGCCTATCTTACAAACCTACAACGAAAGTCACTTTTCCAAAGCGTAAATAAAAAGAAATGAAAACTTCACAATTCGATGTCCACACTTCGGTGTATCAACTACAACTGAGCTCGTCCTATAGAAGTTTAAACAACGTTTACAAATTTTATCTTATCTTACTTGCTAAAGCTCTAAGATGAGATACAGTGAATTTTACATATATATGTTACCTATCCATAACAATCCTTTGCTGACATGACAGTTTATCTACATATAAACGCCTCACGCCTTGCCTCAGCAGTCAGTCTCATCTCCCGTCTATCGCCGTTCACACCTTACGCGCAGTGCATATTCAACTTTGGGTTCCGTTGTAACCTTGTGAATTGTGTGTTAATTTCAAATAAACGTTTTTTTTTTGGATCTTCCGGAACCCCATCTGGTAATTGGCGCAGTCAGAAACGACGTGGTTTTATTTTCGCTCCGTACACGCGGAAGTAAACCGAAGAATCTACCGGTGTGTCCAGTGATATTGGGATTACCACATCAAACCTCGAGCTGACTCCCGCAGGTGGAATGGGCGCCCTCCTGTGAGTATTCGCACTGCGCATTTTCCTAAAGTTCTAATCAAGAGAAACAACCAGCACGTATATCTGGCCACCACTCGAGAAAAGAATTTCGCCCTTTACACACAATTCGCTTTTAATTCAACCAAAATTTCACAAGATTCTCATGTACTCTCTCGAAATCACCTGTGGAAGCTGCATACTGAACCAGGGACTAGGAGTATAGTATCATAACAAGAATCAAGGATTTTTTTCAAATTACTACGTTCTCTAACGTTTTTCTTGCGTTTTTTAACGCCTACGTTGCGACGTATACAACATAAAACTCAACACAAAGTGTAAACGTTACGTTCACTTTACATTTCCGAAAAAGGCTTGCCTACGAATAAGGATCAGCCCTAGGAAGCTTCTACACACGGGCCTGCTTAGTAACAGCCCACGCATTTCTTCTCTTATCATCTCTTGGCCTTCATCCCGGGACCATCCCGCGATTCCTTCCGTGGCACCCGCCACTACCTCTGCACCGTTTCAACACCTGGCTTTCCCGCCTCACTCAAGAACATTCCTAATAACTAAGTTCCTAATTCTAAGTTACTTTAAGTTTGAATATTTCGTATTTGTCTTGTACCATTTCATTTCTTTTTGTTCATATCCATTGATCGCACATTTGTTCCAAAATTTTTTGGCTACTTAAACTCAGGGAACCCGAAATTCGTCAAAATTCCGAAGCAATTTAAAAGATACGTAACCGACAGAGTTAGCAAGAGACTAGGTATTTTGAATAGAAATATCAACCAACTTCAGTTGGATTCGATTCCTGAATATTCGCTGCCCTCGGGTTCCGAACTCGACCAACCATCAAATTCGATTCCCGAACGTCCGTTACCCTCCGGCTCGGAACTTCCACCAGACATGAATAACGAAGAAGCCGGAATGGCAAATAACTATGATAACAGCGTCGATGCGCAAAATGTGCATCTTTTGGAACTGTTGGAAGCCTCTCAAAGAACTGTCCAAGAACATAATGAATTACAAGCACGTTTGGAGGTCAGGTTAGCGGAAGCCAACGCAGCTCTTGAGCTGATGCGTATTGGCGGTCATCGGCTCCCCCCTTCGGGGTCCCCTCAAAACCCAACCACTCCTGCGCTTAGAAAGGAGCATATGGAAGTCATCCCAATTTTTTCAGGTGAACCTGGGACTCTTACAAATTTTCTAAACATTTGTAGACAATTAAACCGAAGATTTTATGTCCACGCAGACCCCAATGATTTCCAAAATCTCATGCTTATTGCCGCGATGAAAGCCAAGGTTCATTCCCCCGCTTCTAGCGTACTCGTCTCCCATAACATCTCGACTTTCGAACAACTCGAAAGGGCTTTGATAGATGCTTACGCGGACAAGCGAGATATCTTCACGCTAAATTTGGACTTAGCCAAAATGAGGCAAGGAGACCATGAGGACCCTTTCAAATTCCATGGCAGGGTCCGGGACATCCTGAATAAAATTATTGCCTACTTCAATACGCAAGCAACTAGGGATGCACCGCTCATGATCTCTCACTACGAGTCCCTAGCAACTAGGTGTTTCCTACTTAATCTCAAAGAACCACTGGGAAGTTTGTTGCGTACCAGACAACCCAGAGATTTGAACACGGCTCTTGGATGGATGACAAATGATTACCAGATGTTGTCCTCCTCCTCTGTCTCTAGACAAAAGCCGAATCCAAATTCAGGGACGAATCAGAAAGTCCAGCAAAATCTAAATTTTCAAAATTCATTCCGCCCTGGAACGAGTCAAGGTCAAAACCATTTCCAGTTTCGTCCGTGGACCAACAGTAATCCGAACACTTCAAACGTAAACAATCGTCCGAATCCCCAATTTCAACAGAAAGTTCCGCAAAACCCCCCGAGAAACCCCGGTACCTCAAACCCCGGTACGACGGCAAATCAAAATCCGCCCGTAAAGAAAGAGTGGGCACCGATGAGTTGGCAGACAACAAATCCGAATTTCCACAATTTAGAAATTGACGCCGAAAACTCGGGTGCGAACCAAGCCGAGGGATACGATTGTGACGTCACTCCAGATACATATCCATCCCAAACAGACGACGGATACGATTACGACCCCGAATCCGACAACCAGATTGAGACTGGAAACGAAAGCTCTTTTTTAGAGTTAACCAGCCCCGACCCACATACGACTTACTGACACTTAATTCACGTCCCATGAGCGAACTACCATACATAACCTTACCCGGCTTAAATCTTAAAGTTATGATAGACACGGGCAGTTCGTTGAGTTTCATAAACCCTGGCATTGCAGAGAAGTATTTTCACACAGAAGTAGATCATGAACCCTTCTGGGTAAGAACTGTTCATGGCACTTCACTAGCAGGATCAAGTACTCTAGTTCCCGTTAACGAACTATTTCACCAAAATGACCTAGCCCTTAAATTCTACTTGTTTTCTTTTCACACTAGGTTTGATATGTTGCTCGGTTTAGGGAACCTTAAGAAATTAGGAGCCTCGATAGACCTAAGTAATAATGTTCTAAAAACCACTAATGTAGACGTCCCTTTACAATTCCTGGATTTAGAATTAAATGAGACGCACAATATTGACGCCCGCAACGTACAACAAATCAAGCTGATCATTGATAACGTTGAGAATGGCGATGCCATCCTCCCCTACCACAAAATTGGTTCACTCGAGATACCTCAGAGTTTGGTACAAATCCGAGATTATGAAACTTATGTTCAGGTTTTGAATTCAAGCGAACAACCGACTCAGTCTACTCAGAAACACCCGATGATAGTGGAAGAACTAGATTCGGAACTCTTAAAGTCCATACCTCAAAATTCGAATTTCAATAATCTTGATCAATCTAAGACAAAATTTGACCTCAGCCTCTTGAGACTAGACCATATGAATGAAGAGGAAAAGCTAGCTATTTCAAGTTTGGTTACGAAATACTCTGATATTTTCCACCAAGAGGGCTCCCCCCTAAGTGCGACTAGCGAAATCAAGCATGTAATTCGCACAACAGATGAAATACCTGTGTATGCAAAGAATTACCGCTTTCCTGAAGTCCACCTTGAAGAACTTGATAGGCAAATGGAGGAGCTACTCGAACAAGGTATCGTTCGCAATTCCCAAAGCCCCTGGAACGCACCCATTTGGATCGTTCCACGGAAACGAGACCATAGTGGTAAGCAGAAATTTCGTGTGGTCGTCGATTATAGGAAACTTAACCAGAAAACAATCGAGGATAAATACCCCCTCTCACAAATTTCTGAACTTTTGGACAAACTGGGGCGATGTCAATATTTTAGTACGATTGACCTCAAGAGTTCCTTCCACCAGATCGAAGTAGACCCAGACAGTATTGCGAAAACAGCGTTCAGTACACCCACACGTCACTTGGAGTGGACCAGAGTCCCTTTTGGGCTCAAAAACGCTCCAAGCACGTTCCAACGCTTTTTAGACAACATCTTCAGGGGCATTGCCTCTGAACAATGCTGTGTTTACCTCGACGATATTATTGTCTTCTCCACCAGCCTTCAAGAGCATATTCAACGCCTTGAAGCTGTCTTTAAACGACTCAGGGCTGCAAATCTGAAAGTCCAATTGGGCAAAACAGATTTTCTGAAACGGGAAGTTGCCTACTTGGGGCACATTGTAACATGGTGTCAAACCCAATCCAGATAAAATTTCTGCTATTCGTAAATACCCAATCCCAACTACACCTAAAGAGATCAAAGGATTTCTTGGGCTCTTGGGGTATTACCGAAAGTTTATCAAGGACTTTGCTAACCTTACGAAACCCATGACGAAATGTCTCAAAAAGAACTCCATTATCAACATCCACGAGACATGTAAGGACTTACTAAGCAACGACCCGATCCTTCAATACCCTGATTTCTCGAAGCCCTTCAGGCTCACGACAGACGCCAGCAATGTTGCACTAGGCGCGGTGCTCAGCCAGGTCACCGACAAAGCGGACCTTCCCATTGCATATGCCAGCCGCACGCTCAATGAGTCCGAACAGAAATATTCACCCATTGAGAAGGAGCTGCTTGCAATAGTATGGGCGGTAGGCTACTTTAGACCCTACTTGTTCGGAAGAAAATTCACCATCTTCTCCGATCACCGCCCTCTGCAATGGCTGTTCAACCATAAAGAGCCCAGCTCAAGATTATTCGCTTGGAAGACCAAACTCCAAGCGTACGATTTTGAGATTGTTTACAAAAAGGGTGCAGCTAACACCAACGCTGACGCTCTGTCCCGAATAAAACTGGACCAATCGCCAAATTTACTCACTTTAGAAGCCGACCTCTCGGAGTTCCTCACATTGCACTCCCGGTCAAAACATGACCCTGCCGATTCGGTGATCGCGAACGTTGATCTTGAGGAGGAAGGGGTAAATGGTAAAATCTACCCGGATGCCCATGACGCATGCTCCGACGTCTCCTCGTCAAAACATACAGTCCATTCAAATTTCCTTGGGAATACGGTCGTAACCATCCCCATTCGCGATCAACCAATCAATCATGCTTCTAACCAGATTATTCTTTCCGTAGTTAGTCGCCCGATTCCTGACTCAGATTCAGTAAAACTCTCAACCCTGTTCGGCAATAAAACCCGGATGTCCGTAAAACTTAACGAAACGAAGTTCGAGACCGACGTGGTAAAGTTTATCAAAGAGTTCATCCACCCTAAAGTGAAATACGGAATATACTTCGAGGCAGACGTATATGAGTCCTTTTCAAAAATCGTGACGTCCCATTTCACGTACTCTGAGATAGACATTACCAAGTACACTAAACGGTTGATCGACGTTCAATCCGAATCCAAACAAATTAAGATCATAACGAAATATCATGGAGGAATCACGAACCACCGCGGAATCGACGAAACGTACGAGAAGATTAAAAGAGAGTATTATTGGCCAAACCTAAAACCAGCTATACAGAAGTACATTAACAACTGCGAACTCTGTCTTAAATGTAAATACGAGAGATCACCGCTCAAACTAAAATATAATGTGACCCCCACTTCCACATGTCCCCTAGAAACATTACATATCGACAAGTTCACCATCGAAAACACCAAATTCCTAACTATCATATGTACCTTTTCAAAATATGCGCAAGCATACCCTATTGCCTCATCAACTGGAGTCGAGATCGTAAATGGACTCATGAAGTTTTTCTCACACCACGGAACTCCAAGCAAGATCGTGTCCGATAACGGAACAGAATTCCAAAACTCACTGGTAAAGGAACTAATGTCACTCCATAAAATAGACATTCATTTCATCTCCTCTCAACACCCAGAATCCAACGGAACGGCTGAGCGATTCCACTCTACGCTAATAGAACATGTGAGACTGTTAAACAGCCAAGAGGAATTTAAAAACTCAGACACCCGTAGCAAAGTCAATTACGCTATCATTGCATATAACAATTCAATTCACTCCACCTCAAAGTTAACGCCCTTCGAAATCTTGTATGGTCATGTGAATAACCGAACCCTCTTGGAAATGGACATCGAGAAGACGATGGCGCACGATTACCTGAACCAACACAAAGAGAAAACTAAAGCCTTATATACCCATCTTTCGGAGAAATTCCAAGATCAAAAAGAAAAAATTGCTGAAACTAAAAACGTAGACAGAATCGATCCACCAGAAATCCCCTCCGAAATATTCATAAAAAATTTACAAAGACAGAGTAAAGCAAAACCGAGATACAACAAAGAGGAAGTTAAAATTATAGACCCCGTTCTGAAAACAGTTGAAATCTATCCCCGCCACCACAACACCAAGGAGAAAGGACATTTGTCAAATATTAAAACTCCGCGGAAATATTTCGAAACTAAAGTTCAAAACGCGTGGAACCTCGAGTTACCATGTTCGGAAACACTCTCTCACAAATTCGGGCTAAGAATAACAAGACAAAATCTCCTCACTCTGAGACCTGGCCAATGGCTTGACGACATGATCATCAATTTCTATATGGAAATGATTGACGAAAGAAGTCGTAATAGCAAAACCCTACCATCTACTTTCTGTTTCAACTCATTCCTTTACACCATGTTTGAAGCCCACAATTTCGGTAGCGTAAGACACTTCACGAGAAAATCCGACATCTTCTCAAAAGACCTCATTGTCTTTCCCATACACAAATCCAGCCACTGGAGTCTAGTACTGGTGGACTTTGACTCCAAATGTAAGGAAAGAATCAAAAACGGCACCGCTCATCAAAACGCAGTCGAAATCTTGGAAAACATCCAGTCCTACTTGGCTTACGAATTCTTACATAAAAAAGAAAAACTATTGGACTCTGAAAATTGGAGCACAACTCACATGCTAATCATCCCACAGCAAGATAACAACGATGACTGTGGAGTTTTCATGTGTCAATTTGCAAAATTACTTACCCACAATCAAAACCTAGCCTTCACTCAAAACGAAATTCCCCACCTTAGGGAAAGAATGTGTTTAGAAATCCTAAAGGGTTCCTTGCTTTGATTGCTGTTTCAGAATTTTGTTACTTATCTCATCTTCAAAGGGATTAGAAGTAATTAACATAACGTCCAACCCGGGGCTGCTACCTGTCCTACTCAGACCCGCAAAGATCGTAGAAGGTTACCATACGATCACCCATTTCTATGACCTCAGCTCTCTACTATCAAAAATTGACGTCCTTCGCAACCACTATCGGCAAGCTCTCGACACCGTCATCCGCTCACAAAGCAACTATCTAGAACGTACCGACATGTTTTTGACGACCATAAACCATACGTTTCAAGTGATCGACGTAAAGATACAAAACTTCAAGCTGACTACCCAAACTAACAGACATAAAAGGGGACTGATTAACGGACTAGGGTCGTTGATCAAATTTGTCACAGGGAATCTCGACGCGAAAGACAGCGAACGATATGATAACATAATCAACCACTTGCAACGTAATCAGGAGACATTTCAGTCTCAATTAGACTCACAATATTCGATGAACAATGCTTTTGCCCGAAATTTCAATGAAACTATGGAAATTATTAACCACAACAACCTCCAAATTAGCAAGGAATTGGAATCACTACAAGAAATGTTAGTTGGTGAAGACACTCATATTCGCTCGACGAATGAGTTTCTAGAGCACTGTCAGATATCTTTAAACCTCCTAGTGAACGTAATCCAAGATATTGAAACGTCACTTACGTTCTGTGAACTAGGAAAACTCCACCCTAGCATCCTAAGTTCGGAACTCCTACTAAAAGAACTAGACGGAATTTTATGGCCCTAGATTCCTCAACCACACTGGAAAGGACCTATTCGAAATCAAATCTCATATCAAAGTCCAATGTTTTATCGGCACGGACGAAATCGTGTACTTCCTAGATGTACCCATAGTCGATCCCAGAAATCTCGACTTATACTACCTTGAATCCCTACCTACAAAAATTCGCTCAACCTACGCAACTATTGTTCCCTCTGTTCGATACTTCCTCAAATCTCGTTATGAAATCTTGCCACTACGAGACGTCTGCCCGTCTGGCACCTCGTACTATCTTTGCCCCGGACACTTTCTCATAGACGCTAGTCCAAAGTGCGAAGCTGAATTTTTGTTAAACAGCTCCACAGACAATTGCGAGTAGGTACGCCAACCTAGATATTCCGACAAATTATGTGTCCCTCATCTATAGGATAAACCAATATCTACTCGTGTTGACGATTGCTTCTGAATTCGGAAAAGAGTTGCGGAACCTCCAAGGTGTTTTTCTGGTCAGGCCTAGCAAAAGCCTGATATCTTATCACAACCAAACTCTTTTCGCGGCCCATCGCAGTATCACAGGCACGCCATTATTAGTAAGTAATGTGAATTTGAAGTTGGATTCAACAAAGACTATGGACCACGTAATTCAACTCAAAAATCTAGATCTATCGCAAGTCAAATTAGAAGACTGGAAAACTGTAAAACGCTTCACGTTCTTTGAACTTGCCATACCAAGCATATGGTCAATCTTGCTATACATTTTCTTGCTCTTATTCCTCGTCACGATGATAGTCCAATATCGAAAATACAGAAAACTCTCGGACACAAATTAAAGAATTTTGTATCTTTTATTAGTTACATAAGTTTACGTTGATTGTAAATTTCGTCATTTTACTTTTGTTTTACTATTTTACTTTTGTACCTCCTGTATGTTTTATTATTCCTTTGTTTTATCAAATGATATGCTGTATTCTATGTTACTGCTGTATTCTATTTGTTTCATCAAATGCTATGCTGTATTCTATGTTACTGCTGTATTCTATGTTGTTGCTGTATTCTATGTTACTCTTGTTCAATCAATTGCCTTTATCTTGTCAAATGATATACTTTATTTACATTTCATCTGTACATGTAATATCTCTACAAAATTGTGTACGACCCAAGATTGATGTGCAAAACTCCGAAATTTCCAACTTAGGGAGGGAGGTGTTACCTATCCATAACAATCCTTTGCTGACATGACAGTTTATCTACATATAAGCGCCTCACGCCTTGCCTCAGCAGTCAGTCTCATCTCCCGTCTATCGCCGTTCACACCTTACGCGCAGTGCATATTCAACTTTGGGTTCCGTTGTAACCTTGTGAATTGTGTGTTAATTTCAAATAAACTTTTTTTTGGATCCGCGCCTCGCCAGGGGGCAAGCCCCCTGGACCCCCAATCTCTTATCTTCTATACTTTGTATAGAACGAGGAATTTGCAACGCAATTCGAGTCCGAAATACCAAATTACAGCTTCATAGCGTGAATAGCATAGAAATTAGCTTCAGGGGCCACTCAGCAGATTCGGGGCCTGGGCAATGTCAAGTGAAAGTCCTAAGAAGGCTAAATACCAAATTACACCTTCATAGCGTGAATAGCAGAGAAATTAGCTTCAGGAGCCACTCAGCTGATTCGGGGCCTGGGCAATGTCAAGTTAAAGTCCTAAGCAGGCTAAATACCAAATTACAGCTTCATAGCGTGAATAGCATAGAGATTAGCTTCAGGGGCCACTCAGCTGATTCGGGGCCTGGGCAATGTCAAGTTAAAGTCCTAAGGAGGCTAAATACCAAATTACAGCTTCATAGCGTGAATAGCAGAGAAATTAGCTTCAGGGGCCACTCAGCTGATTCCGGGCCTGGGCAATGTCAAGTTAAAGTCCTAAGGAGGCTAAATACCAAATTACAGCTTCATAGCGTGAATAGCATAGAGATTAGCTTCAGGGGCCACTCAGCTGATTCGGGGCCTGGGCAATGTCAAGTTAAAGTCCTAAGAAGGCTAAATACCAAATTACACCTTCATAGCGTGAATAGCAGAGAAATTAGCTTCAGGAGCCACTCAGCTGATTCGGGGCCTGGGCAATGTCAAGTTAAAGTCCTAAGCAGGCTAAATACCAAATTACAGCTTCATAGCGTGAATAGCATAGAGATTAGCTTCAGGGGCCACTCAGCTGATTCGGGGCCTGGGCAATGTCAAGTTAAAGTCCTAAGGAGGCTAAATACCAAATTACAGCTTCATAGCGTGAATAGCAGAGAAATTAGCTTCAGGGGCCACTCAGCTGATTCCGGGCCTGGGCAATGTCAAGTTAAAGTCCTAAGGAGGCTAAATACCAAATTACAGCTTCATAGCGTGAATAGCATAGAGATTAGCTTCAGGGGCCACTCAGCTGATTCGGGGCCTGGGCAATGTCAAGTTAAAGTCCTAAGGAGGCTAAATACCAAATTACAGCTTCATAGCGTGAATAGCATAGAAATTAGCTTCAGGGGCCACTCAGCTGATTCGGGGCCTGGGCAATGTCAAGTTAAAGTCCTAAGGAGGCTAAATACCTCCTTAGGACTTTAATGTAATGAATGTAATGTAATGAATAGCATAGAAATTAGCTTCCCTAGCAACGGTATCGCGGGACAAAAAAGTGTGACATGTGACAAAAAAACTAGTTGGGCGTCGGGCTAAGAATTGCGTTGCAATTAATATATATATTAATTGCTATGCAATTTTAACGCCGGGGGTCATGTGAAAAAAATGTCCTGTCACAATATCCTGTCACAAAAACGCGTCACGCAAAGAGGAATGTGATGAAGATGAGCACAAAGAGGAATATGATAAAGATGAGCACAAAGAGGAATGTGATAAAGATGAGCACAAAGAGGAACGTGATAAAGATGAGCACAAAGAGGAATGTGATAAAGATGAGCACAAAGAGGAATGTGATAAAGATGAGCACAAAGAGGAATGTGATAAAGAATTGGTGGTGTGGGGGGGTGTTGGTGGTGTGGGGGGGGTAAATTGCATAGCAAATTCTCCTTTGTTATACGAAGTATAAGAACACATCCTTCGGGGGGTGAGGAACGGCGAAGCCGTTCCGAGGGGGCAGAGCCCCCTGGCGAGGCCCGAAGGGCCGAGTATATATATATATATATATATATATATATATATATATATATATATATATATATATATATATATATATATATATATTTGGTAGAGGTTGCTTGACCAAACTAGACTTGATGTTTTTGAAGTTATTTATTTCATGTACTCATGAGGTATATTTTGTAATAAGGATGATTGTTCAGATGATACTGAACTAGGTACTAAGTGAATAAGGTAGTGTAAGCTGCCCGATTTGTTCTAGTATAAATCTAGCCTGTCTTCCTGAAGCCGATGGCTTCAGGAGAGTTCGAGTGAATATCAATCCTTTTCGCGGCTGAGGATATTTTTGGCGGGTAATATTACCTACATATCATCCAACCACTGAATTCTGATACAATCAAGCTAGGTACGCTTAGCAACGTAACTCTTGTTCGTCGAATTCATGTCTTTCAATAGAAAAATAAATCAAATTTTGAAGCAATGCAAGCTTACTTTTGATTCCGTGTTGATTATTGCTAGAGAACAGATAAAGAAAAATGCAAAGGACACTTGTTTGTTCATGGTAACGAATTTCCATCCAGACTCCGGCCAGCGCAGTATGTAATAGGATCTTCACTACGAATTTGTCGAATCAGATGTTAATTTGGTGATAATGTCGGATCCACTGCAGGCCTCTAAAAACGGAAATTCCATTTTCAGAGGTAGGTACCTACATACCTACCGTAATTAAGGACATCCCTAATGTTGTAGCCCAACAAACGGATGGATCCACATCACGTCTTCCGTAGCCACCTCATATTGATGAACATCATAGGTACTTCTGTTCCTACTTTTTAAGCAAATTAACTAAAGTAGCCATAGGTAACGTAGTGAGTATCAACCTACGACTAAGTAGATAATGACTGAAAGAAAGATAATACAAGGAATGACGTAGGTACCTACCGACTTATTTCTCATAATTTTATTAGTTACCATGCGTTGAAAGTACCAACTGATGTTCGAACTCTCGAAGAAAATACTGTTGTAGGTATCGAATGATAGCTTTAGTTCTCTATTCAGTATTAGACCGATTCATAGACCTGTCGAATAAAGCAGTTCAACGTTTCTCGTGTGCAGTCTCTTCGTCTCCCCTCTCTTATAAAACATAGATAGGTATAATTATTATATTATTAAATTCAGCAAATACCTACGCTATTGCAATATGCCCAAAATTGCTGCCCTGAAACATTAATTTTCGAAAAAAAAAAAATTGTCGAGAAGTCCCTTACAACTCAGGTTGTAGGTACGTACTGTCACTGTGACAGGAGGACAATCGCTGAAAACCCATAACATTTTCCTGTCGTTTCTTTGTCAGCAGCCTCCCAAAGCCATCTCTTCTTGGAGACAGCAAGTCTAGGGTGGATTTTCGTAGACCACAATACTTGTGCCCCACTTTTTTTTTTATAGGTACTGCCAAAAGTCCCCCCCCCCCCTCCTCTTCATTTTAGCGAATTTTCGAAGAAAAGGAAGCTATTGTTCTCGGTCCAAAATTTTTAAAACTCGAATTTCCGAAAGATTTTTATACCAAAATCCGTTTCAGACCATCCTGAATTCACTGCCATGACTTAAAACGGGACTCTGGAGTACTCCTTTCCTCTCCACCTGCGTTCAAGGATCAGACACGTTGTGAGAAATCTACTTTGAAGAAATTCGCTCCACCCTCACTTCCACCTGAGGACAGATATTCTCAAAAAGCGGACGGAGAATCAGCAATAGGAACATTACAAATACATAGGTGTATTATTCACAGAACAATAAACCAAAATGCGGCAAGAAATGATGTATCAGGTCTATTGACATCTGACTGACGTTATTCTATGATTGGCACCAAGGAGGTTGAGCAAAGCTTCGGAGGCGAATGTTCTCAGTGCTGCTAACAACCCAACATTAGTAATGGCAAACCTTCAAGAAGCTTTGCTGTGACTTTGTGAACCCCTCGATTTTGAGGCCAAGTTTTTTAAATTTATTTATACACTTGGGTTCCATCCATCCATTCATTGCGGTTCTGTACATAGTTTAAAGTGATGCACTAGCGCTGTAAGCGGGATTTGAGTTGAACTATTCGGCTATTTACCCGATAGTCTTTATAGCGGGAACTCAGAAATTCAAATTTCACACACGTTTTCTGCCTACACTTTCCGACATAAAAACCTCTTTATATGGTAAATAAGTGTTAATTTCCGTTATTGAACAGAATTTGGCCAACAAAATGGGAATTGCTCATTGGTCCACAAAGCTCAGCGTTACTGTCATCTCTAAGGGGTGAAAGACGGGTTGAAAACTTCAGTACACCATTGCTCGAAAACTTTCAATAGAAGGGTACGTTTCTTGACGTTTTTAAACTGATTCCACACTTGAGGATTTTTGGAGACCATCCAGAGCATTGCCGTTTGTTCACAGTAAGGCCCTGTAGTTTTGAATTCTTGTATACGGTATATACCTACCATCCAGCCCAGATATCAGTGCTGGGGAACAGATGATTATAATCACGCATGGTTGTATGAAATCGAGCTGGTTCTTCCGTGATATTACTTATGTCATTTTTTTGAAGAATGATGGTAATTTAAGATTTTGTTGACAGGCCTACTTTTGTAACTTGAACTTCCTCAATTCGAATTTGATTTTCCTGCAATTTTCAGGGATCAGGAGGGATGGGCCCCAGATGGTCCATGAATAACAGAACAATCAGATCATTGGTACACGGCCACTGTGCATGGACAAACGTGGATTCGAGGTAGGTACTAAATTTCTCGCGAATAAATGGCTTGATTTTGTTCAAAATCGGTTGGTAGTGAGGGTGTATACCCTTTAGACGGTCTCCTATGAATTACAGAACGATCAGATCATTAGAACGGTCACTGCACATGCACAAACAAGAATCCAAGGTAATAATGTCTCGCAAATAAATAGCCCGATTTTGTTCAAATTCGGTGGGTCATTGGGGTATAGCTTCTAGAACGCTCGGATCACTGACTGACCACTGCCATGCACAAACACGAAATCTGAGGCAGGTAGCTACTCAATATCTGATGAATCAATGGCCCGATTTTGATTACATTTTCAAAAACTGTCATGCCCGGCTGGCTCCAGTACCTACTCGATTTAAGGCTTTCCCGGAGGAAGCACGAGAATAGGTATTGCCCCCAGATCACAGTGATCTACCTACCGACGCAGAAGAATGCATCTGTACAGGCAAATAATAAACCGTTGTGTAATACTTTCCAGCGTTTCTTTGTACATACTTCCCCACAAATTCTACTAAGGCCTTACGAAATATGTGCCAAATAGAGACCTACAGGCAGCACAATTTCATCACTCAAAATAAGTTGAATCACTTTTTTGAAGAACCGTATACTGGAATAGTAATCAAGCGAATTTTGGAAGAAAATACGCTATTGCAATGTGTCCAAAATGTTGAGTAGGTACCTACATAGGTAACATGCATTTTGAAAAAAATTATTTCTTTTCCTTTTCAGAGCAATCTGAATTGATCCCTGGATTTCAACAATTTTCTTCAGTATACGTACCATTCCAGACGATATTCGTAGGCCTACCTAATATGAAAAAAGGATGACAAAATTTTCAAAACTAAAAAGTGGGTCAGATGTATTTTCGGGTCAAAAACCGGTAAGTAAATATTGCTGAAAAACTCCGAAAATAACCTAGTGGCCATCTAATACCTACCACTTTTCATACATTTTTTGTAATTTTAGGCTGTTTTTACAGATTTTCGACCAACAAAGGCTCATTAGATTGGAGAGGTTTCATAGGACTGGAAATACGAAGTTTTTGTTGTTTGCAGATGCACGGATGCCATCTTCGCAATGAAATTCATAACGAACCATCAGGATCCTAACCATCATGGTCCCTGAAAATTTAATCAAACCCGATTGGAAAGTTACGAGTAAGTTAGAAATGCTATAGGTATTTGGACATGCACAGATAAAATTTACAGTTGATTTTGATAAAATTCGTTTGTGGCCATCAGGGGAATAAACAGCACCCCTCAAAATATTATTTATTTATTCCTTGATGTCTGAATCTGAATCGAACAATGCAAGTGGAAACGAAGGTACCTTCAAACTCTGGACTGCATTAAAGAGATAGGTAGGTATTTGAAAAAAAAAACAGTTTTACTTGAATTTTTTTTTCAAAATTATTTTCGAATTTCACGGTACAATTGTATCAAAATTTAATGTGAAAGAAAAGTTGATATTACTATTGAACATTAAATGGAATGGAATATAGAGAGAACATTGTCAATCATCTTGAGGTGGCGAATTATCTTCCTGGGAATCATCTTTAGGCACACCATCCTTCACAGTGTCTTTAATAGCTCCAACAACCAGGCAATCGGCATAATGAGATACTTGTTGCGGTGGAATTGGCAAAGTTGAAGGTCGAGAATGAAGAAACCTAGCTTCCGAAACTTCTTGCGCAGGGGTATGAACGGCAATAATATCAGTTTGAGTTGCCATGGCACTACTACAACTAGGACTAACACAGCGAAGAACTTCCTGCATGCATGACTGCAACTGTTGAACCTGAGAAAGAAATTAAAACTGCATTAAAAAAGTAAATCTGTGACAACATGCCAGAAGTTCATAATTTTCCCCTGTCCACAAACAATGGAGAAAAACGCTGCAAAGTCCTTGTCACATGGGTTTATTATTCTATTGGAGTTCTAGAGATTCTTGTTGGCTGTCAAATTTATTGTTTCTTTCATGTGGAATGATTGAAATGGCTATTTCTGATGATTTCCACCAATTTTGGCCCCCAAAACATGAAATACGTACGCTTTTTTTTCAGATCATCTTTGATCATTGGTAGTGCCATTTAATGGTTTTGATTCACCTGTTTACACTTTTTCCAATGTTATTATACACATTGATGGTGATTTCAGACAGTTTTCCAGGTTTTTGACTCATAAAAAACCAATTTTGGGAGCTGAACCTTTGGTAAAACCTCAATTTCCGCGTCTTTGGTCAAAATCGACTTCATATTCGGTCTTCTCGTCACCAAAAACATGGAAAAAGATACCTCAAAAGCTCATGTTACTAACATGTTGCTAAAACGCAAAAAGTACCTATTTTTACACACATTTTCACTCATAACACCCCTGGGTATATTCCGATCGGGCTGAACAGTTTCGGGACACAACTAGGGCCCAAATGGAACATGTGTGCGAAAGAACGAATTTTTTAGACCGAAAATGAAGCCGGCACACGTGATACGGCGTACGGCGGACGGACATTGCATTTTTGGGATCTACGCACCTTGAAACGGAAAAGAAAAAATTTTGAGGGGGTGTTATAAAAATTTTTTGCTAAGCGAATACATAGGTGTATTATTCACAGAATAATAAACCAAAATCGATCAACAGCAAACACTTACTTGAGCATTGAGCCTATCACATGTTTGAGCAATGTCTTTCACTTCCTCCATACTCTCATCAAGCTTTGCAGGTTGCAAGCTGACTACCTGAAATTCCCGACGATAATTGGTAAACAACAAAAATTAATGATATGCATTGGCTGATTGACATGTTATTTGACCCAACAAAGGGTATTACAAATAATAACATACTTCAATTCCTCCCCTTCTTATGTGGGGGTTTACACAGCGGTGTACTTATATTACACAAGGACAGAATACAAATCAAGCAAAAAATTATTTGTATTCTGTCCGAAGTTCTGCTCCTTTTCTGTTTCATGAGAAGATTGGACGTTTTTTCAGTCTTTATTTTCTCCATGTCCTCGTTCTCTTCCAACCAAATCATTCACTGGAACTACTGGAATTTTTAGCGTTGGAGTATTGAAATCCGATTCAATTTCAGAGGGATTCGTGTCATCTGATATTGGTCTTTCATCATCCATGAGAAGCTTTTTCTAGAATAGGGTGTGGGTATATTGCTCAACTTTTAGATATTTCATCAAATTTGAGCTTCATGAAAAGTGGGGGGCACTAACACCAACTGACAAACTTAAAATAATCCTCACAGTTGAAACTGGACCTAGAAAACATACTTAGATCACGTACATGAGATGATTTGCATTTTCCACTTTCTCAAATACATACAGGTGGATGCAACTGCGTTTTCCATGGCCTGATTTTGTTTGTTGTCCGTTGAATGTCCATTAAAAATTTTCAGTGACGACATGTTATGGCAGCAATGCACAATGCATGTGTTGGTGGGAGGAGCAGAACACAAGAATCACGTTGAGCAACTACTTCAGTTGCATTTCAACGCCTGTTGGGGCAGGGTATAGTATATTTAGTAGGTACTGATTTCCCCACTATGCAATTCTGCATTAATGCAGATAGGCGACGCATCAACGCGTGTTGGAGCATGAATGGTGTGTCCCCTAGCCTCAGGACGAATGACCAGTGATTTTGCCTCCCACAAAATCCAAGCCCATGGATAGTGCAGAAACATACTATCAGTTGGTGCTCTACAAAGGATCGCCAACCTATAAATGGGGGGGGGGGGGAGGGGGACTTGCATGGGTCAGAGTTTATCGACCTCAATATCACATTCAGTACTATTTTTTTTTTAAATATATATAATATATGCACGAATTTTCGCTTTGAACATTCAACTGGGAGAGCCATGAACAGATGGTAAGAAACAGTGTACCGTCATGGTAGATCCTCAGCTGATTGTGTGCTAAGAGTCCTCTCTCATGACGTGTGATGTAGCAAAAGGGCCCAAATGTCACGGCCTTTGGCTATGATATTTGTTGTGATGTGGGAGTGATTCCCCCTGCAACGGCCTGAGGACACTATGCCTGCAGAACCCAGAGGTACTTATACCTGGTGACTATCAATGGGTTCTGGAAACCCCTGCATCCACAGATGCAAAAGATAAAAAATAAACCCCATTGAAAAGTTCTTGCTACTTACATCCTATCCTTCAAATCCTCAAGTGTGCAAACATGATTCCTTGTTGAAAAAAATAGCAAAGTGGGATATTTATACACTTTTTTCTTTTTCTTAATTAGTTTTCAACTGCGGAACATACCTAACTGTTTGTTTCAGGGAAATGGAACTGTATAATAACTCAGTGGACACCCTCCATAAATACCCAATGAGGAACGAGTAAAGTATAAAGCTATAATTAACTAGGTATTCGGTAAACAGTACTTTTCTCCATAAAGCATTGATGGCCTGCATTTGTAGGATCTGTAGTTTATGTTCACTCTCAAGGGCTGCCCTTGTGGCTTCCATCTCTTGGGTTAATTTCCTGGAGCAAAGCAAATAAAACACCACAAGAAGGAATAAATCAAAACCACAAAACTCCACCCTACATTTGAGATAGACCATGAAGTTGAGGAGAGGTCGACCGGTTCATAAAAGAAATCACGTCATTGGGTAGACAACATTTTTCAGCCACATTACTGGAAGCAGAAATAATATGATTCGATACTATTTTCTGTTCCCGATTTCAGAACTAATGACACGAAACTGACTGAACAGAAGACTGTGTGATGAATCCAGAATGATTTCCATGACTCAGAAGTTCTTGGTCTACTTGAACGACTGGTAGGCAACTCATCAAAAATTTAAGACCTTATTGTACATACAGACCTATCGTACACACCAACGCGACAAATCAATCGTTAAAGGCCCCTTCGCTTAACTAGTCCCATGAAGGTGGAGCCGTAACAACAGACAATACTACATAAATATATATCAGTACATATAAACTCACTAAAACCTCAAGTTCACAAAAACCTCAAAAACACCTAATTTTGCACCCACTTTTCACCCATAACACCCCTCGGTGTTTTCCGATCAGGCTGCCGAAGTAGGGGACACAACTAGGGCCCAAATTGAGCCGGAGCGAAAGAACGATTTTTTTAGACAGAAAATGATCGTAGATATCGATGATATTGATGACATCGCATTTTGGAATCTACACACCTTGAAACGTAAAAGGAAAAATTTTGAGGAGGTGAAAAAAACTTCCAAACCAAATACAAAGCTGTATTATTCAGAGAATAATAAACCAAAAGGTAGGTCTGAAATAGAGTCTAGCTACCCAATAACAACCCAACAAACTGCTAAAAGAATTGTACAGTACGACTGGAAACCCTTGTAATGAGAGCCTGCTCACTCGAGCGTTCACTCAGAGTCCCCAAGTCAAGGCCAAGAAAAGATGAGGCACAATTCATTCTGTTCCCCTTTCAAGTGTAAGTCATTTCAACTGGGAAAGCCCTAACAGCTGTTGTGATTTCTTAAATATGTAGGTACCTCGACATCGCTTTTGGTTTATTATTATAATAAACCTTTGGAATTGACCATGAAAAAGAAAAAATTAAAAAAAAAAATTAACCAGGGTGGCCACTCGATCAGGATTTTCATTTTCCCTGACTTTTCCCTGACTTCTCCCTGACTTTTTTGTCGATTTCCCTGACTTTCCGAGATTTTTGAAGCCCGACTCTTCCATCTTTTTCCCGATTTCCCTGCCTAAATTTTAGCATATTCTCTGTCAAATTATTTACTAATTTTACTAGTAACCTATTACTGAACTATTCCTGATCTAAGTTAGTAAAGTAGGGAATGCTGAGGGACTTCCCAACACTGCTGTTACAAATCCTCAAAAGAGATTAACCTTGTCGAATTCTATCTTCGAACAGCAGATAGGTAGGTACTTTCACCTACGTGCCTACCTACTATTTACTTTTTATAAAATTCATTATATTCAGTAGAGGTGTGTGGGATCTGAAAATGGTGGGGCACCAGACCAGAAAACGAAAACAGATATGTCTACAAAATACCCCAAGGCAACAACATCCTTCCATTATTTACTGATACTACTGATATTCCCTTATTTACTGATACTACTGATATTCCCTTATTTACTGATAGCAGTGATATTCAGCAAAGCTTATCTCTTTTAATCAACACTATTGTCGTACGAAAACGTTGGCAATTTCTACTGCAAATTAGCCACCGAATTCACGTGTTACAAAAATATAGTAAACTAAAATACAACAAAACAATGACCAGTCGGCTGGCACCTACCTGAATCTTGAATGGAGAAGCTATTGACTAGAAGCTAGGTAGTTATCTGTATGTTGACACTGATCAATCCACAAACAGCAAACAGGACAAAACGCACGTAGGTACCACAAATACAGATCTGACATCGGAACCGGACTGAACGCAAAACGCGCAAAATTTGACGCAAAAAAATTGAAAACTGACAGAGAAAGCGAATGTGATAACAAATCAGAAAACAGATAACGGACAGGGAAAAACAAATCAGAAGAAGAATCTCATATCGAGATGACAAATTGAATCGAAGGGATCGAATCGAATGTGAAATGAACGATTTTGGGGTTGAAATCAGATTCTGGGGCAGTGGCCCAAAGTGGGTGTGGCAAACAACATTTTCGACTGAGCTTGCGTGGTCAGGCCACTTTTCTCGGTTGCCATGGCGACACTAGGTCCCAGGACCTGCCAGTTTCAGGAGCCTAGGTTTCGATTTCGACTGCACGACATCGATTACTGTCTCTATATTCTGATAACATGCTCCATCTTTGGAGCTACAGGGAGCCAACATGACCGAACCACATATTGAATATCCATAGCCAGAGAACTCTGTCGAGTCGCTGTTGAACTTAGTGAAAAATGCTAGGTACAGTTGACGGAGGGAAATTCAAATGCCAACTGAACAAATGGTTGAGTTTTTTCTTACTCTTAGTGTTTCTGGGTGGCCCAAGTGGCCTTATGGACGCAACGCCCCTGATTATATTGCTTCGAAGTCAACCATTCATTCTATTACTTGCGGTTCACAGTAGTTGGGGGTGGATGGTCTCACAACAATTTGATGACAATCAAACGTATGGTAGGTACCTTTTGCTTATTGGCAAACGTCAAGTCCTGCAAAATGCTGTATGCTTATAGGTGGGAAAAGCTTTGTTTATAAAATGAAATACAATAAACCTAAAGGATGTTTAGTTAATGATTTTGGAGGATAATTTTTTTTTTGCATACACAGCTTTTCTACTTTCGTTAGGCTTAGCTAACAAATCATTCATTTCTTATTTTGATCCTAGAGCTAATCCTTAGGAATTGTAAATTTGAACGTGCAATATTACGATAAAAATTATGGCATTTTATCTTCGTATGCTATTGATGCCAAAGGACCTCCCTTACTAGGCAGAAAGTGGCTTGAAATTTTAGGGCTTAGATTGGTTCATCCCAGCCACGAGAAACCTAAGTATATCACTTCACTTGAAGAATGACGAAATTCTACTGGAGCTTAAGCAGAGGTTTCCGAAGGTTTTTTCATCAAAGTTGGGTGTGTTTACTAAAGGCAAAGCTCATCTCGAATTGGTAGAGGGAACTTGCTCGATATTTTTTCGTTCATGGCCTATTCCGTTTGCTCTTAAGGAACCTGTAGAGAAAGAGCTGCAAAAGTCACAGATCAAGGTATTCTCGAACCAGCTGGTTATGCGTAATATGGAACTCCTATAGTACCTATAACGAAAAAGGGGGGCAATGGATTGAGAATTTGTGGAGACTATAAAGTGATTATCAACCCTCACTTGAAAGTGGACCAACAACATCCTCTACCTAGGACAGACATTTGTTTCAGCAAGTACAAGACAGTAAAGTGTATGGGAAATTGGATCTGTCCCAAGCACATCAGCAGATGGAGCTCGAGGACAGCGCTAAAAACCTCACTACAATATACACCCACAAGGGACTGTTTAGATATTCGAGACTTCCTTTTCGGGTTCCAAAAAGTACTTGATACACTTCTGGAGGGTATCAAGTACTTTTGGAGGGTGATGATGGTTTGGTGGGGGGGGGGGGGGGGGATTTAAAAGCAAGGTTGAGGTAGGCAAGAATAACACTTACTGAATCAAAATAGGAAGTCGGTAAAGACTTTTTAATGCCGTTCTTAAAGCCCCAAGCCCTCGAACGTAAAGGCGCAAACACACTATGCCACGGTTTGCTGCTGGCAATGCCAGTTGGCAAAGCCAAACTGGCAAAGCCAGCAGCTGTAAAAAGTCTACAACTGTGTTGGCATTTATTTAGTTCGGCAGATTCAAACTGCAGCCATGTGAGGACAGTGACTGGCACGTCCTCACTCTCTGTTCTCATTGGCTTTCTCTGAAGGAGACCAACACCCGAGCGATTTTTGTTGGCACACCACTGACATAATGGCACGTGCCAATGGTCATGTCTACATCGTTTTGGCTTTGCCAATTGGCCTTGCCAACTGGTAAACAGCGGCATAGTGTGGATGGTCTTGAAGGACTTACAAGCATTTTTAGGGTTCACTGTGTACGTTGCCAAGTTCTCGCATAAACTGGCCGATACGTTACATCCATTATATAAACTTCATTAATTGGAAATGGGATGAGCACTGTGATCGTGTTTTGCAAAAATAAAATAAATAAGCATTCATGAGTAGAGCACTTTCCTCAGCAGAAAGAGCTTATTTACGTTCCGAATTCATCTCCCTCTAAGAACACTACAATGGGTATCATCAACTCGCAAGAGGTCAGTAATTTGTATCTATTTTTCGCCCCCGCTCAACTAGGCTAGCAGATTCGTCAGCAGTAGCCTCTCCACAGATACCATTTGCAAGTATGGTGGTCAACAAGGTCAGAGACGTTTACATGATTTTATAATCGACCATTTAACACCCTTTTAAGCAGGCAGTTTTTTTTTTTTTTTTAAATTCAGTTGAAGTAATCATTAAATACTTGAAGTTCAGTTTACTATGCTTAAGGAGGTAAGTAGTATAAGCTTTTTAGATTAACGTGTTCTCAGTTCAAAATCTGATTGTGTTGCTCGGCTGGTCACCCCCCCCCCCCCCCCCCCAATATTGTCCTTCAAGTCAGCACATTCTCTCTTTGTACAAAATCATTCGTTCCCGTAAGGAAAATTTACAACTAGATTAGCACCTCTTAGGAAATCTTTCATGTGCTTTGTCACGTTTTGTTCTTGCACCAGATACTTGAACCTTGTTGACCAAGTGGTCTTGCACCAGATACTTGAACCTTGTTGACCAAGTTTTCGAAGTATTTTTAAGCTACTTCGTTTTCATATCTGAGTGTTTCATGTGAAATTATTTATTGACAGTACGAACTTACTTTAGTGAAATTCAATCAGAATTATATTCCAAAAAAACATTCTTAATATTACAGCATCCCACCCAGGCATCACTCACCACAGTGGGCAGGAAGGGTCACCTTGTGCGCAGTGAGAAGGAATACGGATTAGGATAAAGAGCTTCTTTGTTTATGTTTCATTTTCTGCAATTTGGAGTAGTACCACAAATTATACTACTTCGTGCAAGCACACATCTAAGTGTTATCTGGAATAATTCTGATAAAAATTCGCTCAAAAGTATGCCAAATAAATAATTCACGTCAGTAAACTTCAAGCCATGAACTGGGTTTCATCAAGGGCAGACAATTTTTTTTAGAAACATACCTACAGAGAAATAAATAACAATGAAGAGGTTCACGTTCGCAGCGTTGAAACTTGAGAGTAAGTTATGAAGAAGAAAAAAAAAAAACTCACTGTATATACTGGTTGGTTCTTTTGGTCTGTAAATGGTGATAAATACTGAGAACTCTTGGATTCAAATTTCTGGTATGGTACCCTCTCCAAATCTTTTGAATGCATATAGCTGCTTGCTCTGAAAATAGATGAAGACGATAAGAGAACAGAAATTTCACAAATTATGTCCACTGTCACTTTGAAGAAATGCAAATAATGATATCGGAATACAAACCTCTATCACTGCCATGAATTCTTTTAACTTTCTTCTTCTCTGCTGCACATTTGATTGTTTGTAATTTATCAGCACTCAGTACATCCTTCAAACGGGTTTTACTAAGATTAAAGACTAGAGGAGGTGTATTGGTAACCATAGGACTAATGAGTGACTCAGGAACAGGGACTAATTTTGATGCAGCTGGAAGGGGAGCTGCAGTAGCACTATATGCAGCTAGGGGTTCTTCATCTTTGGTAATTGGGGGATCACAATGAAGACTTCGAGTGAGCGCATGATCTGAAAAAATTAAAACAAGAGTATTGACTTATAATTCACTTGCACTAAAGGCACAGTTCCAGGCCATGACTCAGGACTATCGAGAGCAATAGCTGATCAATAGCAACGCAATAGCAGAGCAATAGCAGTCAAGAGAGCTATTTCAGTGGGCTAAAATAGGGAAGCCCACAAAAAGTGGATTGAGTATGGTGAATTACTCAGTGCATAGTACCAAACCACGCTCTGCTACCATTTGACAGGGTGTGACAGTGGACCCTCGAGTCTCCCTCCTAGACCAGCGAGATTATCACCGGTTAGGAAGGGATATCGATTAGGCTTCCACCAAAACGGCCCCATCTTCACTGGAACAATAAACGACTCGAGAATAGCGACCGCCACAATTTCTAGGGGGCAAAAATCGGTAAAAATTACTGAAATCGCGGAAAGTTTAATATATAAGTTCACGAATAGTTGTAACCATCTTTCCACCACTCTTTCACAAGCTCTTGTCATTTAACAAACTATTACCTAGAACAATTTGCTTGTATATTCCTACAAAACGCAGTGGTAATAAACATGTATTGGTATATTAATTTGTGGGATGTTATACGCATAAATCTCAGGGTTTTGCTGAAAATTAAATAATTCTTTGCTTTTAACGCAAATTTAATCCCAAATAACAGCGGTAAAAATGAAAATAGCTAGGTATATTGTTGGAATACTGGGAGTACACATACATGTTTTCATGGAGTCTACACCTAAACAGTTTTTGACACGAGAATGTGGGTGACAATCCTAAAAGATTTTGTCAAGAAGTAAGGGAAAAAATAAAATTCAAACGTTGGATTTTAACACATTATAATGGAATCGATGGTTTGTTTTATGCCAGAAGCCAGGGACTGCCATGTCCATGACATCGATGTCCAACTAATTTCACATCTATGGATTTTGGACCAGGTAATTTTTTATAATTGAAAATGAATCAATACTTCGGTATATTTCTCTCAGTTCCTTCTCAAGGTCATGCTGTGAACCTCCTCTGCCTAATTCCACACCAAGAAGATCAGTAACTTGGTTATCACTATCATTGATGTTGTTTGGGTTTGAGATGCCCTCCTGTAACACTCCAAGCCAGAATTCACCTGTTGGTGGATTAATAAACCAATAACTTTCACTCTGTAGTTCTAAACCCTTCTTTTGTTAAATACATCCACTGAATTTGGCTAATACCACAGGTCGTTTCTTGAACAACACAGTTCATTTTTTGCTTCCGAGTCTGCGAAGCAGCGGAAGCCTTGTGTTCACTTTCGTGAGCCAAAAAATTTTTGTCATCAGAAATCAAAATTTCCACTTGCATTTTGCGTTTCAAAGCCTACTGAACAAATTTGGTTCCGTGTCTGTCGGTCTGTGGGTCTGTGAGTCTGTCCGCATTTCCTTGTTACAGCCATAACTTCCACGATTTTGAATTGATTCAGCTCAAATTTTGAGGGATGGTGCGGATAAGGCCCCTTGAGGTCCCATACAAATTTCAACATGATTGATCCAGCGGTACGCCTTGCGCATGCGCTAACGTTAAATTCAACAAACACGCATAACTTTCACAATTTTGATTCAATTTCGCTAAAATTTTCAAGGGTTGTTTGGACAAGGCCTAGTGAGTTCCAGTATGAATTTCAGCATGATCGGACTCTCGGTGCGCTCTGCGCATGCGCTGGCGTGAAATAGATTCAATTTCCTTGTTACAGCCGTAGTAACCAAAGATTTCACCCAATTTCAATGCAATTCTCAGGGATTATAAATTTCAACATGATAGAGCCAGCGGTTCGCCCTGCGCATGCGCTAACGTGAAATTCTTCAAACACGCATAACTTTCGCAATTATGTATAATGGACGTAATGTATTATGGACGTAATGTTATGTAATGTTATGTTATGTAATGTAATGTTATGTAATATGTGTATTTCACGTTATGTAATGTAATGTTATGTAATATGTGTATTTCACGTTATGTAATGTAATGTAATGTAATATTATGTAATGTTATGTAATGTAATGTAATGTTATGTTATTTTGCTTCCGAGTCTGTTCTATTTTATAATGGGTCACTCTGACTGTGACGAGGAAGCTCCTGTGCCATCACCTTGGCAGTGTATTTTTTTTAATAATCTAGCAGCTCACTTTTTTTTCTTTTTCAAGAAAGTTAGATGAAAATTTATGAGACGCTAAAACAGGGGAATTCATTGAAAATTCATCAAGATCTTGAAATATTCCAAGAACAAAGGTAGAAAACGTGCTAAAAATTTTGAGATATTTATTGTGAGGAACTGATTGTAGAATTGACCTCAGAAGGGAAAATCTTTCTTGGATACACTGTTTATGTCAAGTTTGAAAAGCAGGAACTAGGGTTTGAAGATAGTGAAGATTCGAAGTTATCTATATTCATGAACAGTAGCCCTCCAATGCTATATAGCAGGAGCGAAGAGCTTCAGAAAGCTTGTTAGTCCAAGAAGGTCTTTGTATTGTGGTCTTTAATGGATCAGAACTGAAACCCCTCTAATTACGAGACCCTTGGCATTTATAAATTAATCAATTTTCTCCAAACCAAATAAATAAACAAGATCGAGAAACTAAAATTATTATGAAAGAATTTCTAGAACGAATTGTTGGTACTTTGTCCTGTCATCAACAGGTTGTTCTGAGTAAATCTACATACATAATAGTAACATGACTTTAATACTAACCGCATCGTGGAACTCGACTTTTCCTGAGACCAGAGCTTGTCGCTTGTGAGCTGCAACTGTCAAGTAATGATGGATCGAGGCTTTGGGTCATCAACTCAGAAAATGGATTCTTACTTCCCTTGCTTGTTGAAGCTGAAATGAAAATAATTTCAGCAGTTAGTAGCAATGGTATTAAAGGAAGTGCCAATCATGATTTGAGAGATAAAACACCAGTACATGGTCGAAAACTCAGAGATACTGGAAATATTCATAAGCCAAATCTTTCCAGATAATTCTCCCATTCCTTTTTACCCGACTAAAGCCTAGCCCAAAGAATGGTGGTGTTTAGCCTACTGTATATCAGTAGCCACCTGTTTCAGTCAGAGAGTAAATTCGAATATCCATCTCTTTTATAATCAATTTCTATTTTTTTCGGCAATTTAAACTACTTTTCATTGGGTGACCTATGGCTGGAGATAATGGATTCGCCGTTTGGCCATCCTTCCTCTTATCACAACAAACATGGTAAGACAGGTCACCAGCACGTGTCCACTTCAAATAGAATCTCTTCACTCAAATCAATGGTCCTAATGTCAACTCACAATAGTGATAATAGCCAACCACCCACAGCCTTCTTAACTGGTAGGTGACAGACATAAAAAAGGAACTCAAAGATACCAATCAACTAAATGGAAGCTTGGTCAGCAGATAAGGTCTTGAACCCAGCAATGGAAGCTTAAGGCAAACATGCATGACATTCACCAAAGAAAAATTGGCCGACCCTCAAATGGAAGATCAAAATTACTGGTACTATTGCCTCATGACAAAATGGAGATTTTAGCTAAAGTTCTGGCCAATTTAAACCTAAATACCCACTAGACCCCAACTTCAACCAACTGGAAAAAGAAGAGGTACCATTGCCACTAAAGCTTTCTTCACTCTGGCAGAATAAATTGTGGTAGACTCGATAAAGGCACTGTCAACTTTCAGCCTAGGTGATACGATGCTCTAGGTGATTATTACTACACACCATACGCTCAATACTCCAAGTTTACGACGGGTACCCTCCCTCCTCCAGCTAACCTAGAGGCTGCCAATCCACCAATCCTCAGCACAGTGTTGGCTGACATGCTGCGTCCATTCAACAAGATATAGTACAGTAATACTAGACTTTCCAGCTTTAAGTGATTATAGCCCTCACAGCCATTGGCTAAGCTTTCAGTGTTGTCAGTGACTGTGGGACAGATAACAAACCAGTCTTCAGTCCACTGATATGGGATGCTGGCATATAAATTGTTGCTCTTCACTGCGATATTTCTCATTTTTGTGAGAAGCAAATGTGCAAATCTGGCCCTCTCCGCTCTGTATCTGGTAAGGCTGTACCCTCAAAATTCCTCTTTGATGATGACCTCAGGTCTATGGTAATGAACCAGAAGAGGATTATTTCTTCTTTTGCACAGGTTCTTTTGCCAAAGCAGAAGCCTGTGGCAATTCTTCAACAACAATGTTCTTTATTGGGCCATTCAAACTCCAATCTGCAAGCTCCCAAACTCCAATCTGGCAGGTGGGGTGGAGGGAGGGGGGCACAGACCAAGGCCAAATCCCAAAATTACAGGTTCTACAACAGCAATTTATAGTTTCCTCAAGTTTCTTCAATAACTAACCCACAACTGAATCGACTGCAGAACAGGAACGTTTGGCCACAGCCCCTTTGCCAATAACAACTGCGAAGGGGTTTGGCCATTGTGGCTATAGTGGTGGCCCAGCTACTAATTGCCCTTGAGGTAGCATACATCACCAAGCTACGTCGAGGTCGAGCCTTGGTGGCACAAGAGAATCATCAAAGTTGTCGACGTGAGAGATCTCTGGATCGATCCCTGATGTCGCCTTGCAGTTTTTTGCTCACACTGATTTTACAGAAAGATCAGTGACTTATACAGCTACTATAATATTTCACTAAACGGTAGAAGGAGCAGTTAGGTACCTGTGTTCTTTATTTTATTAGCGAGACATTTTGCTGGACAAATGAATTAGGCCAGATAGGCAACTAACAACCCAAAAACGCTGCAAATCATTACACAACAGTTTATTATTTTCGGTATAGACCCCTTCTGCAAAGATCTTTTTTTTCTGTGGTCAATACCTACCCTCGTGCTTCCCCAGGAAAGCCCTATATCGAATACTGGAGTCAGCCAGGCTACTTTCATGCAGAAACAGCCGACCCCGTTGGCAAGTCTGTGGCCAGATGCTCCTGTGCGTAGAGGTGAAACTAGAGGCCGGAGTATCAAAAACAATAATTACCCCTACCTGCTCTCCTCAAACTCTAAAAGAAAATTATAACAAGAAAAAATTAAATTAATAAATAAAAAACGGACTTCAAAAAAGTTGTATAAAACTAAAAAGTAAAGAATAATTTTTATGTTGAACAAACGTGTATAGTTTACTCAAAGCCAATACAACAAACTGTCTGGAGTCCGCGCCAGATTGCAACTAAAAAACAGGAAAACCAAGAGATACAATATTAAAGCTGTGTGGGATTTTTAGTTGAAATTTGGCGCAGAGTTCAAAAATTGTGTTGTATTGGCTTTGAAAAAATTATGCACGTTTTTTCAGTATAAAAATTATACTTTACTTTTTAGTTTTATACAGCTTTTTTGAAGTTGGGTTTCTAATTTTTTTTAAAGCAAAATTTCAAAGAAAATGATGGTACTGCAATAGGTCCAAAATTTTCAGAACATGATTTTTAAAAAAATTTTTATAGGCTCTTCCATACGATATCTGTCCTTGGGTACATGACAAAAATTCTAAATTTCGCCACAACATTCGTATTGCCAAACGAAAGGATGAGTTCGAAGATGAGCAATTTTCAAAAATTCTAAGGGGGTCAACAATCGGCAAAACGGCTAAAATCGCGAATAATTTATATAAAATCAATGAAAGTGGTATGGAAGAGTGAGTAAGGATAGAAAAATAACATTTCAGTTGTTTTTCACACAGAATAGAGATAAAATTTGGATTTTTGGGAGTCAAAAATCGGTATTACGGGCTGAGATCAATATTAATTCACCTAACGTTTTGTGGGGTGGTGATTCACGACAGCGGGACTATTTCGATTATGAAAAATATTTTTTTCAAAATAGAGTGGGCCAAATTTAACTTTGTAAGGGCAAAAATCGGTAAAATTGGCTAAAATCAGAAAAAATTATATAACTTTACGAAAAGTGTTTTGGTTTCTCGCTGATCATCTTTTTACACAATAGCACGAATATCTCTTTGAAAAATCCGCTCTTATAGCCATGCTGCATGACTGGAACTTCTTACTTCGCAGAGCAATTTTTTTTAGAAGGTTTTTAAAAACTAGTATGGGACCCAGGGGGGGTGGGGGGGGGGGGGAATCCTTTCATTTGAAGAAAGATACATCAAAATCAGTCCAGTAGTTTCGGAATAATGGCTGGACAAACAATAAAAAGAAGAAAAAAGAGAGACGAAAAAAACAAAGAAAAAAACAGGTCGACTTCGGAAACTACTCCTTTTTTTAAAGTCGATTAAAAAGTGGGGAAATTCGGAACCATGTCTTTTGGGTTCCAGAAGTTGCCAAACTTTTTAAAAGCCAAGGGAAATCTTGGATGAAGCGTATGGGTGTTCATTAGAGACACCTATTCATTTGTTCCCATCATGATCAATGCTAAATAGCCCAATCAACGAATTTCTGGCCCATGGGTTGGAATTTCGGAATTTGGATGGTGGATACCTGATGAATGGCATGGAAATATGAGAAACGGCAGTTCGATTATTGATTACAACTAATAAAAAAGCTCCAGTCATGCAGCATGGCTACAGGAGCGAATTTTCAATGAAATATTCGAGCTACTGTCTAAAAAAATATTATATAGCGAGAAACCACAGATACCTACACTTTTGGTAAAATCGTTTTTTCGTGATTTTAGCAATTTTTAACCATTATAAATTCAAATTTGGCCTATTCTTTTTTGAGAAAAATCTTTTCATCATCTAAATAGTCCCTCTTTCTGTCGTGAATCACCATCCCACACAACGTCAGATGAATTTATTAACCAGGAGTGCAAAAATCCAAACTTGACCCCTACTATGTAACAAAAATAGCTATTCGCGATTTTAGTAGTTTTTACCGATTTCTGACCCCTAAAAACTCAAACTTGACCCCCTTAGAATTTTTGAAAATTGCTCATCTTGGAATCCCTTTGTTCGGCAATACTGACATTTCGGCGAAATTTCGAATTTTTATCATGTACCCAAGTTTAGATATCGTCTGGAGTGACACATAACAAATATATATAAATATATATATAAATTGATGTTAAAATCTAGGGATGAATTCAGGATGCTCTGAAAAGGATTTGCCTGTTTAAAAAAAAAAAAAAAATTCAAAAATTCATGATCTGAACATTTTGGACCCATTGCAACAGCTTAATTTTCTTTGAAAATTCGCTAAAATAGAAAATGCAACTGAAAAACAGCGTTTGGATAGGGCGGGATTAACTGCTGCTGGCATCCCTTTGTTGGGCCTGACAAGTGCTGACGTCAAACCAAACCAATCACGACCCAAGCTGGGGAAAGTGGGAACCCCATGGTTGTTTTCAAATCAAATAATTTCTTTTGCATCTTAAAATTCATGAGGAGCTAACAAACAAATTACTTTCATCTCGCTAAAACCAACTCACTCCCAATGAAAATGTTGTGGAAACCCATTCCAAATTGAAAAAAAATCAGGTTTAAATGATCACACAGGGGTAAATACAACAGTGGTAAACACAGGTTGCCTTTTTGAAAGTAGCTTCATTAAAATGTAATTCCACAAAGAAAGGTTCCTTGATGTCCTATCAGAAAAACATATTCTCTCATACAATTTTTATTTTATAATCACGAGGTTCGCCCATAAACATCGCAGCTTTAGTGTTAGATTTCCATGTTTTTTTTTGGCATTAGATTTCTCCATACAGCCATACAATATTGAACTATTTACAATGGTTTATGAAATGAAAGTAAATTACAATCTGAAGTAAGTAAATTAATAAAGTAAGTTATACATTATATTTGTAGTGATTGAGGATGGGACAGACGAGTCGATCGCTAGATTGAGAATGGTTATTTTATTCGTGGCCCCTTGGCTCTTTACAGGCCCTTGACATGATCAGAGGGGGGTCGGGGGGCCCCCACTCTGAGATACGTCATGTTTGTACATCACATAGGTTGTGGAGGAGCAGCCGATCACAACACCGCTCCCCCCAGAATTTAAGTAACGCATGTTTTAAATTATTGTTGGCGTGCCGGTTCGGTGGCGTGCGTGGGAGGCTGAGTGTGTTGGTCGTGGGGCTGTCCGGGTGGATGCGAGTGTTGGTGTCGTGGGGCGGAGCGTCGTGGGCGTTTGTGCGGCGATAGCGGCGGTGCTGGCTTTGGCGACGTCGGCCGTGCCGTAGGCGTGGCTGAGGGTGACGTGCCGAGGGGGTCGGTCTGCGTGCCGTGCTCCGTTGTCGTGAGGAGGTCCCGTGCCGGTCGCCTTGCGGAGGTGGATCGCGTAGTGGTGGCGGGCGAGGCTCGGGGTCCGTGCGTGGGTGGCGGCGGTTGTAGGTGTGGTGGCGTGGCCCGTGGTGTGCGTAGGAGAGGGGGCCGGCTTACACCGGTCGATGGACACTGACGGCGTTTGGCGGTCGTCCGTGAGGTATGTGATGGTTTTGCCGTCATTTGTGAGGATCTGATAAGGACCGGTGTAGGGTGGCTCTAGTTTCCCCCGCAGTGTGTCGACACGTACGTACACATGGGTCGCTGTGCGCAGGGTAGATGGCATGTAAGACTGAGTGTAGTGGCGGTAAGACTCGTTCGCGCGGAGGGGGACGGTTGTCGGTGGCGGCTGAGCGAACAAATCCCCTGGGAGGCGAGGTGTGGCCGAAAAGGGGCGTTGAGCCGGTGAATAGCCGTCGGGGCCCGGGCGACTTCGTAGGCCGAGGAGGAGGCCGCTGAGTTGAGTGGCCCAAGTGCGGGACGTGGCGGTAGCGATTATTGCGTCTTTAAGGACACGGTGTAGTCGCTCGACGAGGCCGTTTGCTTGTGGGTGATATGTGTTCGTATGATGGACCTCCGTGCCCATGGATGTGCAGTATTTGTGGAAGTCGGCGGAGGTGAACTGCGTGCCCTGGTCGGTGGTGATGTGGGCAGGGGAGCCGTAGCGTGCGATCCAGTGTGTGTGGAGAGCCGTGATTACTGCGTCGGCGGAAATGGTCGATAGAGGGGCACATTCAAACCAGCCGGTGGCGTGGTCGATCATCGACAGTATATATTTTTTTGTTGCCGACGGTGGTAGTGGGCCAAAGAGGTCTATGTGGACGTGTCCGAGCGCGCTGCGTCGGGGAATTCGCCGAGGGGGGCCCTGATGTGGCGCGTTGTTTTCGCACGGTTGCAACTTGGGCAGGCGCGCGTGAATAGTCGAATTGATGATGTCATGTTCGGCCAGTAATATCGTGCCCGAATGAGGGCGGTTGTGGCTTTTATCCCATGGTGCGTCATCCCGTGTAAGTGCCGGAAAACTGCGAGGCGAAGGGGCGTCGGGACGTAGGGGCGGGGCGCGGCGTCGGTGTCGTCACACATGATGTCGTGGCCTTGTATCCGGTGTGCCGTTAGGGTCATGTTGGTGATGTGGTCATCGGCGGCTTGTGCGTCGGCGAGTTGTTGGATCGTGAAGGGGGTGCGATGATCCGCGACTGCGTGGGTAGCGGGTGTGTTAGCCGTCGGTGGTAGGCGAGAGAGATAGTCGGCGACGATGTTCTTTGGGCCTTCGGCGTACCGGATGTCCGTAGTAAATTCGGAGATGAATCTGAGGTGCCGAAGTCTCGTTGGCGGGGCCGTATTGGATTGAGTCGCGAGAGAGGTCGTTAGGGGCTTGTGGTCCGTGTATACGGTTAGTGGGCGCCCCTCGATCTGTTGGCGAAAAGCACTATGGCGAGGTATATGGCCAATAGTTCGCGGTCAAATGCGCTGTAATTACGTTGAGCTGGGTTGAGCGTGCGTGAGAAAAAACCCAGCGGGTGTAGGTGTGATTTATCGATGAAGTGCAGCGCTGTGCCGACGGCGAAATCCGATGAGTCCGTATGTAGGACGAGTGGTTGGGTCGGAGCCGGATGGGCGAGTGTGACGGAGCTTTCGAGTAAGCGTTTTGCACGGTCGAAAGCGTCGGCTGCGTCGGTGGTCCACGTGAGCGTGCGTTTGTCTTTTTTCCTTGCATCGGGTGGTATCATTTCCACTAGGGGGCGAAGGGTAGATGCGGCTCGTGGTATGGCTCGGTGATAGAAGTTAATCAGGCCGAGGAACGTTCGGAGCTCGTGGACGGTGTTGGGTCGAGGAAATTTCTTGATGAGGGCCGTGCGTTCAGGTAGGGGTGTGATCCCGTCGGCTGAGACGTTATGGCCGAGAAATTTGACTGACGGTCGGGCGAGCTGGCACTTGGCGGTATTGATTTGTAGGCCGTATTTGGCGAGGGTCTCGAGGAGCGTGCGTACGTGGGTGTAGTGTTCAGACATGGTCGCCGAGGCGACCAGTATGTCGTCAAGGTAACAGTACACAAAGGGTAGGTTGCGTAGGATGCGGTCCATGTAGCGTTGCCACGTTTATGCTGCGTTTCGTAAACCGAAATTCATTCGTCTGAATTGGTAGGCGCCGAAGGGGGTGAGGATCGTCGTTTTCGGTACGTCGCATTCGCTTATTTTGCAGTGGAAAAATGCTCGGGCGAGGTCGAACGTGCTGTACACGGTGGTCCCGTACAGAGCTGTTGTGAAGTCGTGTAAGTGTGGGACGGTGTAGCGATCCGGTATTGTGAGACGATTCAGTGCCCTGTAGTCCCCAACGGGACGTATGTCGCCGTCGGGTTTCGGGACAATGTGTAGTGGGCTTGACCACGGTGCTTCCTTAGGTTCGATGACCCCCGCTGCTAGTAATTCGCCGAAATGGGCCTTTGCTTTCGCGTAAAGGTCTGGTGATAATCGGCGAAGTTTCCCGTGACACGGGGGTCCCTTCGTGACAATATTATGTTCTACAGGCGCGTCGCATGGTGTGTCGGAGGGTTTGTAGCCGTCGAGGAGGGCTTGGAAGCGGGGCTCGTTCGTTGTAGTCGTGCAAATTGATTGTCCCGGAGGTACGAATTCTACCGTTCCAGTAATGTACCGCTCCGTGGCCGCGTTGATGAGTCGGGCGTTGGGTAGGTCGACGAGTAGGCCGTGATATGTCAAAAAGTCGGAGCCGAGGATCGGTGTTGATACGTCGGCGACCGTGAACGTCCATTCGTACGGAGGGAGATCAGGTAGGTGTACTGAGGCGGCATGTGTTCCGTACATCTTGATCTCGGTGCCATTTGCGGCGCGCAAAGCGCTCGGGCGTGTGGTTCTTCGACGTAGCAGGGTGTTCGGGACTATTGACACGTCGGAGCCGGTGTCAACGAGAAATTGTAGGGCGGTTCGCTTACATCGAATGAAGAGCCGAGAGGTTGGTGGGTTGCGCACGGCTGTTACGGCTGGTCGGGCCGTGCGTTGTCGTTTTCCGACGGTTTCGTGCGCCAGCTGCAGGGGCTGCGGCATTTCAGTGCTCGGGGGCCCCATGTTCAGTGGTAGAAACATAGGGTGGTTGTTGGGCGGCGAGTGGTCGGCGTCGGCTGCGTCGGCGGCCGCCGTTGTCGTCTGTTCTGAATCACTTCAACCTCTTCGGTGACGGTAGCCACACGAGGAGGCGGGGCGTAGGGTATGAGGCGATCGGCGAGCGCAGCGAGTTTCATGATGTCGGGTTCGTCACGCGCCGCTATGTGTAGGCGAATGCTGTCTGGAAGGGCGCGGAGGAAAAGCTGCCGGACGAGCGGGGTCGGTGTGTCGGCCGGGAGTGCTCGGGTGAGTCGGCGGGCGAGGACTGACGGTAGTTCGTCGTCGGAGGTCGGTTGGAGTAAGGCGGTGAGCCGGGAACCATCGGAAGGTGCGTGCGTGGCTAAAAGGCGAGTTTTCAACGTCTGGTAGCTGTTGGCGTTGGAGGGGTTCGTGGATTGTGAGCCCTTCGTGTGTGAGGATGATCTCGAGTTGAGCGAACCAGACGTGCGGATATGCGGGGTCGAACGGCCGGAGCTTGAGTATCGATGGCGGTGGAGTCGCATCGGCGGTTTTTTGCGGTTTCGGATCCGTCATCATCTTTTTCTTCGGAGGTGCCAGTCCGTTGAGGTGTCAGCAGGAAGTGTGTGAGGCGCCGGCGTCCGTTTCCTTATACATATAGGAACCGGATGGTGGGGCGAAGTAGCGGGGAGCCGCTGCGATTGCCGTCGACGCGCGCGTCGGAGTGGGGCGCCGCTGTGTGGCGTCGGTGGGGGCACGTGTGCCGAGCGTGGTGGGGATCGTTGCTGCGGAGGCGGTGCTCGACGCAGACGAACGGCGGGCGCTGAGCGGCGTTGTACACGTCGGTTGTCACCAGTGTGGTGATTGAGGATGGGACAGACGAGTCGATCGCTAGATTGAGAATGGTTATTTTATTCGTGGCCCCTTGGCTCTTTATAGGCCCCTGACATGATCAGAGGGGGGTCGGGGGGTCCCCACTCTGAGATACGTCAGGTTTGTACATCACATAGGTTGTGGAGGAGCAGCCGATCACAACAATATTATATTTCATATAAATAATTGGTCACTTCCACATACACTTTTGGATTCATGACTACTGATGTGAAGTTGAATTGACAAGGTAATATTGTGGACAACTCATCCACGAAGCTTCTCCGCTTTCTTTCGAATTTCTTGCAACTTACCAGTACGTGTTCCAGGTTGTCCAGTTAACCACACACATCACATAAGTCCGTCCCTTCTTGTTTTATCATATGGAGTAGTGATGGGCTAAAGCGTTATATTCTGATGACGCGTTATTCGCTAACAGTTATTGGTGTGTAACTGGTTCCGATAACCGGTTAATCTTATATCTGGTTGCCAGTTTACTGATGGGGGGGTGGGGGGGTAGAGGGACAAACATGAATGTTCACCTGACAGCTGATGATGAAGAGTTCGTCGCATGATACCTACCTATTGCTTCATCTTGTGAACCTGTCACTTACACTGATGGGGCTTGCATACAAATGCTGAACATAAATATAATAGAAATAAATTGTTGGTAGAGGAATAAAATTATTAGAATTTCGTTCTCAAAAAAAAATTAAAAAATTCGTGTCCCCCCGGGATCCCATAAAATTGAGTTTAGTAGGTCGGTAACTACGGGTGGGTACCTGCCTATAGTTAATGTGATATGTAGATAAAATCTTGAATTAATTATCGGTAATATGTTTTAGAACTTCCCATCACAAAAAAACTGGATTGTGAAACATTATGGGATTAGTTTTTAGGTCCTTCAACATTTTTAACGTTATTACTAGATAACTAGAACTGAACTGAGGGAATAAGGGAAAACTCTTAAAGCTTAAGCTGAGGGATACCATCCTAAAATAGGTAGGTAACCTGTTGTGTACGGAGTAAAGGGTAAAGAGTTATCGCTACAGGTATGCTGTGTCCTACAGCGTACAATACCATCTCAAGTCAAAGGGAAGCGAAAGGTCCTAAGCTGATGGATAACAGTCAGGAAGTGGGTGACTGGTTACGAGGTAAAGCGTTATCGGCTGCAGGTAGTTACTCAGTACCTACCATCCCCAAATCAAAGGGTGCGAGAGCGAGACAGTTACCTGTGAGTGATCATTCACACAATAGGTATTGGGTAGTGAAGGCAACCACCTCCCTTACCAGGAGAAGTGAAGTAGATATACCAATAACGTAGGTTTTCCGGTAACCGGTTATTTCAATAACCGGTTCTTGGCCGATAACCGGTTATTCTAAGCGGTTCCGTTATTCAACGCCTATCACTAATAAGGAGATAGGCCTTACATATGCCATGCCCGGTCCGCAGCCTTGAAATGTTTGAATAAAATCGCTTATTCTGTCCCAGTATTTCCCTTCTCCATGGCCTCACGTTGACGTTTGGAAACATGCCCCGGTAGTTGTTTCCTGCTGGATAACTATCGTGGTACTTCTGCCATGCACCAACCAGCGCTTTTCTGAAGTGGGCATACAAATCCTTATATAGTAGCAAAACATTGCAATCACTGCAACAGCGGCAACCTCGTCTTGCTGCCTCATCTACTCTCTCATTACTGCTGACTCCAATGCGTGCCTTCATCCAAACAAATTTGACAACTACTCCTATGATGGACAGTTCGAAGACGCGTCGCAACAATTGGATCAGTAAGTGGGAGCACTGAGATACGGCCCTGGGGTTTTGCAGCTTCAGCATCACACTCCTAGAGTCCGAGACGATTAATACAGTTTTCGGTGGGACTAACATCTGCTCAACGTACTTCAGGGCTTCATCAATGCAATGGCTATCAGTTTGGTTGTGTACACCGATGCCATATTAAATACCTTGTATGACTTAGTAACCCCCCCCATTCCGATCGTATATTGCACAACCAGCATTACCCTCCATTTTTGATCCATCTGTAAACAACATTTTGCAGTGTGGCCCTTGTCGCTCGTATAACTCCAATAGGACTTGCTCAGCCTCCCCATTACCAGCTGACCGTGTGAAGTTCGGAATTATGATGCCTGGCTGCTTTATCAATTCCAAATACTCTATTTGATATATAGCAGGCTTGTACTCCGTAGATACACACTGCAGAATTGGTGAAAGACGGGGTGTTACTTTTTTCTGCCAGTATCGATCAGTTAAAACATTGACCATTAGAAATACAATTTTACTGTAGAAGGCATGATGCTTAGTGTACAAACGGGCAAGATACCTACTTCCCAGCATTATCCGCTGTGCATTCAATAGTGGTTTGCCACTTTCAGCATGAAGAGTGTTTAATGGAGTGGATGGGAGTAAGCCCACAATTAGCCGCAGACATCGATTCTGTACTTACTCCAATTTTCCCAAGGAGGTAGGACAGCGCAACCGTACAAATGAGAACCATAATCAAACAACTACGTATGGTGGCTTTATAAAACATCAAAGCCACATCTGGATCTGCTGGAAAGCCACATCTGGAAACTTACGTATCAGTTATCTAGGTACAAGTTAGTCTTCCACATGCAGTTAATTAGTGATTCACATGCACACCACAAACAAAACTTTGGAAAAACTACATTGTAAAAATTTAAAAAAAGAAAACATACCTGACGCTGGGTTTTCAGCCATTCTCAGCTGAGACTGATGATGGTGAGCTTTGCTCAATATCAACCTAAGTTTTCTTTCGTGCTCAGTTTGTAAATTTTGGTTATTTAAAGGGCACGTTTCGACTAAATATTGTACTAGCGCAGCATGCTGACCAGGGCGGAATTGACGTCCTCTTCCTTGAGAATATAACCACTCACCCTTCAAACTATGACAATAAAAACTAACTAATAACAATTTTTTGACAAAAACAAACGATGATCTATCACTAATACACTGAAAATGTATAACTTGATTCGTGTAGTGTTTAGCAGAAGAAATGCACACAGGCTAATTATTATATAACTCTACACAATAATGTTTCACTAATTATTGTGATGAAATTTAAATGTACAGATAATGAAATAAATCAAAGAAATTAATGGTGCTCATCCACACAAATTAGCTATAAGCTATAGCTAAGTTAGAAAATGCAGCACAAAACAAGCAAGGTCAGTAAAATTTAGAGAACATATTTCAACAGACAGTAATTATTAGAGATAATTTAAATAGAAGTACAGCTGAATAATATATTTCCAGACATTTAAGCCTCAACTATGCTCCAAAGAGTTATTCCCCACTGCCCTGCAATCTTGGCAATACAATATCCAGGTATCTAATTGATACCAGATTAATCTCAAGAGAATTCCCATAACCGGATCAAGGGCATATATCGTCTGGAGTGACAGAAAAATATGTATATACGTATATATAAGTAGTATCCAAAAGCCAATCCTGGCGCACTCCCTTAGATCTCTGATAAAAAGTTTTAACATAAAAGATCAGAACACATATTTTCACTTGAATCCTTGATGTTTTTTATTTTCACTTGAATCCTTGATGTTTTTTATTTTCACTTGAATCTCTGATAAAACTTTTTTATCACAAAACATCAGAACCAGTGACTTTTTCATTTTTAGCGACTTGAATCTCTGATAAAATTTTTTTTAACACAAAACATCAGAACCAGTGACTTTTTTAAAAAAAATATTTTTTCATCAGAAACTCTAGTGAAACTCTAATAATTTTTCAATCGTAAATAAAAATGTAAATTTAGGACTATTTAGGGGTCGATATTTTCGAAATTTAGCTCTCTCTGATGTTTTCACTAGAAAAAATAAAAAAATTAAAATAACGTCACGCTAAAAATATTTTTGAATCGTCTTAAAATAAAATGATATCGTCTTAAATTAAAAAGACGAGACGCTAGATCTCTTTTGAATTTGTGAATCCCAATCTATTTAAAGGTGGTGTCGAATCGACCCCACCTTTAATAGAGAGGGTCTCGATTTGATACTACCTTTAAGAATTCAATTCAAACAGGATAAATAGTATCCATACAAGAATAGACAAAAGAAAAAAGTGGGTGGATAATAAAAAAAGTGAGGGGGGTAGTTAAAAGAATAACTTTTATAATAAAATGTCAGTGATTGAAATATATAAGAATGCCGCTAAAAAATCAAACTACTCATCTTTCAAGGATATTAAAAAAGGAACTTATACCATCTTGGAAAATTTTATAAAAAATTCGGAATATGGTGAAAGCGTTGTCGTTAAAATTGATTATGATGATGAAGAGATATGTTTGTTTTTACCTAAAAGAATTTCACGTCGACTTCTTAATCACGTTAGAAACAATCCAGAAAGACATCCTGAAAAACTTATTTATAATGGAACAGATAAAAAGTCAAATGCCTTTCTGATTGACTTTGAGTAAATATTATGCTTTTCAAAGACTTAGTATCTATTACGTTTTTATAGGGAATCTCTATAAAAACAAACTTAAAACCTATTTTTTTCTTACTCATATTTAACGGATAACACACTAGTCTTTTTTATTGTTTTCTTTTATTATTTCTTCAAGGTGAGTTTTAAACTTGTCTCTACTTATGTTTATTTTATAGTGGCCCCAAGCCAAAGTATTTATGCCATTTTTCATTATAAATCTTTTATCATCATGAGCGGAAAGAGCTTTCTTATTCTGTTGTTCTGTGGTCACATCGTGTTTTTTCGATTTGAATAATATCTGTTTCTGATAGTTTGGTTCTTTAAAGAATAAGCATCTTTTATAATCCTCTATACTTAAACCCTTATTAACGACATTTTTCTTTACTCCTTTAGATTTTTTCGTAACATCATTAGTTTCGAATATTTTAAAAGCGTAGCACTTTGGACGAAGTCCAATAAACTCATTCATAATCTTACCTTCTAACTCATCTTTAAATTTCCCCAACACTTTTTTATTAACATGTGGAACGTTGTAAACATTATTTTTTGGATAGTCGGAAGTATCGAAATGATCCAACATATTTTTCATATCATTATAAAAATCATCCGTTTTTATTTCCATTATTAAACTATCTGTATCTCCGTATAATAAATTTACATCACATTTATATTGTTTTTTAACCGTGTTGTAATAAAAATCATACATGCAAGTTTTGGAAATGTCTAGAATACTCATTCCGATGAAAATTGGTTGTTTAAGTGTGATATTTACTTTTTCCATGTGTACAGCCGCTAAGTTTTCGGAATAAATAGTTCTACCTTTAAAGTTTGGTTTTGAAATTAGTTTTTCCAATTTCAATCCATCAGAACAAAGCCTAATATCCACATGTTTACGCACATTCATCATTGTCCTCCCAAATACACTATTGTTCATAAGTTTAAAAAAGTCTTTTTCGAAAGGTGTTTCGGCTTTTGCTCTAAGATTTGTATTGTAATCAATATAGATTTTTAACCAAGCACTTTGGTCAAATTCTAAAACCTTATGAATTTTTTCTAATTTCATTCCTAGTTGTAAATACTGTTTTAACGTAATGTAATGGATAACGTATTTTTTCTTATCATACAACGTGGTTAAAAGTTTTGGTAGTTTTTCATCTTCATAGTTATTTTCAGGGGCTAAAGGAAAATCAGAGTGTAAATCGTGGAGTTCTTGAGGATATTTTAAATCAACTTCTAAAATATAGCCCTTGGGTGAATCATCAGGAATGGATTGTATATCGAAATTATCTAGATCCATTTTCCATTCAAAATTTCCATAAGGTAAAAATTTACTCATCGCCCAACCGTAAAGATTATTTGCATCCAAATACTCAATGAAAACAGATTCTTTTTCTTTGTTGAATTGATCTCCCATATATTTATTATTGGCTTTCGCGTATCGTTTTGAACATAGACAAATTCCACCTCTTATTCCATTTTCTACGAGTAAAATCTTATCATAATCCGTTAACAATTCAATCTTTTGTTTGGTCATTCTCAACATACAATCCCAAGCGAAACCTGGTGTTGTATAATACCAAGCGGGGTCTAATTTATATTTTTCTAAAGCTATATTTCTAAAGTTTTCCATGATATCTGCTAACAAAAGAACATCAATTTTATTGTAAAGTTCTGTAAATTCTCCCAAATTTTTAATTTTGAATGTAGACCAAATTTCTAGAGCATTTTTATAATCATTTTCTTTAACATTTTCTCCAGTGAGTTTACTGTAGAATTTCTCTATAGGTGGAAGGTTAGTTTCTCGATATTTTTCAACAGAGTCCATATACTCATATGGATAAGCTAATTTTCTAGTAATTAGTTCGAGATGTTCTTTTGGGAAATACTTTCTTATTTCCCTAAATTGATTTTTGGTTAAACTTTTAGCTAAAGAATATAAAGAAGCAGAAAGAAATTTAAAAGAATCTATGAATCTCAATTCTATAGTCTTTTTCTTTTTGTTACCATTTTTATCGAGTTCATTACTTTTATAAGCTACCATTTTAGAAAAGGAAATGTACTTCTCTTCACTTTGTGGTAAAAGTTTAATATCGTAATTATCTTTTTCAAATTCTTTAATAAATAGATGTGCATCGTAGCCAGAAAGATTATGGAAAAATACTGGAATAAACTTTGGATTTTTATATTCTAAATTACAAATCGAATGAGCCGCTCCTCTGTACATTCCAGTCAAATGTGAGTGATCCCTTACTTTTATACAATTATCAGGTATATTTTCCTTCGAAACTTCTAATTCTTCAATATATTCATCTGCTTTAACATCATTTTGTTTATCGATAAAGTGTTTAATTGTTTTTCTCAGTACATCATGTCTATTTTCAATTATAGGTGGAAGTTCATTAAATTTTCTTTCACAAATGTGGCAACTCTCAGCACTATCGTATTCTCTTTGTTGTTCTTCGGTTAAATTTGTCATGGGAATATTAACGTCATAGTATTTTTTCGCCACCATTATGGCATCCTTTTTTATTTTTTCGTAAAATACTTTTACCACATCCTGCCCAGAATATTGAACAAGTTTATAATCGCCTACATAGTTTTTCCTACTTTCGTCTTCGGCATTTTTCATGAAGTAAACAAAACTGTACGGTTCATGTTTTTGAATGGCATTTGTATAACATTCATCGGGATTTGGTTTGCAGGTATCAATCTTTTGTAACGTACATTCAAAATCTGCATAAATTGTAAAAGGTACTTTTAAAGAGTGTCTATAATTTTCAAATTGCAAAATGTTATCATAAGGTTTTGGTAGATCTACTTTAACAGCTTTATGAACTCCGCAATATTCTTTATGTTCGTTTAATTTAACCTGAGTTCCAAAGCTATTCAAACACATTTTACATAAAAATCTTTTGTGTCCATTCTTTGTTAGCTGACTATGGCCAACCAGTTTCCAAAGATTCTTGATCCAACAATAATGTTCAGTTTCCTTGTTTTTCAAGTACAACAAGTCAATGTGCCTTTCCTTTTCATCTTTCGTTATTTCCAAGGGTACTATAGTATTTCCTTCATTCAGACAGTAAACATTAATGGAAATCCTAGTTCTTTTCTCAAACTTTTTCACATCGATAAGTTTCATAGGAAAACTGATATCTTTCAACGCTTCATCAAACTCATGTTCCCATGTTATGTACTTTCCTATTCTATCAGAATCGCGGTCTGCAGGATGTAAAGCCGAAAGAACAGCCCATAGGAAACATTTATTATCATTATTTTGTACATTTATAATTGCTTTCCTACTTTGTAGAAACTTAGGGAGTGGGATGAAAGATGATCCTCTCAAAGGAATGTACTTGTTAACGTTCAGTTCCAAATGTTTGATTTTATGAAGTTGCCATTGAGATCCTTTAATTTCGAACGATTCCATTTCATTTAGAATTTTCTGTTTCATTTCAACGTAACAGTATGCAACTTCTGCTGACTGCAATATTATTACGTTTTTAGTTTTGAAATTGAGTTCCTGATACTCCATGTTATTTTTGTTAGTTCCTTTTTTAAATTCTGCGATTAAAACTACATTAACTTTTAGTTTCATTTTTCTAAGTTTCCATTTGATTAAACCTGTTACGGTTCTTTTAATACTGTTCAGAAATTTGGAAGCATCTTTAAATCCTTTCGTATTTTTAATGTTGTAAGTCACTAATCTAGATTCAAATGCAGTTTCCTTTTCAACAACTTCCGTTTTCGGTTCTCTGTTTTTTTCAAATACTTTTTCACTAAAATTAAATACTTTGTGTAATTTCCTCGGATTTACAAATACAGGTTTCGCTTTTCTAGGTTTTCTGATAGTCATTGTCCGGTCCGGGTCGTTTTTTCCATGACGCTTAGACTTTAGATGTCTAGCCCAATTTTTATAAGTAGTGCTAACATTGCACTTTTCACAATGCCTTCTCGTATTATCCATTTTATTATAGGATATATAATTTTTTTTCGTATCGTTCATTTTTATTAGAAAATAGATTCTTTTAACTAACCCCTCATTTTTTTTTATCCACCCACTTTTTCTTTTTGTCTATTCTTGTATGGATACTATTTATCCTGTCTCCCATATCATCCTTTTAACTAACCCCTCACCTTTTTTTTTTTATCCACCCATTGAATTCTTATTGGTGGGACCCATTAAATCCAATTATCAAAGGTGGCGTCTACTAGACGCCACCTTTAAAGGCAAATACAAGTCAATTTGATTTTTTAGTCATAAGAAAATCTCGTGCGTTTACTTGACACAATCATGGTCAAAAGTTGATAAACAACTCATTAGAAACAATATTAATTTTTTATGTGTATTTAGACAAGGACCAAGATACATGCGAGATATTTATGATGAATATGTGGGAAGTGATTTCACTTATGGCCAATTCAAAGAATTATGCTATTCTTGTTGGGATGAGGACTTTGGTTTTCTAACGATTGACCTAACAAAGAAACGCAGTAACGGACGTTACCGAAAGAAATTTGGTGAAATATTTTAGATAAAAAATATAGATTTTAAGTTTGCCTTAATTAGGAACGGCGAATTACCGGCCCTAATTTTTATAGGGATTCCCTATAAAAACGCTACACGGATAACTTCAAAAAATCACATTGGGAAACGCTTCAAAAATCGCATTGGGAAACGCTTCAAAAATCACATTGGAAAACGCTTAAAAACGCAAAAATAGCGTTCCTAAGCGTTTGAGCGTTTGAACGTTTTTATAGGGATTCCCTATAAAAACGCTACATGGATAACGTCAAAAATCGCCTTGGGAAACGCTTAAAACATCGCCTTGGGAAACGCTTAAAAACGCAAAAATAGCGTTCCTAAGCGTTTAAGCGTTTAAGCGTTTGAGCGTTTTAACGTTTGACCGATTTTTAAAAAAAATTTTTCCTATAATAAAAACATGACAACAAAAATTACTTTAGAACAAGCGCTTAGACAGAAATTCAAAGAAGCGCAAAATGAAGTGATGAAGGAAAAAGAAGTCAAACTTAGAGAAATCAAAAAGATTGATCAACCTTCTGAAGATGAACAAATAATTTTCACAAAACGAAAACGTAAGCCCATGACTGTGGCTGAAGCTGATAAATCGATTAAACTCAAGAAAAATTTACAGAAATTAGCAAAACAAGAAAGGGTTAACCAAGCATCTGATAAGGAAACAAGAGAAAAGGCTTATGAACCTATAACTTCACGATTAGATAAGGTAGAAAAAGCAGTGAAACAGACTGATGAAGATCTTGGTAAAAAATTAGAACTCATTCCTGTAATAAAAACAATTAACCCCTTGGCTATCAGTTCGCCTAAAAAAGTTACTTTTAAAGATGTTGATACCGAGGCCCAAGGTATTGATACTGAAGATACATTAAATCAAAGCTTTTCAAGTGACAATGCAGATAGGGATTATGAAATGGAAACAATTTTACAAAAAAGTGTTAAATTACCAAACTCTTCAGTAGGCCCTTTGGGTATTGGACCAAATGCAGAATTATATATTCTACATCCCGATAGACAATTTGGAATATACCCTTTAAAAAATCATATCTTTATTGGAAATAAACAGATACGAGTAAATGGAAATGATATTGAAATAGAAAAAATGAAATATTCCGGTACTGAAGGCTTATGGAAGCTCTTAACAAAACCCATAGCTTCTGATATTCCATCCAAAGATGAATACACTAATGAAGACTTTAAAGCTTATACAAAAATCCTCATTCAAACAGATAGCATGTTTCAAAATAATAATCCCGAATCTAAACAACCAAAATCAAGTGTTAGTAAAAAATGGAAAGAAATCATAAAACCTATCTGGGAGTATAGTAAAAAGAAAAAGATTGGCACTGGGTTGATTAAATATACTGAAAATCCTGTAGAATTTAAATATATAGATAATTTGAATCAACTTACACAAAGACTATACTATTTGTATGCACAAGAGCAGGCAGGAAATAATAATTTTCACAATGAAAAATTGGGAATTATAAATTTCATTAAAGATCAACTGGAGAAAGATATTGATAAACCCAAAGGAACTGAATACTTGATTAAAATTATTAATAATTTACCCAAAAATATGATAAAAAATGGTTCTGGTATTTTCAATACTATTCTTAATAAACTTGGGCCTGTTATTCCAGAAATGCATCTCCCAGGTGGTTATCAATATTGTGGACCATTTACTAAATTGGATAAGAGATTAAATAGAGGTGATGAAGGTATAAATAGTCTTGATAAAGCCTGTAAACAACATGACATTTTTTACAGAGATCATGAGAAAACTAGTGATAGGCATCTTGCTGATAAAAAATTGGAAGTAGAAGCTGATAAAATTATGAAAAGTTCAACAAATATCAGTGAAATATTGGGAGCTGCTATAGTAAAAACTGGTATGAAAGCCAAAAGACACTTTGGGATGGGTGTATATTAATTTTTTATAAGATTCACATCTTATAAAAAAAAAAAAAAACTTTTTTTCCTATAATAAAATGATTACACATCAAATAAATTTGTCAGAAATACAAATGAAAAAAATAAGATCTGCTTATAAAAAACGTGTTCCAGTAAAAGTACGACTGGCTTTTGCAGATATTAGTGGAAATGGAAATCATAAAATCCTGTTAAATGAAACTCAGAAAAAAAAGCTAGATAAATGTATCAAAAACAAAAAAGGGTTGGAATTGGAAATGAATTATGATCAGTTGCAAATAAATCATTCAGGTGGGTTTTTACCCTTACTTTTTGCAGGAATTGGTGCCCTTGGGGCATTATTGGGTGGTGGAGCTGCAGTAGCTTCTAGTGTTATAGACTCGAAACATAAGGCCGCTGAAGAAGCCGAAATAAAACGTCATAATCTCGAGATGGAAAAACTAGCTAAAAATGCAAAAAGTCTAAGTATCGGCTCTGGAATGAAGAAAAAGAAACCTAAAAAGAAACCTACCAAATCAAAAAACTAAATAGCTTCCAGCCTCTTACTAATTTTGATATTGAAAGATTATCAAAAGAAATGAAAATTAAAAACTTCAGAGGAGTTTTCATGAAGGATGATTTACCAGAGAAAGTGAACCACACGGAATGTGGTATTATAAATCTAGAAAATTCTGATGAGGCTGGAAGCCACTGGACTGCATTTTATAAAAATAACAATTTAAAATATTATTTTGATTCGTATGGTAATGCACCACCACCAAGAGAACTTGTTCAATATTTAGATTCAGAAAATTTATTTTATAATGAGGAACAAATCCAAAACCAATATGATCCTCCTATCTGTGGACATTTATGTTTATTAATTTTGAAAAAGCTATCAGAAGGACACGATTTTGAAAATAGCATGAGAACATTGAAGAAAAATCTTAATTTCTTTTATTAAATTTTATAGTCTTGATATTAAAAGAGGAAATCTAAAACTCACCATGGGAGGAAAAAAAGGATAAACAATATAAATAACAATTTTTTTATTGGGAATATTCTCAATAAAAATATATCAGACACATTATTTTGCTTCAACTCCAACTGGTAATATTTCCTCAGATATCCTTCAAGAGGCTCACGCGTGAGCCCTCTCAAGGTTACAGGCTGATCTTAATATTACTGTAGTTGAGTCCAGAATATTTCAGCTCAGAATGTTCTCTGGAATGACCTTCTAGGAGCTCACGCGTGAGCCCCCTCAAGGTTAACATTCACTATCACTGTAGTTGAGCCCAAAAATGAAATACTCAACATTTTAAGTTTTTGATGGTCTTTCACAATCACTCCAACTCTTCTCAACTTCTTACTATAACTCAAGGACACATGTAGCTTTTCTTTTAAACAGAGATTCCAATCCTCTCCTGTGATCTTCATATGTTGAAAATACACTTCCAAGTAGTATCCATAAACAGCAGTAGTATAAAAAAGTCTTGATGTTTGCTTCTTTATCAAATCACCAGATTTAATAAGGTAATTCTCTACTTCCATAATGTTATTTTGATTAGGAAGTTTCACCTTTTCCATTTCATGGTCAAATACAACAAATTTTTGTAGGTACTGATGCATTTGATCTGGAGTTCTTGATATATTAGACACTTTTGGGATTTTCAAAAGCTTTTGAAAATCACATTTTCTACTACCTGGTAGACTCACATTGTTTTTCGTGATTAGTTCTCTGGCTTCACTTGCACTAACACAATTTTTCACTTTCTGCACGAAACTCAAACATTCCTGGTGATATTGTTCCACTTTTAAAATTTCTTCACAGAAATCATAATCATCACAATAAGCTAACTTTAAATATTCAGGAGGTTGTGCCATGTTGAACAGTTGAGGAGAAACTGATTGTGAATATTGAGATAGGAACTGCGAACTATCTGAAATGGGAATGCAAGGTCAACTAGCTGGCCTCCTTTGAGATAGTGTACGGAATATTAATCTCGCATTATTTATCATTTCCTTTAGTTCACACGCAACAAGCTAGATAGCATGAGGCTCTAGAAATCCTAAGAGTTTTTTAATTTAAAAAGGTGGCGGCGATTCGCCCCCACCTTTAAATATATTGGGTTTTAAATTATTTTCGTACTGTTGAAAACTTTTAGACCCGGTAATTTACCGGATCTAAAAAAAAAAAAATATTTTCTATAATAAATAAAGAGATATGGTTTTAAGCGATGAGGCATTAGATATATGTGATGAACATGGAGGTTTCTGGGAGTTTGTAAAGAAACCTGAATTTCGATTTTATGATAGAAACTGTGACGCACTAGACGAGATTCAACGTGCATTGAGGGAGTATAGATTTTCTAAACGGTTGTTAAAAGAAAGTTTATTTGGTGTCGATGGTAAACCACCACTCCTTTCAAAGAAGCAAGTAAAGACATGTCTTAATGAAAAAAAGATTAAGGTTCCTAAAAATGCTACTGAATATCAACTTAGAAAATTGCTTTATAATGAAGATAAAGTCACACTGAAGAAGGATTTTGAGTTTCAGTTTCGATACTGTTGCTAAAGCTCAGAAGTATTAAGGAGATTTTATTTTTAATGAACACTGCTCATTAAAAAGTTCTTATGCTACTAATTAGCAGAAATATTTTTTTTAAAGACGATTCAAAAAGTTTGTTTTTATAGAGATTCCCTATAAAAACGTAATAGATACTAAGTCTTTGAAAAGCATAATATTTACTCAAAGTCAATCAGAAAGGCATTTGACTTTTTATCTGTTCCATTATAAATAAGTTTTTCAGGATGTCTTTCTGGATTGTTTCTAACGTGATTAAGAAGTCGACGTGAAATTCTTTTAGGTAAAAACAAACATATCTCTTCATCATCATAATCAATTTTAACGACAACGCTTTCACCATATTCCGAATTTTTTATAAAATTTTCCAAGATGGTATAAGTTCCTTTTTTAATATCCTTGAAAGATGAGTGGTTTGATTTTTTAGCGGCATTCTTATATATTTCAATCACTGACATTTTATTATAAAAGTTATTCTTTTAACTACCCCCCTCACTTTTTTTATTATCCACCCACTTTTTTCTTTTGTCTATTCTTGTATGGATACTATTTATCCTGTTTGAATTGAATTCTTAAAGGTAGTATCAAATCGAGACCCTCTCTATTAAAGGTGGGGTCGATTCGACACCACCTTTAAATAGATTGGGATTCACAAATTCAGAAGAGATCTAGCGTCTCGTCTTTTTAATTTAAGACGATATCATTTTATTTTAAGACGATTCAAAAATATTTTTAGCGTGACGTTATTTTAATTTTTTTATTTTTTCTAGTGAAAACATCAGAGAGAGCTAAATTTCGAAAATATCGACCCCTAAATAGTCCTAAATTTACATTTTTATTTACGATTGAAAAATTATTAGAGTTTCACTAGAGTTTCTGATGAAAAAATATTTTTTTTAAAAAAGTCACTGGTTCTGATGTTTTGTGTTAAAAAAAATTTTATCAGAGATTCAAGTCGCTAAAAATGAAAAAGTCACTGGTTCTGATGTTTTGTGATAAAAAAGTTTTATCAGAGATTCAAGTGAAAATAAAAAACATCAAGGATTCAAGTGAAAATAAAAAACATCAAGGATTCAAGTGAAAATATGTGTTCTGATCTTTTATGTTAAAACTTTTTATCAGAGATCTAAGGGAGTGCGCCAGGATTGGCTTTTGGATACTACTTATATATATATATATATATATATATATATATATATATATATATATATATATATATATATCTTATAAAATTTTGTTGAAATCTAGGGATGAATTCAGGATGCTCTGAAACGGATGCGCCTACAAATAAGTTTTGAACATTCGCTAAAACTGGAAGAAGACTTTGGTTACAAAGACAAGTTATGGTGGAACAAGCACTCAAGGTGGAAACAAACAGAATGGAAAAACAGGATGGAAACTTAACAAACGGCCTCTATTCTCAAGTGTATTCACCACAAAGTCGATTTCCTAACATTAATGGAACATCAATGGAAACATCCATAGCTGATGGAATTCGTGAAACATGATAACCTATTCTCTATTTGCTTTTTGCTGCAGGTTGCACAGGTAAATATATTATTCAGGATCCAAAAATCAAATTTAAAAAAGTCAACTAAGATGTAGCACACTTACAGTCATTTCATTCACTCTGTTCCCAGGACATTTCTAACCTTTGCTTAGATATTTACCACGGCTGTTTGAAAAATTGAACAGAAGGATTCACGTTGTCAACCACACAGGTATGTGATAAATTCCCTACCCATTCGTGGAAACATTCATGATTCCATTACTCTCTGACAACATTAAAATACTAGGTACTGAAGGGCACTGGCAGTTACCTAGGTACTACGGAACAGGTGTCATTGTTCTATTTCTAGTACGCATTCTACCCCAAAACTGCCAAAGCAATGACGTTATTGATGTTTTTCTTAGGATGTTGTGCAAGTAGTAGTAGTTTCCTGAATACTTTGACAGCATAAATTTCAAAGGATTTAGTGTAAAGGGAAAAAAAATCACAGTTCATAAGTCTCCCACAGGGTACGCGGCTGTTCCAATCAAGTGAGAGCAGCAACGCCGCCAGATACCACCACCCCCTGACTCAACACTTTTCTTCTGAGCTTCGACACCTGTTTCATGTCAGCATTTTTCGTTTTTTTTCCAAAACCAGTTTTCACTCTGTTTTAGAATTTCTCCAGCACTCTACTCGTAGATGAGCAGATTCTGTTGAACGCAATCTGACTGGAATTTCCACTCACTATTTCCAGATCGCAGTCACCAGGGGGCGGAGAAGGGTTTGTGTGCTGCCAGAACCTTATTATTCGCTTCAAAAATGGGAGTGTTTTCGACCATTGATAACTGATCACGAATCGGGAAGTTAAATATGACAATAACAATTAGGTACGGTTACGACTCAGAAATTTCGAAGTTTGCAATATAATACGATGAGGAATTACACGGTACCCTTCAAACTACCTGACTGAGGAACCTGGACTCGTGAACCTGCATATATCTTATGAATCCGGACTCATGGACAAACACTTGCACTCACAACCCATAATACGCAATCGCAGCTACAGACCTCCAATCATGTATACCTAAGATATCCCAATCGTGCAACATCCCTGACCTCACCCAAGCAGGTATGTCAGGGTCATTGGACTTCCCTGGATTTAATCCTGACAATCCTGAGGGTTTAATCCTGAAGGGTTTACTCCTGGCTTAATGCTGAGGGTTTAATCCTGACTTAGCTTCCGCTAAGTCAGGTTGATTCAAATCCCATTTAGAGAACTTTAGAGAACTTTATTTACATTAGAGAACTGCTGGCCGTGGTGACCATCATGCCACAAATGACTTACCTTCCAATATATTTCGTACCTAATTTGAAAATCACATACCTGCTGCCCTCAAATATGCTGGCACTACAGCCCCCCATGCTCACCCCTAAGCTGAAAGCATCAAATAGGGTTACCGTCATAAAAGCATTGTTGCAAATAATAAATGTTGTACACCAGTTGCTAGGCGAGGGGGTGGTGCGACAGTAAGCGTAGGTACATGAAGAAAGAGTGGCGAATGACGAGAGTGAGGTTTTGAGACTTTTTACCAGCCCGGTCGGCCGATGCTCCCCGTAAACACGAAAGGGGGAGCATGGGTATACTACTAGCTCGTCATAGCTTACCCTCCTCATCTGTCAGACCTTCATACTGTACGCTTTTGGTTTATTATTCTGTACATAATAAACCTATATGTATTCGCTGAGCAAACAATTTTTATAAAACCCCCCTCATGATTTTTTCTTTTACGTTTCAAGTGCGTAGATTCCAAAACGCTGAAATCCCTGTCACATGAGTTTATTATTCTGTTGGACATAATACAGAAATGTTGGCTGTTCATTTATTAATTGTTTCACGTGAAATAGCTATTTCTGATGGTTTCCACCAATTTTGGCCCCCCAAAAACACGAATTACGCTCCTTTTAGCGAATTTTCGAAGAAAAGGAAGCTATTGTTCTCGGTCCAAAATTTTTAAAACTCGAATTTCCGAAAGATTTTTATACCAAAATCCGTTTCAGACCATCCTGAATTCACTGCCGAAAGACACCAAAAATTATATGTATATATATATATATATTTATATATATATTTATATATATATTTATATATATATTTATATATTTATATATTTATATATGTATGTGTCATTCCAGACGATAACTCTCGACAGAATTGAGATAAAAAGTTCAAATTTGCACGAAAAATCTGTCTTGGCAATCGACAGGCTAAGTTCGTAGATGGGCAGAATCGGGTCACTCTAAGGGGGAGTTTTGGGGAGTTTTAGGGGGGAAAAATTACCCATAAATTCCCAAAATGAAACAGTCTGACAAGTGACACCTCATTTTAAAGGTTTTTCTACGCTGAACACGATGGTGAAATCAGAATTGCGATATCTCATTCCGTTCTCAAACTGGAGCACTTTGAAGATGAAGGAACGTGGTTATTTCTTGAGATAAAACAGTTTTACATAAAATCAGTTATTTCTTCGAAAATTCGCTCTTATAGCCATGCTGCATGACTGTGGTTTTTTTTTTCAAATTATCTGTGATCATTGATAGGGCCATTTAGTTGTCGTGATTCAACCTGTTGACACTATATCTAGTTTTACACAAATTTATGGTGATTTCAGAAAATTTCCTAGGTTTTTGACTCATAAAAAATTAATTTTGGGAGCTGAACCTTCGAACAACCACAATTCTTCACTCTGGTCAAAATCGACTTCATATTCGGTCTTCTCACCCTAAAACCATGGAAAGCCTCAAAAACTCATTTTACTGAAACATGAAAAAAACTATTTTTACAGCCGTTTTTCACCCATAACACCCCTGGGTATATTCCGATCGGGCTGCAAAGTTTCGAGACGTAACTAGGGCTCAAACTCAAATGGAGCATGTGTGCGAAAGAACGAATTTCTTAGACAGAAATTGAAGTAGATATGCATGCTACAGCGGACGATGTACGGACATTGCATTTTCGGAATCTACGCACCTTGAAACGTAAAAGAAAAAATTCTGAGGGGGTTACAAAAATTTTTTGCTGAGCGATAACACAGGTGTATTATTCACAGAATAATAAACCAAAATGCAATGTCGGCCCTAAATGTGTCCCCGAAACTTTGCAGCCCGATCGGAATATAACCAAGGGTGTTATATGGCTTGTGAGGTATCGTTTTCCATGTTATTTAGCGTTAAAATTTGGTCTAAAACCGGCGTTCTTCTGCACACAGTTTGGGCCCCCATTTGGCTCCTAATTGTGCTCCGAAGCTCGGCAGCTCAATCAAAATACACCGAGGGGTATTACGGGTGAAAAATTGGTGTAAAAATAGGGGTTTTCGAGGTTTTTTTGTGGTTTTAGTGAATATGAGCTTGTGAGGTATCGTTTTCCATGTTTTTTAAGGCGAAAAGACCGAATATGAAGTTGATTTTGACCAAAGAGTGAAGAATTGAGGTTGTAACGAAGGTTCAGCACCCAAAATTAATTTTTTATGAGCCAAAAACGTGGGAAATTGTCTGTAAACCCCATAAACTTGAAGCAGTTTCAGCAGGTGAATCAAGACAAATTAAATGGCATTGTCAATGATCAAAGATAATTTGCCAAAAATAGGAGCTTATTTCGCGTTTTTGGGGGCCAAAATTGGTGGAAACAATCAACAACAGCTATTTCAATAATTGCACATGAAAGAAACAATAAATGTATTTCCAGCATTTCTGTAGGAATGTCCAATAGAATGATAAATCCATGTGACAAGGACTTAAGGGCAGTTTTTTTTAGGATTCCTAGTATAGTAGCTTTACGCTTTTTTCGTGCAATCGGCTAGGGGATCTCAATTTGAACCCCCGCGAAGTGGGTCACCTAGCGAAAAAGGGAATAAAAGGAGACTTTCCCGCCTAGCATTAGGCTTACGCAGACAACAGACTTTTCGTTTCATGTGAAAGGATGGGTAGGTATTGATAGCCAAAACATCGATGTTTTTTCTTACTGGTACCTAACATTGGAGAAAGAATTCAGAGCAATTTTTCATTTTCCACTGCAGAGATAAAAACATCGATGTCTGAGTATAACACAGATGGCTAAAAAACTTCGAAAGTAAATCATCGATGGGAAAAACATTAATGTTTTTGAAACATCGAACCACTGATACTATACGTGAACTCAGCACTTGTTCCCGTGTACATACTGTGAGTTATTTGCGTTCGCATGCTGTTCTGTTCTCCGTCTTTATTGTCACAAGCCAAATAAAATGTATCGCCGGCATTCTACCAAAAGCAGAGGTCGACTCCGTCCATGTACTGGTGGAAAGAGTAGATACTGACACCACGCTTTATTACAACATATGTTTATCTACATAAGACTACATAGTAGTTTATAGTAGGTATATAGTCATAGCCAGAGATCACCGTACTATGACAACTAATTATTTTACTTCCAGTACCTATTCTTTTCAATATTTATTCACTGGTCATTGAATTATTTACCTACATAACTATAATCTATCAGGTTGCCAAGTACTTAGACTGTCCATCCACTGGACGCGAATTTGCGTGAAGGGGCGAAGAGGTCAATTCGCAGGTTTTCGCCTGTTCGCTTCTTTGCGCGAAGGAACCCCGTCCACTGGACGCGAATTCGCGAGAAAAGATACGAAAACCTGCGAATTCCCCTGTTCGCCTCTTCGCGCGAACTTATCGGTCTTTGAACGCGTATCTTATCATACTTCAAGCTGTTTGGGTACCAACGACATCTCCAACTATGCCACTTTCACAATTTTCAATTATGAAATGAAAAATTTCTTAATTGACAATTTCACCCCCCCCCCCCCCCAGCCGTTCCACTTTCGCAGTTGTCAATTATATGCATTAGACAGTTCATTTATATTAAGAAGAAGGCGTGACACCAGTCCGGGCATCAGGGGAGAATGGATTAAAGATATTTTAGCCCAACGGCAACAGTTTGGAGAATGGAACCACCTGCAGGGAGATCTATCTCAAGAAGACTTTTTCAACTATTTTCGCATGGAAAAAAGTACTTTTCACCACATCCATTCAAGAATAAAGGGCCGCCTGGATCGAATGTCCAATTCGATGGGTTCGCACGCATGTGTTCGCGCGTCTAGAAAGAAACTGGTTTGATTTTCTTCGCCTTCGCCTGACTTCGCGCGAAGATGGCGCTTGCAGTGGACGGTTTCTCATAACAGACATGGTGTTTTATAAAAGAAGAACTGTTCGTGCAAACTGCGTCTTTCGCGTCTTCGCCTCTTCTCGCGAAGGTGGCGCTTGCAGTGGACGCGGTCTCATAACAAACACCGTGTTTGAATAAAGGGTGAACTGTTCGCGCGAATTCTTGTCTTTTGCGTCTTCGACTTTTCGCGCGAATTCGTGTCCAGTGGACAGGGTCTCATGATGAACATCATGTTTGATAAAAGGCGAACTGTTGGCGCGAATGCGCGTCTTTCGCCTCCGCCTTTTCGCGCGAATTCGCGTCCAGCGGACAGGGTCTCATGACGAACATCATGTTTGATAAAAGGCGAACTGTTAGCGCGAATTCTTGTCTTTCGCGTCTTCGCCTTTTCGCGCGAATTGCGTCCAGTGGACAGGGCCTCATGACGAACATCATGTTTGATAAAAGGCGAACTGTTGGCGCGAATACGCGTCTTTCGCCTCTTCGCACGAATTCGCGTCCAGTGGACGGGCAGCCTTAGTGTTTTTCCTATACTCCGAGTTGTGGGCAGGTTTGACATTGATCACGGACAGCCCAGTAAGTTGCTGTTAGATTGGATCCGGACTGCCAAATACGATAGTATGGAGAGGAGTCCGGTTGAACGGTTATACTACGACTGTCGCGTTGGGGCAAACTCCACAGACTCCCGACACTGACTGGTTTTTTTTCCCCTTCCAATCCACCGACTTCTCCGCTGCATTTGACCAGAAATTCTGCCACTCTGTGGTGTCGACCAGAGTCGATTTCCACCACGAAGTTATTGAGGGATGACCATTTCTGGAACGACATGCTTCTCCGACTCTCTCACTTCTACAGGAATTATTACTTACTCCCTGAAATAGTCGACCCTCGTCATTGGCGTAACTTAAAGCCAAGAGGGGATACTCCAACAGAGGAGGTTGTTGAATTCTAAATAAAATTGTGTAGAAGAAACATTATCGTTTATTTATGCATGCATTTTAGGAGACCTCCCTCTTGATTGAGATCAGAAAGCTTACTTCCAACAATTATGAGGGCTGGTTACAATTCTTTTTCATGCTTGATCCCAAAGGTTCATTATTGAAAATAATAACTGAATAATAATAATAATTAAATATATTCTTTTTATTTGTATTATAATTAAATTATTATTGTATGAAATAAATAATATTACTGTATGAAAATTGCAAGATGTATTGGGACAAGGAGCTACCGACTGATCTGCCAATCACCGTGCACCAGCGCCTGATATTGCCCTCTTGCATAAGGCGGAGGGAACGATCTCAGTACCTCTCACATCAAACCTCGAAGCCAAGCACAGGGAGAAGGTAAATAAGTATTTATCCCTTGCTAACGAAATAAGGACGATGTGGGAACAGGAGGTGGTACGGATCGTTCCCGTGGCCTTGTCTGCCACTGGGGTGATACCCAGGAAACTCCATGAAAGCTTGAGGATCCTTGGGTTGACCAGTGGACTTTACAAGGACATGCAGAAGGCCGTGCCGATTGCCTCGTGTAGCCTGGTGAGGGATTTTTTGGGTGAGGCTGTTACGCCTGACCACAGAGCCCCTCACTTGCACTTGCGGGTGGGAATAGGCCCTTGGGCCACTCGCGTCACCCTGTGGCAATTTGTACCCCCCCCCCCCCCTCCCACCAGGGCGATCACTATATATTTTTTTAAATTATATAAAAATAATACCTACCTACAAATAATGATATAATAATTATTATAACAATATCTACCCTACCTATAACAATAAACATAATAATATAATAACCACAAATATAAATATTATAATAATACCTACTAACTATATAATACCTACATAATATATGAATATTATAATAATACCTACCTATAATGTTATTATTATAATTATTACTATAATAATAACTGAAAACCCACGCAAATCGGTTGAGAATTGAAGTCTGGGCAGTGCAAACAAGTTTTTGTCAGACACAGATATTCACCTATGGGTTTTTTTCAAGGATTCAGATTCAGGATGGCAGGTATTTCCCTGTTTAGTAAAATCTGTAAGTTCATTTTCCTTGATAAAGTACCTACCTACGTTTCCTTGGTAACGTACCTACCTACGTTTATTACCTACCTTTGACATGGTAAAATATTTCACCCACTGTTTCACCCTGATGTCAACCGAAATTTTTTTTACGCCGACCGTAGTGAGCTCTCTTTTCTTTTTGACTAATCTAACTTATCCTGTAGCAGTGTAATACTGAAAAATACAGCCGGAACACACAAAAGTGCTGTCATTGACGGGGTCAGTGACCCTTCTCGATAGACCACGAGCATCTAACACATTGGGCCTCCATTCATAAGAGGCATTTCCTCCACCTAAATCGTCATAACAATACTATTGGCTTGATGCTCTTCCGATTTTCAATTTCAAACGGATTTGAATTCCAAATAAATACCCCCAGCACGCCTGGACCTTCAAATTTGAAAATCGATTTTTTAAATAGGGTTTTTGTTTGCCGATGTGGAAAATTTGAAATGAAAAAACAAAGAAGTGTCGTATCAATTCTACGTAATCACGGTTTACAAAGAAATTTTCAGAAGGAAAATCGGACGAGCGGTTTAGTCACAGTTTTCATAACAGTATTAGCTAATTTTGAAGCATAGCGTGGTGGCAGATTTTGGAACTAAACCGAGGATATTTAGCATTAATTTTGATGGTAGGAAGGTTGTCAGAGAGGCATATTCAAGATGAGGAATGTGTTCTGTATAATTACATAATGCACAGTTTATCAACTTTTTTGTCTGTATTCCAGTATAGAGCCACTGATGGCGTTATGCTATTGAATGCAGATTTACAGGGATAATGCTACTCATCCACCTGGACAACCTTATGCAATTTTTCCTCATCCCACCTTATTATTGATGAAACCATCATGCTCTCTGGTTAATGTGTGACCCACTCATTGTTTCAACATGTCTTCCAATACCCAATGTTTCCATTCCTCACCTTGATGAGGTTTTGCAAAGAAGTTTGGCCCAGTGTACATAAAACGAACGAAAGTTGAACGAACTTTCGAAGTTCAGTATCCGTACAGTATCAGAAGGGGCATTGGACAGCGTTTTGGCCTGCCAATTATATGGCTCTGTTCTCATCCTGGGTGGCTGAGAGAGCTATCTTTCAACAAGTGAAGAGTCAGGTGGACGGTGGCAGGGTAGTGACATGTGGTGGTGGTGGTGCTGCCACTTGGATTGGTACAGTGGTGTACTGTGGGAGACTAACGAACTGAGAATTTTGTTCTCAGCAGGGTTTTTTTTCCAAAGACCGAATTCCTCTGAGATGAGCTGTATTAGTTTTAGCAAGTTCTAGCAAAATAAGAAGAATATCAAATGCAAATGCTCCATTTTCTGTCGACATACTTTGGGAAAATAACGTAACTGATTCAACATAAAAACGACTGAAGCAGCTATATGAACAGCTAATAATATTCAAAATTTGATTACCTGAAGGCTATACATACCTTTCAATATCGTCAACAGCAAAACCATCTATCACTTGCAATGTTGAACACCAGTTTATCAAAAAAGGCCGATAATCAAAGCCACTGAAATATGTATAGGAACCACAGAACAATGGAATTCATTGGAATTTATACTAATTGATACATTAATAAAGAACTTTAACTAATACATTGGAATCCAGGTTTTTCGTAACTCCAATACAGTGAAAATCCCAGTAATTCGTTGTAAATAGTAGGGCCGTAGGAAAAATTGCAGCAATTCGTATGAAAACAATGGACTTTGGTCCCCTCGATAATTCGTGATAAATTTTCGACTGTGAATCGAAATAAATTAGTAGATGATGTGTATTAGTAGATGTGTCTTGTAATTCGCAATGGGCTAGGCTGTTTTTGGCCTCCTGCCTCTCCCCCTCAACCCACAAGAGGCCAGAGCATGCCTGGACACTATAAGGATTCCTGATGCAGTCTGAAGTTGGTGATGATTCATTTTCTGTAGTTGTGATGATTGACCACGCAATTGATAAAGTACATATACATGGCAATTCAGAAGACAATTACTGATTTCTTTCAGCATTAATCAAGGAAGGTATGTACATATGCCTACCTAACTACTTTATGTTAAAACTACTCGAACTGAACTTGCTTTTTTTCTTTTCTCATAGACACTGCTACGTTTTTGAATATAAAAAACAATGAGTGGGCAGCTCCCCCCCCCCCCCCCCACCAAGCGAAACAGCGATTGAAAAGCGTTGAAAGAAATTTCAAGGTTTGGGAGGAAGGAACAGGTTTCTATACACATATCTAGCACAGGGGGTAGGAACAGGTTTCTATATGCGCATCCAAGAGCAAGGTGCGAAGCACACAGCATGGCTACCTAGGCAGGCAATATCAATCTCCGCACCATCAGCAAACAATCAATATTCATTTACTTATTGCTTTTCTTAATTTCAATCTGATAACCGTAATTTCAACAAACTATTTGAGGAGTGGCCGAGAATTGAATGGGGGTGAAACCAAAAAATATTCAGGTCATGGCAGGGATTTCAACTCTTGCCCACTGAGCTTTACTAATGCTGAGTCTCTCTCTTGATAGAGTTCTCAGTTTGTTCAATACAACCATCGGCCAAGTGATCAAAATAACACAAACTGAACATTTTGGAAGTAGTGCGGATCTCTCTCCTTCCCTCCCTTTCACACTGTGAAGGGGAGGGATGGTAAGGGATGGCAGGGAGGGTACGGATGATGGGAGGGTAGGGAGGGTAAAAGGATAGGGAGATTGGTAGGGTAGGGAGGGTGGAAGAATACAATAGCAACGGTTTCCTGCTTCTGCTCGCGTTTTTATTTCAACAGGGATGCATGTCACTGCTCTCTGTCACCACTGATCCAAGGTACTTGAACTGCTGACACACAGGGAACATGTTGCCAAACATTCTGACTGTCTCAGGATGCTGAGAAGAAGGATTTCTTGATGTCTTCATGTACATCGTCTTTCGCTCATTTACCCTAAGACCTCGGTCTCTCGCTGTACTCTCACATTCCTCAAATGCGACTGAGAGTTGGGTTATTGATCAAACTACATCTCCACATCGTCCTCATTAGCTATGTGCTGCAACACCCGACTGTAGATGGTTCCTCCCAGATTTTTGTGTATCACTCTGACGGCTCCTTCCAAACAAAAGTTGAACAAACCCAAAGCCTCTGGATCTCCGTTTCAATCCACCATGGATCTCAAAGGAATCGACCTGGATCTTCACCATGCACTTCGTGTTTTCCAGTTCCATTCGCACAAGCTTCACCAACTTCTTCGGGACAACAAAAGCCAGTAGAACTTTTAAAAGGGCAGTTCGACCAACAGTGGCATAGGCCTGTTTGGCATCAACAAACAGATTATGAAGTGTAACATCATACTATATGATTTTTCAAGGATTTGCCTCAACAAGAAAATATAGTTAGTAGTGGAGTCATAGCGTGAAACCCACACTGGTATTCACCGATCTCTCGATCGGCGTATCCCTGCAGCCTATTGCTTATATCAATCGACCAAATCTTATATGCAACACAAAGAACAGTGATGCCTTCCATAGTTTTCACACACAAGCTCATCATTATTCTTGTGTATTGGGGAAATTGCAGCCATACTCCATTCGTGGGGCATTTTCTCTTCTGTCCAGATGTGCTCAATCAACTGCTAAAGCTCTCTGGTCAGAGATCATCACCCCCTTGTTTCAACAGTTCTGCATCAACGCGGACCCAGACCCACGGGCCTTAACGTTCTTGAGACTGTTTATGATTGCAGCTATTTCTTCCATTTCTGGTGGAACATCCTTTACAAACTCACAAAGAAGTTAAAATGACGGACTATGGATTGTCAGGATTCTACTGCATTGAATGAAATTTAAATGAATAATTTAATTTAACATGGATTACGGATTATGGGGATTCTACTGTATTGAATGCAATTTAATTCAACTTGTAGAACTTGATACATAACAATCTTGGGAAGTTCAAAATACACAATCTCAGGGAAACAAAAAAATAGCAATAAAAATAATAATAATATTCAACATTCCAAGTCTGGTCCCACTGGGTTTGGTCATCTGTCTCCCCCATACCTATATACCCCAGTTGAGAGAACATAACCATACCACAAGATTTTTTTTAAATGTGGGAACAATAAACTTCAAATAGAAAAAAATAAATAAAATATATGGTAGTAAATAAAAACGTCTGCCAATTCGAGTGGACAGTATAGCTTCCTCACTTGAATCACATGAACGTATTGTATCACATGAACAGTTGGGTAGGTTCATTCAGTGGACAGGTGGAGTATTCATGCATGGGTTAATGACTAAACGACTCAGGTCACATGGACTAACAGAATTAGTTGGCCAATACGAGCACGAGAGTACGATTATGCATGTTCACGCATGCGCAGATGAAAGTTACAGTACGATTCAAATGAAATTCATATGGAACTATCAAAGTATTATTCCTGAATGACCCTCCACTCAAAGTTTGAAATTAATTCAACTATATTTAAGGTAGTTAAGGCTGTTTTAAGTATTTAACGTTTGCGCATGCGCTGACGGAAGTTACTGTACGATTTCAATGATTCTGATACGGGACCATCTGCGATTCAACCCGCGTGTACCCTCAATATTTCAGCTCTATACGACTATTTTTTCGTGTAGTTATAAGTGCTACAAGAGAACGGTCAACATTTCATGTTTGCGCATGCGCAGACAAAATTTATGGTACGATTCCAATGCATAAGGAAATATCGAAGTATTATTCCTGATCGACCCTCCAAGTTTCAACTTACTGCAACGATATTTAACGTAGTTACGGGCGTTTTAATTTTTTCAAGTGTGCATATGCGCAGACGACGTTACAGTACTTTTTCAATGATTTTGGATGGGACCATCTGTGACCCAAGCCGCACCTACCCTCCAAATTTCAGCCCATTCGACCATCATTTCGGGTAGTTATGGGTGTTACAAGGAACTGACCACAGACAGACGGAAAGACAGACATGGAACCAAAAATGCTCCTTGTCTTGATGTCTGAAACGCAAAATGGTGGTGGAAACAGCTTTACCTTCCAGTAGTGAGGAAGCAAAATATGGAGTAACTAGTGTTGAAACGTTGGTCGTCACCAGAAACAATATTTTTTCAACTTCTGTTACGTAAATAATACTAACAGCATGAAAAAAGGATACGCATCACTGCCAGTCATCTGAACACACGGGTTAGACACTATAGATATTTCCTTCAAGTTCACTAAACCAGCCAAGTGGGAGACTTCATTCAGATCAGTGATCTTATTTCCAGCTAAAGTTAGCGTTTCAAGTGAACCTGGTAAATACACTCCACAGTGTTTCAGTAATGAGATCGAGTTCTTATGAAGGTACAGTTTCTGAAAAGAAAGAAACGGAAATATTAATATTAATAAGTTCATCACACTCTATATCTATGCTGGTGATGTTACACAATCCCTTTCTTGCCTTAGTATTTTATTATTGGAACAGTCAACACAAGATTCAAACAAAAGCCCGGTAACCGCCATTATTAACCTCCAACAGAGAGGAGAGAGAGCCCTTTGCCTATTCAGTTAGGTGAATTTCCAAGACTGGCAGTGTCCAGGAAGAAAAATTTCTTTTGGTTCCTGCATGGGAAAATGCAAGGAAAGCTTGGAATGAAAACCCAATCGGTATCTCCTTTCATTCAACAGTACTATGATGACCATTAAACCAATTATAATACACTTATAATACATTATAATTATATCCAATTATAATACAAACCTTTAGTTTACTAAGTTGGCTTATGTTACTAATCACAGTGATGGCATTTTCAGACAGATCCAAAAACTCCAACTGGAGATTAGTTTGTAACTGGTCAATAACCTGAAAACAGATTTTACTTAAATTCAAAAACATTACAGTAAAAGCTCCATTAACCAGGGTTGACAGGGGAGAGCCCTTCATGGTTAATCGGAAAACCCGGATAATCGTAATGTGAAAAAACTGAACCACACAGATGAAAAAACATGCAATTTATTTTTGAAGTTATTACAAAAATGTGCACTCTATTTATTTGAAAAAGTTAGTAATTTTTGGCTGAGTTGGGCCAGAAAGACGAAGAGCAGCATGATTTCGCCACTTCCTCAATGCTGCGATCTCTGAGGCTGTAGCATCGAACTGCTTCTCATACTGAAGTGTTTTCTCCAGAGCCTGAAACGCCTCAGCGTGTGTGACAGTTTGAGGAACTTCGTCTTCAGATGAAATGGAGTCACTCTTATTCTCAACACTTTGGGACACAAAACTGATCATTTCCTCACTGTCATGGTGAACTCTTGGTTAATACCAGATGATGGAGCGTTGGGGTATGAATCGGGCAGACAATCCTGGATATGTGAGCGTCATTTTTTGGCGGAAAAAACCCCGGATATGGGAACACCCCAGTTAATCAGACTCCGGTTAATGGAGCTTTTACTGTATACCACACTAATCACGATTTAGTGGTCATAACCTAATGGCGCCTTTCTTCAAAAAATGCTGCTGACTGAATCAATTTCTGAGTTGCATAACCAATTCTAATTAGATTTAGGCATGTGCAAAGAGAAGTTGAAATACGACTTTGACAGAATGAATATGGATTCATCCAGGAACTAAGCCGCAACAACTCTCCAATTTCAACTTATTTCTACATTTTTTCCAAGAGTTACGTGAGTGGCAAGAATTAGTGGAAACTCGAACAGACGCAGAACAGAACGAAATTAATTTGGTTGCGAAGGTCTGCAGGGCTATTACATTTTGATTGAAGAGGACAAAGGTGACCACAAGGCTTCCTACCACTACCTTGACAGGCTCAGCACTTACAATCAACAGTTACCTACACTCCACTACAATATTCTAACTGTTTTACACAATTATTGGTTTTAACTAAAAATTGTGAACCACTAGAGCTTACCTTTATTTTGTTGTGCGAAAGATTCAAGTAAGTCAAGTGCACTAGATCCCTCAAGCCTTCAATTGACAAAATAGAGTTGTGAGAGAGATCCACTCTAACTAAATGTTTCAAATAACAAACTTGTGACATGCGATACACATCATTGTGTGAGGCGGAGAACTGGAAAAAGAGGTTCATTTTCAATAGTAATTTAACCGCGAATATTCATGAAATAAGAAACTTTTGGGGGTATTGGTGTTTGAAACAATGGATATAACGCCTTTAAAATACTCTAATGTGTGAAAATTATTTACCATGATTGCTGAAAAACTGATCCCATGATGATGATGGTTAAAAAATAATGAAATAGATTGAAAAAAAATTGAATTCTGGGTTGTTCATTCATTTATTTTCAATTAGATAGGTACATACCTATTTATTTTCATTTTTCATTATTAGCATAATTTTTCGAATGAAATGCTTCATGCTGGTTGGTGGGTCAATAGAAATGTGTGATAATGTAAAAATGTCTGCAATTGAGTCTTTTGATGGCGTTCATGTAATGTTCGACACTTTTCAACATGATAGTAACTAGGCATCTATTTATTTAAAGTGCAATCAACCTGTACTTCTTCCCCGACTGGCTTCAAACATTTTACACCAGAAAGTTGACATCAGACATGGTTTGGAAAACTAGAATTTCTTTTTTTTTAAACTAGAGATATATTATCAAATATTTAGACATAATGCACCCCATTTTGTTGAATAAATATTTTCAAAACCGAGCATCTGCTTGATTTCTCACAGCCTTTTGAAAAATATGTAGTTACACTTTTGAACAACGAGCACAGTTAGATAATACCTACAGATATCTATCTGAGTCGCTTCACACTGTAATTAGTTTTTCATTTAGGTCCATAAAAGTGAAATATTTATACTATAAGAATATTAACGAAATAATCTTATCAACTCTTCATAATCTACTAATGATTGATGCTATTTTTTTAAAATAATTTCCGAACACTAAACTGGGATTCAACGGTTTTTCAAACCAAAGTTCAGTTGTGACTAATATCATTCCATTGTACAGCTCATTACACGTGAAGCCATGCGATAGATCATTTTCTTCACATATCTACCAAGATAGGATTGTGATTTCATGTAAAATTGACAACTGCAATAATATTGAGTAACTAATATTGAGTAAGTAAATGTTTGCGACATGGAAGGAATAAATCGAGCAGGGTAGTAGGTATTTTTGCCGCAATTTATTCGATGAATAAGTTGGTAGGTATGCACCTAAATAAATAAGTACATGTTAAACAACACCTCACGAATACCCAAAGTGTTATTAAGGAGGTTAGTGGAGAGGGAGGGTGAAAGGGACAGGTAGGGAGGGAGGGAGTGGTGTGCGAGAATAGGAGGGGGTTAATGACATAAAGCTCAATTGTGCACATAATATTACATTACTGTAGACAGTTAGGTTGGTATCACAACAACATTTGGTACCAAAGGACAAAAACCACAGTTTGGAGAACAAAACTCAGAAAGCACGAACAGCTGACTATCAACATCGACCTTATGGATTGTATTTATACGTATCGAACCTTTCAGTTGTAACCATCACATGGAAATAGCCAGCATCAAAGAATGGTTGGGATATATTTCAATTTATATCAACGACAAATTAATACTGCTTTTAGTATTTTCTATTCAGAATCCTTGAGGTTTCATCATCATCCATAAATTGAAGAGAAAGAAACGAGAGCAGTACTTGAGACAAGAATTTTATTAATGAATGATATGCGCACCTACGCACAACAGGACAGAGTGAATGAAACGTTTTAAAAGTATAATACTGAAAAAAATGTACGGCCATCCAGCATGACCTTATGAGCGAATTTTCCAAGATGGTGACTTAGTTATTTTTAACGATTTTTAGCAATGATATAGGCTGGTTTACCAACGGTGCAGAAGTGCAGCGAATGAGGGATTGTTTGCATAAAATAGAAGACTCCTCTACTTCTTGAATATGTGGGGACTGTTTTAGGTCGTCAGTCCTAAACAAACAAATTAATACGAAGTTCACAATATTCTAATAATACGATACTCTAATTACTTACAGGAATAATGGTATTTAATAAAATGATTATGATAATATATATGCTATATAGTACAAAAATGAAAAAATATTGAATATTTAGAATCGACTTCATTATTGACTTTAATACCTACTCGAATAACCTGATTAATTAATAACATAATAACAAATAAATACTGTAGCATTGCTACACATCTATTCTAGAAGTTTTGGAAACATGTTAATGGCCCCTTGAAAGTTTTGTACATGTACAGGCATGTTGATCATTCCAAAAAGCACAGCCCGTGCCTAACCGTTACTTATGCCACCATTTTATTTTTCAGGCCTCACTGCTACTATAACAACCTTTCCTATTCTGACTTGCACCCTCCATTATACCACCGCCCTATACCTAAAAAACGTCAGCCAATTCGAGTAGGCAGTATAGCTTCCTCACGTGAATTACATGAACGTGTAGAGCAGTTGGGTAGGTTCATTTTGATATGGGACTATCTGCGATCCAACCCGCGTGTACCCTCAAAATGTCAGCTATCTACGACTATTTTTCGCGTAGTTAGAAGCGTTACAAGGAAATGGTCAACATTTCATGTTTGCGCATGCGCAGACGAACATAAGTCATATGCAGTTCAACGAAATTTAAGGTAGTTACTGGCGTTTCAAGTATTTCACGTTTGCACATGCGCAGATGCCATGATATTGAAAAGGGATTATCTGCGATCAAACCCGCGTTTATCACCAAAATTTCAGCTCTCTAAGTCTGTTTTTCGCGTAGTTGGAAGCGTTATAAGGAAATGGACAACATTTCATGTTCGCGCATGCGCAGACGAAGGTTACATTACGATTCCAATGAAATTCATTTGGAACTACCGAAGTATTATTCCTGATCGACCCTCCAAGTCTGAACTCATTTCAACGATATTTAGAGGTGTCATGGGCGTTCCAAGTATTTCACGTTTGCACATGCACAGACAAAAGTTACCGTACTTTTTCAATAATTTTTGTACGGGACTATGTGTGACCCAACCCGCACTCACCCTCCAAATTTCAGCCCATTTCGACCATTATTTCGGGTAGTTATGGGCGTTACAAGGAATTACCACAGACAGACACGGAATCAAAAACGTTCCTCGATGTCTGAAAGGCAAAATGGTTGTGGAAATTTTCATTTTGGAGGACATTCTTCTTTTTTTTTACTCAATCACGAATCCAAGGCTTCCCTACCTTCGGTAATGAGGAAGCAAAACATCACCAGTTACCAACACAGCTAATACATTTGGCACGTTCCATTTTCCGCTCAAAATGTCACCTACCCTTATATACCACCTACCACAGATGCTTATTCTCTCTCTTGCTCTCCATAACTTGTTAAAATTCGACCGTTTAATTTTTTTCATAAATCATATTTGTATTATTCATCATATTTTGTATTTTTTCATACAACTTTTTCATTTTCATACATCATAAACATCAGCAATCTTAACCCTATTCCACTGAAAAGTTGTTCATTACAGACTCTGATGAATTGGAATATATATATATAATTCTTGTTGTGGAGGTTAGGGGGCGTTACACATAATATATGTTACACCCGGAATTTGAGGGTAGGAAATAGACGTATGGTGAAATGAGACGAATAAAACTGAAAAAACGTTTACCGGAATTGAAACTTTGTACAGCGGTAAGTATAGGTACAGGTACAGAAAGAAATTGGAATTTTATATAGCCGATGAATCAACGGTCAACATAAAACAGTAGGTAATTATAACATAACACAAAACATAAAACAGTAGGTAATTATAACACACCAAATTATAAATGCTACATACCTAGGTACTGATTATACTTAAGATTAATATAAAAAGTAACCTGTCTAAAGAGATTCACCTGTCAGAATTAACCTGCCATAAAAGCATCTTAATTGTTAATAATATTCCACAAAACATAGTACCTAAAACTAGAGCCCCATTTTGCATTTTTGGCGAATGAGGGTGCGAGGAACATGGCTTGTTATGTTAGCACACTTCTTCTGGTTGAAATAGGCGTCACGTAATAATACGGATCGTACCTGATCGAATCAATACATTTGTTTTTGGCATGAGCCATAGGTCAAGGAATCTTTATCGGATTGCACTCGCAAATGGTTGGTTCTTATTTAGATTAGTAATGTAACCCAACCCTGATTCTTCCTCCCCTGAATCTTCGCCCTTCAGTTCAGCTCTTCATCCCTGCTCAGGTCTCCGGAATTATCACCACACCTTCTTCAACGATATCTATTATTTCCTGGATTTCCTTCACAGAAATACGACTAACTTCATGTAAACTCAAATTTTTGTGCTCTGAGTGACGGCTGTAACACGTATGAGAGCTCAAAACCATGCTAGGATATGGTTCGGAATTATCAAAAAATGACTAAGGTTCCCGCAACATTTTATTAACCAAATGTGATGCCAATAATTACAATAAAAATAATAGGTACATAACGCAATAATTTTACTTACAAATATGAGGAATCCATTTGTGACGCCTCTGAAAATAAGGTAACTTTTCAAAAGATGACAACGAACTAGTTACACACGGCCGGGAACGGCTTAGGAACTGACGGAATGATTAAAAGGGTGTGTTGATCGAGATCCAAGACTAATCATGCTCGCACAGAAATCTTCTTGCACCCGAAGGTTCCCCCTCAACCGGCGGGAATGGGTTGATTATTTAATCCTAATCTAAAATCGTAATATTCACATCAATTTTGTATATTCAAAATTGTTTCCATCATTTTCATTCTCGTATAGCATATGTATATCATAATCAATAATATCATATATAATAGTTTTCTTCAATACCATTACTACTGTAAGTAAATGGAATATTTAGAACTTTTTACTTCTCCGTTTAGGACTGACATGTTATTCCTGAAACTGGCCTGCAAATAAAAAAACGATTCAAAAAGCAGATCTTCCATTTTACGCAAAAAGATCCCTGATTCTCTTACTCCCCACTTTTTGAGGGAGGGGAGGGGGAATTTACTTTTGAAAAAGTATTTTTCTGTCTCGAATCACCATCGTACATATCACTTCTGCTGAAGCTACAAACATTTTTGGTGACTGTGATTTAAAGGAATTTCGGACCCATAAAAACTCAAATTTGACCCACATTTTATTTTTGAGAACTGCCTTCAAACTCATCCATTCCCCTTTTTTTCCATTACAAACATTTTGGCAAAATTTGGATTTTTTCCGTCTAGAACCTATTTATTTCATCGTCTGCTGTCGTCTGGAACGCTAATGTAGTTAAAATCGGAAAAGAAATTAAGTACACAATTTTCATAAAGTAATTTATTAAAAATGTTGACCCCTATTACAATAACGTATGTCCACCAAAATTTCGCTAAAAAGACATTATTACCACCATATTGTGTAGGTACTTATATCAAAACTTACCTATCTGCTTAAATGTTGTCTGAGTGATTTGAGGTGGTAATTTAAATTGAAAATAATAGAGGAAAAATACAGAACCTGGAGAAACCCTTCACCGACAGGAAAGCATGTAAGAATAACAATAATCCCCCTATATTTCTATATTATGAACATTATGATTCATGAAAATCTAGATTAATATATCACTGCTGTTATATTTTTTATGGCAAGCAACCACGAAATGGTTTGATTAATCTATTATTTCTTATCTGGCTTTAGCAATCTAGGTTTAATTCTGTTACTATGGAAGGACAGGGCTCACCAGCTCTCTTTGTACCCACTTTTATGTATAGCCCCTCTATGGTAGGCGGGGCCACAGATAAGGGTATGAATTGAGCGCTCAACCCTCAGCTACCTGCAAGGAGTAGAACTATTAGGTAACTCCCCAAGACATTATCGAGGAGCTCGACCTACAGGATGATAATAAGGTTTCTTCACAACAGTATACCAAAGTCACAAGGCAGGGTCTAGAAGATGGAAAATTGAGAAGCTGACACCGAACTAGAGCTACTAGCCCACTTTTTTTTTTGACAAGTAAACCCTTCAGAACTGGATTGGTATAGGTACTAGAGGTGAGGGGTAATGAGTTCAAACCCCTGACAACTGTAATTTCTCCTCCTAAATCAGACAATTCGTATGTCGCAATTTTCAAGCAAGTTTAGAACAGTACAGCAATACTGTTCAACAGTGGATAGCTATGGCTCTATTTCTTTGTCGACAAGTATAGTATTTATTAATCCTTGCGGACAGCACCAAGAGCGTATAAGAGATATTTGATAATTTTAGTGGAATGGGAAAACGTGATACTACCTCAATGACCGAAGGATACTCTTGGAGATTATCAAATCTATGCAGTTCATTATTATCAAGTAGTAACTGAGTAATTTTGGGTAATTGAGACGGAAGTGCATGCTTGGGCACTTTGGTTAAACACTGTCCAGACAAATCGAGCTTGTTACCCTCTGAAAAAGTTGAATACACAAAACACTGAAATTCGTGTGATTAATACATACAGGTAAGCCAACATGAGAAGCAACAGATCATATGGACAGTACAACAAATATACCAATGAGCAATTCCAGAGAGTCTAATTTCGGAATTTGGATGGTAGGCTCTTAATAAGGGGCGTATGGCATTCTGAGAAAACGGTGTGGGTTAGTCGGATTTTCGATTAGTGCTCATTTATGCAAAATAAAGACGATGGTGTTCAACCGACTGCTGCCGTCAAACCACATCACGACCAAGGCTGGAGACGGTGGTGACTCCGATTTTTGCATCATCATGCGTTTTGGCACTTGCTTTTGGTTTATTATTCTGTGAATAATACACCTATGTAATCGCTCAGCAAAAAAATTTTATAACACCCCCTCAAAATTTTTTCTTTTACGTTTCAAGGTGCGTAGATTCCAAAAATGCAATGTCCGTCTGCCGTCCGGCGTACGCCGTGTCACGTGAACCGGCTTCATTTTCGGTCTAAAAAATTCGTTCTTTCGCACACATGCTCCATTTGGGCCCTAGTTGTGTCCCGAAACTTTGCACCCCGATCGGAATATACCCAGGGGTGTTATGAGTGAAAATGTGTATAAAAATAGGTACTTTTTGTGTTTTAGTAACATGTTAGTAACATGAGCGTTTGAGGTATCGTTTTCCATGGTTTTGGGACGAGAAAACCGAATATGAAGTCGATTTTTACCAAACAGTGGAAAATTGAGGTTCTAAGGAAGTTCCAGCCTTAAATTTACGTTAAATGTTGGTATAAAATCGTCGTTTTTCCGCACACAGTTCGGGTCCCCATTTGGGAACACATTTGTGTCCTAGTTGTGCTACGAAACACGGCAGACCGATCGGCATACACCCAGGGGTGTTATGGGAGAAAAATTTGTGTAAAAAAAAAGGGGTTTTCGAGGGATTTTTGAGGTTTTAGTGAACATGTGCTTGTGAGGTATCGTTTTCCATGTTTTTTACGGCGAGAAGACCGAATATGTGGTTTTTTTCGACCGAAGAGTGAAGAATTGAGGTTTTAACGAGGGTTAAGCTCCAGAAATACATTTTTTATGAGTCAAAAACATGGGAAATTGTCTGAAATCACCATACATTTGTATAATAACACTAGAAGTTGTATGAACAGGTGAATCAAGACAATTAAATGGTACTATCAATGATCAAAATTAATCTGTTGAAAGGAAAAGCCGAGCCTAATTCGTGTTTTTGGGGGCCAAAACTGGTGGAACCATCAAAAATAGCCATTTCAATAATTGCACACGAAAGAAACAATAAATGAACAACCAAAATTTCTGTACGTCTGTCCAGTAGAATAATAAACCCATGTGACGAGGACTTTGCAGCGTTTTAAAATTCATGCGAAGCTTTTACCAACGGATGGGCCCCATTTTCGTTGATGCAAAGGTAATTTCTTTAAGGTACCTTTAAAGAATGTTAGTTTCCCCGTTCAAACATGCGTTATTCAACGATATGGTTTGAAACAGGGGCGCCATTTCACCAAACTGTTGGGGGGGGGGGGCAAACACCAGGGGGTATGGGGGGTATGATATATCTACTAAGGAAAGGGGGTCCAGGGTTTTTTCCCCCGCAAATTTGTTTAAATTAATATTACATTTAGATGTAGGCTAATTTTATGCTTCCTTTTACATATTTAAAGTTTCAATAAAAGAATAAATACAAACAAAATCAAAGTACCCTTTTTCAATTCATTAAATTAGCATTGCTACATTCCAATAATATTCATTCAAAATATTCCTTTTTAAAAGAATAACTTTTTAAAAGAAGGCTATGATATTCTAGATAACTCCAGTAGTCATTTTCATTATTTATCAATTCCTTGGGGGGGCCTAGGCCCCCCCCCTGCCCCCCTTAAATGGCGCCCCTGGTTTGAAAAAGGCACCGCTAAAGTATGCGATCTCGGCTCACTTTCGGAGACCAACATGCGATCTCACCGTTATTGCACCATATGGCATCCTCAAGAGTGTCGCGCTGGCCGGCGTGCTGAGATCGCATACTATAATAGGGGTAATACCTTGAAAACTTATCAATGGTTTACGTCTCTTTGTGCATGAAGTGCGAGCACCCAGGGAATGTGGGAGGGGAGGGTTTCTTGGTGCATAATAAGATTAGAGAGTTCCTGAAGACTAAAGTCGGGAAGATGTGTTCGGATTTATCTCAACTGCGCATGCGCGTCGCCCAAGTTCAAACTTATTTCCTTAAGTTCGACTTATTCGGCCTTATACATAAGGCGCGATATCTCCCAGGGCACAAACTTTAGGAATCGTCTTTAACCTTACTCAGGGGTAACAGTGCACAGCTTTTTGCCGCGTTTTGTCGTTTTTTTTAACGCGTCATGTGTCGTCGGTCCTCGCCATCGCCAGCATCTTTCAAAGTTACTCCAAACCTAGGGAAAATGGACCCTGTAGCTCCAGTCGACGCATCGCACGAGGATTTTGATGTTCAAAATACATCTCAAAAGCACTTATAATATCGTCATCCGACAACAGTCCTTGTCCGTTGAGGTAGAGGCGAAAAAGATTTTCAAGCTCTTCCATGATGAACTAGAAATAAAATAGAATAAACTAAAAATGAAATGGAAACGGAACGACCAGGAAAGAAAGGCAGCTGAAGCTGAATGGATTTCGCATTGTGCTAAGTTAAGTGACGTTACTTTTTAATTCACTCCTACCCCCACCACTTCAGTCAAACCGGACTTATTGGTTAGCATCCAAAGTGAGCATCTTAGCTGCTCGCCTTAGATGTGGCCAAACTCCAGGCCAGGCTCTATTCTTTCGACAAAACTCTAAAGCGGCCATGTGATTAACTGGACAGTTTCAGAAATACTGAATTTACCACAATAGCGCAAGTGCACAGGCTATATTAGTCCTATCCCGAATATATTCATATGGCACCATCCAGGGACCACCCAACATAACCTACCTTAATTTCATCATCATCTATTGATAAGAACTGCAGATATGTGAAAGGGAAAATCATTTCATATAAGTAGGTAGGTAGCAAGTTGTAGGGAAATGGGTTTTGGAGGAATCACAATAAAGTACAACATTATACGAGTCACACACAATAAAAGTTATAAAAACGCTGCAAAGTCCTTGTTACATGGGTTTACTATTCTACTGGACACACCTACAGAAATGCTGGCTGTTCATTTATTGTTTCATTCATGTGAAATCATTTAAATAGATATTTCTGATTGTTTCCACCAATTTTGGACCCAAAACACGAACTAGGTACGCTTTTTTCTCTCAAATTATCTTTGATCACTGATAGTGCCATTTAATTGTCTTGATTCACCTGTTGGCACTTTTTCCAGTGTTATTCTACAAATTGATGGTGATTTCAGACGATTTCCCAGGTTTGTGACTAATTAAAAATCAATTTTGAGAGCAGAACCCAATTTTCCACTCTGGTCAAAATCGACTTCACATTCGGTCTTCTCGTCCCAAAAACATGGAAAACGATACCTCAAAAGCTCATGTTACCAACATGCTACTAAAACACAATAAGTACCTACCTATTTTTGTACACATTTTCACTCATAACACCCCTGGGTATATTCCGATCGGGCTGCAAAGTTTCGGGACACAACTGGGGCCCAAATGGAGCATGTGTGCGAAAGAACGAATTTTTTAGATCGAAAATGAAGCCGGTACACGTGATACGGCGGACGGACATTGCATTTTGGTTTATTATTCTGCGAATAATACACCTATGTAATCGCCAGAGACAAGTATATGACATAAATGTTAAATGACATACTAAAATGACATAAAATGACCATTTTTCGAATAAATAACATAAATCGCCGAAATTCCGAATAAATGACATAAATCGGACGTTTTCGTCCCCCCCCCCCCCCCCCAGAGCCTTAAAAATACAGTTTGTTCATATTTTTGCTCTCTAGGTCATCGTCATAGACGACGTCCTCAAGGTCCCTTACGAGGAAGACAGAATATCAACCCCATCGATGAGGGGTTGCTCCTGCATCCTCTACTGATGTTGAGAGATACAAAAAATCAAAATTAAAAATACTTTTGGGTGAAAAGAGAACTAATTTTACTGATAAGAATGCAGAATCCCATATGATTTTATATTTTAATAATATATTTTACACTTGTAAATACGTAGGTAGTTCTTATGAGTCGAATGATTTTCCTTGTAAATTACATTATTATTATTGAAATAAGTCGGAATTAGTGCCTACAGAACGTGTTTCTAAGTTTTCCTTCCCTTTTTCCAGGTTTTACAATGATTTAGAACTTACTAGGATAGCCAAAACTTGAAAAATAAATGACGTGAAATAATTTATAAATGTCATAAATGACCATTTTGTTCGGATAAGTGACATAAACCACTAAAAATAAATGACACAAATGACAAGGAATAAATGACATGAATCTCAATAATAAATGACAAATGTTACTCGTCTCTGGTAATCGCTCAGCAAAAAAATTTTATAACACCTCGTCAAAATTTTTTCTTTTACGTTTCAAGGTGCGTATATTCCAAAAAGGCAATGTCCGTCCGCCGTACGCCGTCAGCTGTACGCCGTCCGCCGTGTCACGTGAACCGGCTTCATTTTCGGTCCCAGAGGTGATATTGGAGAAAAATTAGTGTAAAAATAGGGGTTTTCGAGGGATTTTTGAGGTTTTAGTGAACATGAGCTTGTGAGGTATCGTTTTCCATGTTTTTAGGGCGAGAAGACCGAATATTTGGTTGATTTTTACCGAAGAGTGAAGAACTGAGGTTGTAACGAAGGTTAAGCTCCCGAAATTCATTTTTTATGAGTCAAAAACATAGGAAATTGTCTGAAATCACCATACATTTACATAATAACACTAGAAGTAGTATTAACAGGTGAATCAAGACAATTAAATGGTACTATCAATGATCAGAAATAAACGGTTGAAAGGAAGAGCCGAGCCTAATTCGTGTTTTTGGGGGCGAAAAATGGTGGAAACCATCAAAAATAGCCATTTCAATAATTCCACATGAAAGAAACAATAAATGAACAGCCAAAGTTTCTGTACGTATGCCCAGTAGAATAATAAACCCATGTGACAAGGACTTTGCTGTAACATCAAGTAGGTACCTGCATGGTCATGTACAATAAAGATCAGTTCCACACGAGTCCTAATGACGTGTGCTTTCATTTCAAACCCTGGTCCCGACTTTAACTGAATATTCGAGGAATATTGCATGGTTGCAGCGTTTTTGGAATCTAAGCACCTTGAAACGTAAAAGAACAAATTTTGAAGGGTGTTACAAAAATTTTTTGCTGAGCGATTACATAAGTGTATTATTCACAGAATAATAAACCAAAAGCTAAAAGCTAAAAGTTATAAGTTATAAAAGTTGAAAAGTTAATAAAAGTTATTAACTGACTGAACTTTTAACAATAATGCAGTTGTAGGTAGGACAATGCCAGGGAGAAAGACTGTCTCAGGGAGACAGCACATTGGTCTTCCCTGGAAGGAGGAAAAAGGGAAGACCACGAGGCACAAGCCTCCTATTCTTGGAGAGGAGGAATAGTCTTTCAATGAGCAGGCTGGACCTCTAAAGCCGCGGTTACACTTGCGGTGTTGGGCCCAACACCGAATATTCGCCCATACTCGCCCTATGCTCGGAGTTTGCTGAATCTTGACGCGCACCCCGCACACACATGCGGTGTTGGCTCTCAACCCCGAGCATCGACGCGTATTCGGGCAAGCGACGATGAACGCAGTTTCGCAATGCAAATACTCGGCCGCATGTGTGTGCGCTGCACGAATACACTAGTTGGCGAATATTCGCCGCCTTTGACTCGGGACAAAAAACCACCTTTTGACCGAGCATCCCCGAGCACCAATATTCGCGCGCATTCGGGCATTTGTCCCGCGGTTACACTTGCGGGAAAAGGCCTACGAATATTCGGTGTTGGGCCCAACACCGCAAGTGTAACCGCGGCTTAAGATTAACAGTGGCAAAACAGATATTCATGGTGTCGGGCATTAAAGGGTAACCTCTGACACGGTGAACAGCCTTAGGAAGAAACCCGTTCATTCTGGTTGCAACCAGTGCCTCCAGCAAGCTAAGGGGTATACTGCCCCGAAAATTTTGAGTTCAGGACAGTGAAAACAACACTGTAGCAGGTGCTCCCCAACGGCAGGAACAACAAAAACTCATTAGCCTGACTCATATTTCGGAGTGAGGGCCTCTTAGTTGAGGTAGACTACGAGAACACAGATCACCACTACTATCGATACCACACTAAAGCATCCATTAGTTACTCTTGTAGTTGAAGATAGGTACACAAGAATTAATCTTCCAATCTTTACCCTTCATCACAGCGTTAGCTACACCACAGACCAATGCTTTTGTTTGTGAAGCCAGGAAATTCTCCAGGATCTCCATCAAAACCCACAGATCTCCACAGATCGTCCAAAGGTTTGTTGACGATGGATCGGAATGTACATATCCATGTACATGTACATATCCCTATTCATCCAAATCGTTGTAGAAGAAATCCTTAATCGCACAGCCATCCTCATATAACTGTGGGGAGGGGGGGGGATTCATGTCCTGTCTGTCTTGCACATAATATATGCTCCAAGTTTTGGCTCTTTTGATCATTTCTGCGCAACAATGCTTGTGTTATTGACTATGTGTTTGTGTTATTGATTATGATTTGGTGGTTTTTATTCTCATTAATTCTGACTTACTGTAATTATTCAAAAATAATTGTAAATCTTTGACCCCCATCTCTTCATTTGTGATTTCCAACATTTATGAATAAAAACCGAGTTCGGATATTTTTATCGTGTAGTTTATTTCAGAAATCATCTGGAAAAACCGGAGGCAGATAATTACATGAAAATCATGCCAACTGGTTGGTCTGTAGGGCTTGATACACACACGTGTACACACACAACCAAACACATCAATTTCGTTTTTTGTTATCTAGATATAAATATTACATAGGTACTCTTGAATTCTACTGATAAATTTAGGACGCCTTTATTTTTTCTTCCGAAAATTCATGGCGGTAGAGCATGTGTCCTCACAACAATTACGACCACTCTGTGGCACATAAGTGGGGAACCGAGGTGAAGACAAATTAAAAATGGAGGAATAGTCGCTACCGTGAACACCCATCGAAACATATAGGTACCTACAATAAATTATTAGTCATTCGAATGTTCGCTAACCCAAGAAAGCACAAAGATCATACATCTATCCTCCAATACGTGCTAAGAAATATAAGCCTACTTGGGAATCATGGAATTTCATTAAAAGTAGGTAGGAATCTATTTACAACTATTTGATACCTCCCCTATGGGCCAGGAGTTTGAAAAATCTTGACGAAAAAGTGAGGAATGTGGAGGCCCGTAAGGAACTAATTAGGTACACCATTCATCACACTTCCATTCAACGCCGGGCACTACTTTTCTCTAACACGACTGAAATGTAGTAAGAAATTCGTCCAGGATCGACCTTTCCTTCCTCTGAAATTTGATGCAAAACTCATGGGTGCAATCCACGCACGCTTACAAAGCATTTAAAATATAATATAGCCATTTATTAAACAACCACATTAAAGAGAATTTTTCATGCAGATGAACATACCACCACTACTAACAAACAACATAAGAATACTAATAATACCGCACACAAAGACTTCATAATACGAAAAATGAACCCGCATGAATTTCAGAAATGAATGACTTACAACTAGCGGAAAAGGAGGTTCCAGTTAACTAGAGAAAGAATGCTGCCTTGCCAGCGAGAGAAGGATGAAAATAGTGTTGTGTGCAGGTCATACGATGAAAATAATTGATTTATCGATCCAGAAAAAGTTGGCTCCAAAAGCGGAATAAATTAATAAATTACCGCCAGTTAGCTATTAATTTGAAACTAGGAAAACTGTGAACGAAGGATGGAGAGAATAAAAATAATCATGACAGATCTACCGGACAATCTAGCTAATGAAGCAATTGAGGTTGATGGTAATCAACAGCAATTCACCTCCAACACTCTTGAAACCTGGGATTACTCGAACGACTAAGGTAAAGCAAATTATATTGTTACTGTGAACTGGAGAATTAGATAGAGAATGATATAGATACAAAGGAAGAACATCATGGTGCAAAAGCTTGGTTGTCTTACCTTGGAAAAATTGAGGGAAATACCGCTTCGATAGCTCAGGAGACTCAGTAGACATATCAAATTGACGGAAAATACGGAAGTTTGAAAGTTCTGGAAGTTATAAACTTCCTAACTACGAAGACTTTGTAACTGTTCATCGGATGATCAATTTAAGTAGATGTTACCGGTTGCCCGCTAAATTTTGTTCTAACCAGCCGTATCAGGGCATCAGAATCAGTTTTATAAACATTCCTTATCTCTTCATCTTCTCTTCCTATTTCTTAGTTTGCTGACAAAGCTGAATGAAGGTGATGATAGAGTGATAATAGAATCATACAGTGTTCAAGGTGGTCATGGAAGAAGTGAGGGAACTAGAGACACTGGAATTACCAGGACGCAGCAATCCCGTTCAGCTGGCGCGATAAGTGGTCGCGCGAAAAAGTTGACACTTTTTCCCACTACTGGCGCTGGGAACAACCGAAGGTATAAGTCCTCCATCCCCAGAATAAGTTCTCCATTCAGAGATGACCTCCTTCCTTCTTGCCGAGTATTTTAATTTTATTTGGGAGGAAACATTTTAATATGATAATACAGATTTTCCTGAACTGGGGGAACATAATATTACACAGTAAACAATTTTGAGAAAAGTATCAAGGCAAGAATGGAGTTAATCAAGACAGGTTATTGGGGCCTGAATTTAGGTACACTGGTACAAGAACACTGATCAGGTTCTTGAAGGTATTAGGGTTTTTATATTTCTATAGCAACTTGGGTTCATACCTTGGTAAATTTTGGTAATACATAAATACTGCTTACAAAAAAATGAAATGTAAGTAAAACTTCAATGAAATCTTATTGATTAGGTAGGTACCAACCTAATTACTTAGGCAATTGAAACACAATATTAATTGTTATTATTGAACACTCTTAGGGAGGTACTGATTACAATGCACAACGTGCATAGGTATACTCCCAAGGTAAAACTAATAGGTACCTACCTAGGATTTTAGGTTCTCAAACAAAAAATTAGGTTTTTCAGGGTCTCGTCCATATATATGTGTTTATAAATGATTCTCAGCAAATGAATGAGACCCAGAAAACCCTAATTTTTTGTTTGATTTAATATAAATATGATTTTGTTTGATATAAATTATATAATTTATTTTTTATTTAATTTTGTTCGTTTGATTTAATTTCTTTGGGTTTAATTTGTTTGTTTGTTTGCTTGATTTGGTATGATGTTTGTGTTTGATTTAATATATATACTAATATATATATAGTACAGGGAGTAAAATAATAAAGTACTGTTATCAACAGTCAGTCCTTCCTACTCCACTAGCTGCAGCTCGCCTCAGACTTCCAAAGGCTCCGTGCAGTCTCTTGTCAGACATGATACCGTTAGTCAGTTGTCTCTCATGAAATTATTAAATCTGTGAAATTAGTCAAGTTATACCTATCTGTTGTAAAATATTTCTGCAAATCAATAAAATTTTCTTTTTTTTAAACTGTTCTCCATAGGTCTGTACGACTTGACATCTGATGGCTCTTTACCTGGTTTCAGTACCAAGATGACCTCAGCAATCTTCCAGGGAAGTGGGACATTTTTGAGCGGAAAAGCAGCATTTATGAAATATAAAAGCTTCTGAAGGCCTCTTTCCGGTAATTCTTTGATAACTTGACCAGTAATAAGGTCGTAACCTGTTGCTTTTTTTTGTTTTCAGTTCATGTTTAACGCATTCAGTAAGTTCCTGAAGCTTTACAGGTTTGATAGCTATGGAGTCCGCCCTAGTACTATGAGCAAGGTGTTCTTCACTCCATTGCTGCGGTAAAGGAGAGAACGTTTGGGAGAGGTGATACGCAAATAATGTTGCTTTATCTTTTGTACTTTTGGCCCATTTGCCACAGTTCGTCCGAATAGGAGAGATCGGTATTTCAGGTTTTCTCAGTCCTTTAGCTGCTCTGTATAAAGAGTAATCTGTGGATTGTTCCGCAGACAGATTTAGAATATTTCTAGCAAGTGTTTCTTGTTCTATTTCTTTGATTATAGAACTTAATTTCTTGGTAAGTCAATTTAGTTCAGCTTTGTCTCCAGGAAATCGAGTGATGTGCCATATTTTTCTTGCCTTACGCTTTTTCCTTAGTAGTTCCCGTACCACTACAGGGTAGATGTTATTACTAGGTTGGGTTTCCATCAGTTGCATGTGTAGAGCACCACGCTGCTTCTTGTATTAGATCAGTGAACTCCTCCACTTCTCTATCTAGTTGATCTGTTGTCCTTAGTGGCGTTTTCAGCCTTATGCCTGTAGAGATATGTGCCCTGAATTCATCCCAGTTGGTATTTTTCTTGACAAGTCGGGGAGCTTGTTCTATTTTTATGGCACTAAGTACCACTTAGCTTTAGGATAATGGCTGAGTGATCTCCTGATAAGTCACTTTCGTTAACTTGAGCATCGTTACTAGAGATACCCTTAAGAATGAAGAGGTCGATTATATCGGGTTGTGTGTTCACGTCTGTTGGCCAGTATGTTGGCTTACCAGAGGACATGAATTCACAGTGATACTCATGGCCGGCAGAATAAAGCTCGCGACCTTTTGTTGTAGTGAGCCTCAATCCCCAGAAGGTGTGTTTTGCATTAAAATCACCCCCGACGATAAAATTGGCTCCTAGCTGGGTGAAAACACTTGTGTAATCAGCTTTCTTCAAAATATGTTTTGGTGGACTGTAAATGGATGAAATTTTATTACAAGCTTTTCCTTTAAATTGGATATTAACTGAGACAAGTTGCATTGTTTCCACTTCTATCTTAAAGTTTTCATGATGTTTGATTGAACAATTTATTATCACTGCTGAACCGCCCCTAGCTTTATTATTAGGGTGTAATGCGTGGTACAGAGAGTATCCCATGATTCGTAAATATGTTTGCTTCGTGAAATGAGTTTCTGATATTAGACAAATGTCAATTTTGTTCATGTCAAGGAATGCTTCAAGTTCAGGGACATGATTCATGAGTCCATTGGCATTCCAGGTTGCAATACGGAAGGTTTGATGTTCCATAACGTGTGTAGGTTAACGCTGTTTAGATAAGCGTTTTTCTATCTTTTCCATTCGTGCCAACATAGCATTATTTGTGGCATTTTGCCTTTCCATGAATTTGATTAGTTTCCCAAGAGTTCTCTCTACAATTAGGGTCTTATTAGAAGTACTCTCAGCTTCCTGTCGTTTCCCTGCTACAACACTTGCATAGAGCAAGTGCAATTGCAACACTTACACCGAGGGTTTCCTAGTCTGGGCAACCTTCATGTTGCTAGGTTTTGTTGGTTGCTGGGACCTCCTGTTTGTTAAAGTTTTTGACCAGCAGGTATAAATTATAATCCCTTTTGGTTTATTATTCTCTGCATAATACACCTATGTAATCGCTCAGCAAAAAATTTTTATAACCCCCCCTCAAACTTTTTTCTTTTCCGTTTCAAGGTGCGTAGATTCAAAAAATGCAATGTCCGTCCGCCGTCCGCCGTCCGCCGTATCACGTGTACAGGCTTCATTTTCGGTCTAAAAAAGTCGTTCTTTCGCACACATGCTCCATTTGGGCCCTAGTTGTGTCCCGAAACTTTTCAGCCCGATCGGAATATTCCCAGGGGTGTTGAGAGTGAAAATGTGTGTAAAAATAGGTACTTTTTGCGTTTTAGCAACATGTTGGTAACATGAGCTTTTGAGGTATCGTTTTCCATATTTTTGGGGACGAGAAGATCGAATATGAGGTCGATTTTGGCCAAGGAGTGGAAAATTGAGGTTGTACCAGATGTTCAGCTCCCAAAATTGATTTTGTATGAGTCAAAAACCTGCGAAATCGTCTGAAATCACCATCAGTTTGTAGAATAACACTAGAAAAAGTGTCAACACGTGGATCAAGACGATTAAATGGCACTACCAATGATCAAAGTTAATTTGAAAAAAAAAAAAAAGATCGTACCTACCTAATTTGTGTTTTGGGGGCCAAAATTGGTGGAAACCATCAGAAATAGCTATTTCAATTATTTCACATGAAACAAACAATAAATGTACAGCCAACATTTCTGTAGAATAATAAACCCCATGTGACAAGGACTTTGCAGCGTTTTTAGTTTTAGAGAACTTTTATTAAAACGGGAACGAGATCACCAACAGTACGTTTTAACCTCAATATTACAATTTTTACAATGTGCGTTCTTTAGTTTCGGAAAACTGCCGCTAGGGCACAATGATGCCACTCGGGCGCATTCCTACTAAATGTATTATGTACTTTCTTATCCATGCACCTACGTCACAATTGAAGAACATTCAACACACGTCCCTAATTGATGCTTGGCAAAAAACAGCTTGAAAATAGAAACAATCAGTAAACTCTAAACATGATTTTTGAACACCTACCACTTATTTACAAAACATTCAGGTGTAAAAATTACATCAATCAGTCTTATCATATCAGTCTGCACTTGAACAAGCCTGTTCAAGAGAAAATGTATGCGCTTTAAGAGCATCAATTACGTAAAACCTTCATCATGAAAGCACCACTGTTTAACATTTTCAAAGGTTTAACATGTTCAAATCACTTGCCATTGTAGAGAATCATTCAAAATTTTTAAATCTTTCAGTATAAAAATCGATACAGTCACTGATATTTCAAATCAGCATTTAGGCATTTAACCTTCACCCGCTCGCCTCTCCTGAAGTCACACTTCCGATCGCGTGGGCGGCAAATTGGCCGCCCTTGATTTTTCATAATTTTCACTACTTTTCTTCGTTTTTTCCAAATTAGTTTTGACCAGGGAACTCCAGCACAACATTACAAGCACATTTTTATCATAAATTCTTTATTCAGATAATGGCAATCACAATAAGAACGTAGATATATATCAAAATCACATTTTCAATCTTTGAAGGTTTTCTGCACTAAAATAATATTCTGCAGTTCGCAACTTTTTCTATTGAAAGGAGGTAACAAAAGTTTGAATATAATAATAATAATACGTACTTCATTTCGCCAAATAACTAACGTGACAATAAAATAAAACGAAAGCTGGCTAGAACAAAACTAGAATACCCATAGTTCAAAACATTAGAACTTTAGTAAAAAAAAAAAAAACTTTACAAAAATACAAAAATTATACTCAGGAAGATGAGTTAAAACTCAAAATACTTGAATCACATTGGAAAGCTGGCTAGATCAAAACTAGAATATCCATAGTTCAAAACATTAGAACTTTCCAAATCGAGATGCAAAACATTCATGTTTCAGTTCAAAATACAGCAGAGTACGACAAGAAATATCGATGAGAAGCCCTTCACATATTCTAGAATACGGTGAAACTAGTACAGTTGAAAATACATGCGAAAGGAAAATTAATATTTACTTACATTTTCAAAATCGTGCGATGCGAAAACTGCCACGTTACCGCTCGCGTAGGCGGCAAATTGGCTCGAACCTGATGTCTCCAACTTTGGAGCAGTACTGACTGGGCTGACATGTCCACCACGATCGGAAGTCAACGTAGTCTAGCAGGAAAGATATTAACTAGAGAATACATGGCGCTCTTGGGGCTATCACGATACTTTGAGCGAGCATACACGGGAAAATTCGAAAAGGCGGCCAATTTGCCGCCCACGCGAGCGGATGAAGGTTAAACAATACATGAGATCAAGGTTCTTTTTTCTTTTCTTTTCTAGTAAAAACATACCACATCAGTTCTTCACGTTCACTTTGTCACTGCACTAAACTTTGTTTGAAGAACTGGAATTTTTCGCCCAACAGAGGTTTGGTTAGGAGGTCGGCAATCTGATTTCCAGTTTGACAGTACCTGATTTGGATAAGTCCTTCATTAACCTTCTCCTTGATGTACCTAGTGATATCTGACGTCTATGTGTTTAGAACGTCTGTTGAGAACACCATTATTTATCAAATCCATGGTACTCTGGTTGTCAATGGTCAGTTCTGTCAGAACTTCCTTCCCTGAAAGTTCTTCCAGAAAGTTTTTCAAGTAAATCAGTGTTCTAGCACATTCTGCAGCACTTATGTATTCACTTTCTGTAGAGCTGGTGGCCACAATTGGCTGTTTCCTTGAGGTCCAACTCACTGGTCCATCACTGTAGAAAATCACAAATCCGGTTGTGCTTTTTCTACTGTCCACATCTCCGGCAAAGTCAGCGTCGCAATAAGCTACTAGCCTTTCTGAAGAATTACTGCTAATTACATAATTAACTCCAAGGTCAGCAGTTGCTTTGACGTACCTTAGGGTTCTCTTGATATTCTGCACATCAGTGGTACGGGGGTTTTCAACGTACCTTCCACACAGACCAACTGCTAGAGCAAGATCAGGCCTAGTCTTTGTAGATAAATACAGGAGACTTCCTACTACTTCCCTATAGGGAAAAACGATTTTCTTAGTTCCATAATTTTCATCAGGAGGTTTCTTTTCACTGGCTATCGGAGTAAGAGCAGGTCTGGCGTCTTCCATACGGTATTTTCTAACAACAGCGTCAGCATAGCCCTTTTGTGACAGTTTTAGATGACTATCAGTTCTAATGGTGTCTAATCCCAGGTAAGTATCAGGATTTTCAAAAGCAATAACTTTGAACTCTTTTTCGAGGGTTTTCACAACTTCATGCAGTTTTTCTACATTTTTTCCAGCAATTATCCCGTCATCCACGTGCACTGCTAAAAACATGGTGTGATCCATGTTCACAAACACACACTATTCTGTTTTCAATGGTTTGAGACCCATCCTTTGAAGAGTGCTTGTCAGTCTCTTGTTCCAGCAGGCAGGAGCTTGACGGAGTCCATACAGGGCTTTTCCTAATTTGCATATTTTTGACTTGTCAGTGTATCCATCTGGCATCTCCATGTAGAGTTATTCTTTTACTGTACCATAAAGGAAAGCCGTTTTGACGTCGAATTTCATGAGGTGATAGGTATCCCTTTTTCGCACTATGAGCCAACATGACCCTGAGTGCATCACCACCCACGACTGTGCTAAAAACTTCATCGAAATCGATGCCTTCACGCTGCTGACAGCCTCGTACAACCAGCCTGGCGTGGTTGCGCCCATCTTCTTTAACTTTGAATACCCAGTGACTCGTCAGAATCTTTTTGTTCCTGGCTTCCTCTCTACTTACCAGTTTCATTATTTGAGGCTAGAGCTTCTTTTTCTTCATTTATTGCGTCAATCCATTTCCCTTTGTCCTCAGAATTCACTGCTTCATGGTATGACATCACAACAAAATCTGTCAGTTTTTTTGGTTGCTTCTTAATTCGCTTTCCACGTCCCAGGCATTCTTCTTCTTCTGCGGATTCTGCAGGAGTAACGAATTCTCCAGTTTCGTTAGCCACATTGTTTTCCTGGTTATCTTGATTTTCAGCCTCATTGTCGACTTCTTCATTATTGTTTTCTTGGTTTTCAGAATTTTCAACATCTGCAACTCTCAGGGGAGAATCGTCATTGTTGTCGATTCCACTCTCTGTCAAGATCAGCTCAGTCAGTCCAGTGTTGCTTCCACAAATTTCCGAGGTTTTAGAGATGTCAAACCGAACGTTTCTTGATTCCACTATGGTTTTCTTGAAAGGATCCCAAATCCTATACCTATAGGGACAATATCCAACAAGGACACCTTTCTTGGAACGGCTATCTAGCTTCTTAAGGCGGTTCAGGTCTTTGAAGTAGCAGCTTTCCGCTGGAGTTGCGTCAATCAGCGCACTGGTGGGACTTCCATTCAAAAGATATGTCGGTGTGAGAAGTGCCTCACCCCAAAAGCTTTTTTCCCCACCAGAGTCAAACAGAACTGCTCTGGTTTTGTTCATTAGTGTTCTATTTAGTCGTTCAGCTCGACCATTAAGCTCTGGTTCTTTCACATTGGTATAGTCAATTTTTATACCTTTTGTCTCACACCATGTTTTGAATTCGTTGGAGCTATACTCGCCACCATGGTCGCATCTGATCTTGTGTACGGGGAAATTCCACTTAGATTCCTCTTCCTCTACGTAGATCTTCAAGAAGTAAAAAACTTCGCTCTTCTTTTCAAGCAGGTACGAAACTGCAAAATGAGTGTAGTCATCTAGGCATGTCAAGTACCATTTTTTTGTCCCAAGTGCGTTGTTCCACCTCACCGACATCCGTGTGTATTATTTCAATTGGCCTGGTAGCACAGGAGCGTTCATTCTGGTATGGTTTCTTGAACTGCTTCGACATTTGACACACTTCACAGGCGTTATCGAGCATTTTTAAATCATCTAGTTCCATTCCGATGGTGAGATTGGGGAGTTTCTTCATGTTTTCAGGGCTCAAATGTGCGAGCTTTCGGTGCCACAACACAGCTGAAGAGGACTGGTTTTCTGCAACAAAGGCATTTTTTGAGTCCATGTCAATATTATGTAATCCAGACTCATCTTTGTGACCCTCCAATATGACTTCACCATTTTTCGAAATTTTTACTTCGTCATCAAAAAATGTTATTTCACCACCATTTTTAGTGATGGCGTTAATACTAAGGAGGTTTTTAAACAATTTCGGAACATGCAATACGTCATGTAGCACACACTTGTCAGTTTCAACAGTTCCTACAAGTTTGGAGTCCAAATATTCTCCCTTTTTAGCCGTTTGTATGGCTGTAGAAGACGGAATTTTATTTTTCAGAAAAGTATCTGATGATGTCATGTGACTGCTTGATCCAGAGTCGAGCACCCATAGGTTTCCCGGATTTTTATTTTCGCTTGATCACTACTCTTGATTTGTCCCCCCACTAATTTTCGTCCTTCTGACGGCGGAATCCCGCATTATAACATTTTAAATCGGCAGCATTTTGCCTAGTAGCTTCCAGTGGCATATACAATTGTTATTCCCGATACCTACCACCCATGTTCATATTGGAGCGCCTGCATCATCGCCCGAATCACGGAGGGGCCCCTCTCACCAGCACGCCGGCGACACTACAGGTATCTACCCAATATTTTCCCGCTTTAACTTTGTATGAGCCACATTTTACGACATACCCGTTATCATTCCTTGTGCGGCTTACTGCTTTCACCCCCATTGAAATAGTCGCTCAAGTAGGTACTCGTGCGGCAACGCCCGCCACGTGCATATATACCTAACCACGCCTTTTGTATCATTCGCCTCCAAAACGAATTTAACGCCTACTGTACAAGCATTTCGTCAGTTATCTTGTCTTTATCCGTGGAGTTTATGCTGTACACTATGTTTTGTTAACGACTCAAATTCGAAGCCATGTCCATTGAACTATCGTAGACAAAACTGAAAAAATCGTTCATCAATGCACATTTTTGTTCGCCTGTGTTTTTTTCAAATATGCTAACCAACTTGTTATACATTGCAGAGGCGGTAACGCAATTCATGATATGAATTTTGGTTTTTCGATCAACAGTAAGAACTATTATCTTTTGGGCCTTTGCATCCATCTTTTGCCACTGAGCTTTATCATCAGCTGAATCCTGTTCTTTCGTGACCGCAGTGCCGGTCGCGATTTCGTAAAGGCCAGCTGCCTTTAGCAAAACAGTCACATCGAACTTCCAACTTGGAAATGACGATCTGCCCGTCAGTTTTTCGACACGGTCAAGTTCCGAGGATAATTCGTCCTTCATGGTTTTATTCAGAAATGTAACACAAAACGACTTACCACCAATGTGGAGTGCACTTTGAATAACAAAACTTGGTTTTACTCACTGTTTTTCGACTCACTGAAAACACAACTACACCATTTTTTTACGCGTTTTCTGGGGCTCTTAACCTGTTAAAGTTTTTGACCAGTGGGTATAAATTATAATCCCTTTTTAGTTTTAGAGAACTTTTATTAAAACGGGAACAAGATCACCAACAGTACGTTTTAACCTCAATATTACAATTTTTACAATGTGCGTTCTTTAGTTTCGGAAAACTGCCGCTAGGGCACAATGATGCCACTCGGGCGCATTCCTACTAAATGTATTAAATATGTACTTTCTTATCCATGCACCTACGTCACAATTGAAGGAAGGAAGGTAGTATTAGCGAATTTTCAAAGAAAATGAAGCTATTGCAATGGCTTCGAAATTTAAATAATATAAATTTTTGGAAATTTTCTTCATAGAAATCCGTTTCAGACCATTCTAAAACGATTCCTGAAATTTAACACTTTTTTATATGTATATATATATATATGTGTCACTCCAGACGATAACTCTCGATAGAATTGAGATAAACAGCTCAAATTTGCACAAAAAATCTATCTTGGCAATCGAAAGGCTAAGTTCGAAGATGGGCGAAATTGGCCTACTCTAAGGAGGGTTTTGGCGCATTTAAAGTGCGCAAAAATTACCCAAAAATCCCCAAAATGTTATTTTCCAACAAGTGACCCCTCACTTTAAAGGTTTTTGCACGCTGAACACGATGGTGGAATCGGATTTTAGATATCTTGATCCGTTCTCAAATTAGAGCATTTAAAGTGCGCAAAAATTACCCAAAAATCCCCAAAATGTTATTTTCTAACAAGTGACCCCTCATTTTAAAGGTTTTTGCACGCTGAACACGATGGTGAAATCGGATTTTAGATATCTAAATCCGTTCTTAAATTAGAGCATTTAAAGTGCGCAAAAATTACCCAAAACTAGGATAATCTTTAAACTCTTACCCCCCCCCCCCCCACCCCCTTAGAGTGGTCAGATTGAAAAATGTGAGAAGTATTAATTGAAGACGAGAGTTCGAAGCAAAAAAGGGGGAGGCAAACGATTAGTACAACTCCTTGAATTTCCCATTTGACATATAATTGTTATGATACCTTCATAGATAGACAAGTACCGGCCCACGTATTACTAGAAGGAAGACGAAAGAAAAAATCTATTTCAAATTATTCAATTTAGGTACTAACAGTAGGAGGAAGAAGGTTAGGTAGGTATCTTATCAATTTATTATCAGTATCATACGAATATTTGATATTCAAAGGTAGGTAGGTACTTAACATGATAAAAATAATATCAATGAAGAAGGAAGGATCTACCTACCTAGTAGAGCAAATCTTGAACTGGTTTTAGATACCAGGCCTGAAATCGTAGTCAAGAGGAAAGGCCATTCAGAAGGAACAAGGAATCTACTCATAACAAACGGTAGAATCAGGATGGACAAAACGTACAAATTAAAATAAATACGAAGAGAATATACATAGAAAACCAAATTTTAGACCGAAGTTTTCCTTTATTGCAAACCATAGCCATTAATTCGAATATTTCTTTGAAAATTCGCTCATTAAGTCATGCTGCATGACTGGTTTTTTTTTTAAATAAACTTTATTTCCACAAAAACCTTGTAATATGTATACAAATAATCATTATTGTAATACCATTTTTTTAAATTGTAGTCATTCAAATAAAATGTTCAAAAATAGAAAGAGTTGTAGGTACGCACAATTATTTACACAGAGAAATGAACATTACAATTATAGGTAAGTAGTCTTATAACAAATTTGTCATTTGATCTCGAACATAATTAGAATTTAATGTAAAAAAAAATCAGTCATGCAGCATGACTTAATGAGCGAATTTTCAAAGAAATATTCGAATTAATGGCTATGGTTTTGAATAAAGGAAAACTTCGGTCTAAAATTTGGTTTTCTATGTATATTCTCTTCGTATTTATTTTAATTTGTACGTTTTGTCCATCCTGATTCTACCGTTTGTTTATTACGTAATTGTACTAAGTGCTTATTTATTTGATCGCTGTGGGTAAATTCAAGGAGTTGTACTAATCGTTTGCCTCCCCCTTTTTTGCTTCGAACTCTCGTCTTCAATTAATACTTCTCACATTTTTCAATCTGACCACTCTAAGGGGGTGGGGGTAAGAGTTTAAAGATTATCCTAGTTTTGGGTAATTTTTGCGCACTTTAAATGCTCTAATTTAAGAACGGATTTAGATATCTAAAATCCGATTTCACTATCGTGTTCAGCGTGCAAAAACCTTTAAAATGAGGGGTCACTTGTTAGAAAATAACATTTTGGGGATTTTTGGGTAATTTTGGCGCACTTTAAATGCTCTAATTTGAGAACGGATCAAGATATCTAAAATCCGATTCCACCATCGTGTTCAGCGTGCAAAAACCTTTAAAATGAGGGGTCACTTGTTGGAAAATAACATTTTGGGGATTTTTGGGTAATTTTTGCGCACTTTAAATGCTCTAATTTGAGAACGGATCAAGATATCTAAAATCCGATTCCACCATCGTGTTCAGCGTGCAAAAACCTTTAAAATGAGGGGTCACTTGTTAGAAAATAACATTTTGGGGATTTTTAGGTAATTTTTGCGCACTTTAAATGCTCTAATTTGAGAACGGATCAAGATATCTAAAATCCGATTCCACCATCGTGTTCAGCGTGCAAAAACCTTTAAAATGAGGGGTCACTTGTTGGAAAATAACATTTTGGGGATTTTTGGGTAATTTTTGCGCACTTTAAATGCGCCAAAACCCTCCTTAGAGTAGGCCAATTTCGCCCATCTTCGAACTTAGCCTTTCGATTGCCAAGATAGATTTTTTGTGCAAATTTGAGCTGTTTATCTCAATTCTATCGAGAGTTATCGTCTGGAGTGACACATATATAAATAAATATATATATATATATACATATAAAAAAGTGTTAAATTTCAGGAATCGTTTTAGAATGGTCTGAAACGGATTTCTATGAAGAAAATTTCCAAAAATTTATATTATTTAAATTTCGAAGCCATTGCAATAGCTTCATTTTCTTTGAAAATTCGCTAATTCTTTGAAAATTCGCTAAAAGTTGCATTATATTTGAACTCTTGAGTGGAACCCACAAGGCTTTAAGCCAGAGAGGGGGGGTATCATGATTTGATTCTAGAATTATAAGGAAAATGGCTATGGGTTTGCTCTTAGCGCTGTAGATGACAGTGGAAAATGTGCAAGCAAAGAATGAGGTATTCGAAACAAGGGAAAATAGGTGCAAGAGTTTTGACTAGAATGACTTCGAGAGAAAAGTACTAATTCTGTCAGAATTTAAATTTTGGATAAATTGTTTTATTACAGTTTTTTGTTTGGAAGCAGGTTTGTCTATGGAAAGTAAGTTATGTGGTGTACCTACTATTGCATAATTTGGGCCCAATAAGAGACATATCTGATGCCTAATTTAGTATTACATTGACATTGAGGGATGGTAAAAAAGTTGTTTCTTTTGGTTTTACGAATAGAATTTTTATTGAACAGACAGTGACTATTTATTACGAATTTAATCAATCAATCAATAAAATATTTATTACAGAATGTAAAAGGACCTAGTTCCCACCTAGAACATTCCACATAGTATCTTATTATATAGGAACATGGCTCTTGAGTAATAACATTAGTAATTATAATAGTTATAACATCATATATCTGGTACCTACCTGAACAAAAAATATAGGAGAAGAGAGGAAACAGAGAGAAATCAAAAGCAAGAAAAGAGGGAAAGAAAACTGAAGAAAGATTTGAAAAAAAAGAAGAAGAAAGAAAAGTAGGGGGAAGAAAGAAGTTAACTACTTGGAAGCGATTAGAAAGAAAAGATTTAATCATAGAGCAGAACGTCGAGCCAAAGTTATAGAAATTTTTTAATTTGTATATCAGGAGATCATGACTGACCGAACCAAAGGCATTCGCAAAATCTAGTAAAACATTAATAGTGGCGGAAGAATCAGCGAAGCCTTTGCGAATGTCTTCGGTCAATCTGAGGAGAGCAGTCGCACACCCAAAGCCATGGCGGAAACCAGACTGATTGGCGTCAAGGATATTGTTTTTAGTGACAACAGAAACGATCTGTTGATACAGTAAAGTTTCAAGACCCTTACCCAGTAATGGGAGCACACTAACAGGCCTCAGCCCATCAGAGGAAACGGGGTTATCAGTCTTTGGGATTGGCGTAACCACTGCGCGCTTCCAACGGTTCGGGAAAGTAGAAGAAGTGATAGCATAATTATATATGTAAGTAAGGGCGGGGAGGATACAAGGGAGGATCATCTTAATAAAACAAAGAGGGAATCCATCAACGCTGGAAGAGTCATTGTTGATATTTTGAATGGCTTTATTGACATCATCAGGGGTAACATTGCTGAAGGAAAAATTATCAGAGCTGTTAAGGCCAGTGGGTAGGTACTACCACTTCATCCAACTTCATCTTACTTAGGGGTGGTCGCACAAAATATGAATTAAGAGAATTTAGAGAAAGTCAAAGTTGAATTTGTCATTTTTTGTTTTGGTCTTCAAGCCGAACTGATCGATATTGTTCCAGAGTGTTTTGGAGGGTAAGGTGATGTCGAGTTTGGAAGAAAAGAAGTCCTTCTTAGCCTTTTTAATCATAGACTTGGCTCTATTTCTCAGTCTTGTATAAAGATCCTTAGCCTTTGGGTCACGAGTGTGAACCCATATTGAGTAGGCACAATCTCTTTGGCGTAGAACTAGTTTAATGTCAGAAGTGAACCAAGGCTTGCTAGGATGACGAATCTTGATGGGTCTAAGTGGTGCTACGGTATCAAGGAGCTTTAGTAGTTTATCCTCAAAATTTTCGACCATCAGATCCACATTAGTCATACCTTCGACCTCAAGAAAACCAATATTCATAGCCGTACCAAAGACCATATCCTTATCAAGTTTCGAAATAGATCTTGACAAAACTGTGAGAGGTTTACGTTTAGGAGTAGGAATAGACACGGTCACATAATAGCATCTTATGATGGGAAACGCCAGGTGCAAACATCTGAGAGAAGTGCCCGACAGTGGATTGGTTTTTAACAATACACAGATCGATTAGAGAGTCGCGATTGACACTGACATGAGTCGGTTCGGAATCTAAAATGGTCAGCGACAATGAAGAGCAAAGACTGGATAGAACCTTACAGGGTCTCGAGTGAGGCTGCAGCAAATTGATATTGAAGTCTCCCATAAGTGCCAAATTATCGTATCTAGATACCAATTCAGCCAGCATAGGCTCAATACAGGATATATCCGAGTAAGGGTTAGGGGGCCGATATAAAACTCCCAGCACAATCCTTTTAAAGCCCAACTTGACCTCAACGAAAATAAACTCGATAACACTTCTGGGTGGTGATTTGAACAAAACTTGAAATTGTAAGTCGTTACGTAGATAAATACCAACACCGCCGCCCCTCTTGCCGATCCTATCATTCCTTTTAAGAGTAAAACCAGGCAAATCAACTTTAGCGGAAGCAATACGACGCGTAAGCCATGTTTCTGATAAACAAATAGCACTAGCACTCAAAGTACTGGTATAATACTGAATTGAGTGAAAATGAGACAGAAGACTTTGGGCATTGAAGTGACAAACTGAAAATGAATTTGATACGCTGTTGTTTGCAATGACAGGAGATATCGGCACAGGGCCAGAGAAAACATCATCACTCACGGATCCAGAAGATTCGTTAAGGCCTGTAACGTCCAATACTGAAAGAAAGTGAGAAGGTGCAGGCGAACAATCATCAGATGTCATGATGATTCAGGCCCCCTTACTCCCCCAACAGGGAGGCATACCAAGTACCACAAGCCAAGAAAAAAGCTGCAACAAAGAATAAGTTTGAAACGTAGTAATAGTGAAAGGGAAGGATAGAGAACAATGTGGGAAGGAGGAAACGTATGAAGAAAGAAAGAAAAACGTAAGAGATGAAAAAGATAAGAGAAAGAAAAAGATTTCGACGGAAGAACACCTAAAATTTTGAAGAAACAGAAAGAAGGAAAACTCGGAAGGAAGGAGTAAGATAACACCATAGTTGGCGGGATTAAAATTATGAAGTAAACAGTACAGGTACAAAACAAAAAGTCAAACATAATAAAATGAAACATACAAGACAATTTAAAAAGATCAGTAAAAACCAAAATACCGTGCTATTACAAAGCAACATCTTCAGAAAATGCAATTAATTGGAGCAAGATGCATCGTGAAGCATGAAGAAAAAAATGTTCTCCGTAGCTGACACTGTACATGAACTTTTAAAGAAAATAAGAAAGTTCTATTACCTACGTTACAGGAAACTAATTTTCACTCCAGTAGACGTCTAAAGACTAGTACCTCCTTGAAAATGAGGTTGGAATGATAATAATTATTATTGCCTAGGTTCTTGCATAAATAAACTGTCCATTTAAACAAGATAAGATTGTCCAACTAACATTCTTAATACACAAGAGAGAAAATACAAAAGACTACTTGAACAATAATGTGAGATGGGACCCAGATTTAAAAAATACAAAAATCGCAATAACAGACTAAAAACAAGGTAAGTCAGAATCAGCCATAGGTGTCCTTGGTGGGTGCGTCAAACGTTGTTAGGTTCGTTTTTTGGAGTACTGGAATTTTCAGGAAGATCTCGAAATGAAGAGAGCTTGGAGTGGGATCGAATAGTGGCTCCATCTGGCGTAGAAAAGCTGTCTGACCGAGAAACAGGCGGCTGCTGTAGGTTCACCTTGGTTGCTTCTGAATGGGATGTAGCAGACTTTTTAGTTCCATCATTATCCAACCAGAATACCCGACCACCAGACGACCAGACCCTCTTGGGACCATGAATCAAAAGCATGTCTTCATAGAACCTTCGCCTAGATGGTGTTTTAAGTGGTGGTTTAAGTGGTGTTTAAGTGGTGGTTTAAGAGCTTGTAGGAGGTATACTTGACGGATTGTGAAAAGGTTGCTATCAATTAAAAGTTCGGATGTTGGGAATAGGATAGGCTTAAATAGCGCAGTTTTTATTAATCGTTTTTGAGTAGGTAAGTAATTTCAAGTGGTCTCAAGTAGGTACGTGTCGTAAGCTCCACCCCAAGCTGTGATACCATAAGGAACGCTGCAAAGTCCTTGTCACTTGGGTTTATTATTCCATTGGACATACCTACAGAAATGCTGGCAGTTCAGTTACCTACTGTTTTTTTCATGTGAATAGCTATTTCTGATTGTTTCCACCATTTTTGGCCCCTAAACACGAATTAGGTACGCTCCTTTTGGTTTATTACTCTGTGAATAATACATCTATGTATTCGCTCAGCAAAAAATTTTTATAACACCCCCTCAAACTTTTTTCTTTTCCGTTTCAAGGTGCGTAGATTCCAAAAACGCTGCAAAGTCCTTGTCACATGGGTTTACTATTCTATTGGACATACCTACAGAAATGTAGGCTGTTCATTTATTGCTTCTTTCATGTCAAATAATCGAAATAGCTATTTCTGATTGTTTCCACCAATTTTGGCCCCTAAAACACAAATTAGGTACGCTCCTTTTTTTCCCCCCAAACTATCTTTGATCATTGGTAGTACCATTCAATCGTCATGATCCACGTGTTGACACCTTTTCTAGTGTTATTCTACAAATTGATGGTGATTTCAGACGATCTCGCAGGTTTTTTGACTAATAAAACTTCTGACGATTTCCCAGGTTTTTCACTCATAAAAAATCAATTTTGGGAGCTGAACATTTGGTAGAACTCAATTTACCACTCTTTGGTCAAAATCGACTTCATATTCGGTCTTATCGTCCCCAAAAACATGGAAAACGATATCTCAGAAGCTCATGTTACCAACATATTGCTAAAACGCAAAAAGTACCTATTTTTACACACATTTTCACTCATAACACCCCTGGGTATATTCCGATCGGGCTGAAAAGTTTCGGAACACAACTAGGGCCCAAGTGGAGCATGTGTGTGAAAGAACGACTTTTTTAGACCAAAAATGAAGCCTGTACACGTGTTACGGCGGACGGCGTACGGAAGACGGCGGACGGACATTACATTTTTGGAATCTACGCACCTTGAAACGGAAAAGAAAAAGGTTTGAGGGGGTGTTTTTTTTATTTTATTTTTTGCTGAGCGAATACATAGGTGTATTATTCACAGAATAATAAACCAAAATGCAATGTCCGTCCACCGTACGCCGTCCGCCGTATCACGTGTACAGGCTTTTCGGTCCAAAAAAATCGTTCTTTTGCACACATGCTCCATTTGGGCCCTAGTTGTGTCCCGAAACTTTGCAGCCCGATCGGAATATACCCAGGGGTGTTATGAGTGAGAATGTGTGTAAAAATAGGTACTTTTTACGTTTTAGCAACATATTGTTAGCATGAGCTTCTGAGATATCGTTTTCCATGTTTTTGGGGACGAGAAGACCGAATATGAAGTCGATTTTGACCAAAGAGTGGAGAATTGAGTTCTACCAAATGTTAAGCTCCCAAAATTGATTTTTTATGAGTGAAAAACCTGGGAAATCGTCTGAAATCACCATCAATTTGTATAATAACACTGGAAAAAGTGTCAACATGTGGTTCAGGACGATTAAATGGCACTACCAATGATCAAAGATAGTTAAAAAAAAAAAAAGAGCGTAGGTACCTAATTTGTGTTTTTGTAGGGGCCAAAATTAATGGAAACCATCAGAAATAGCTATTTCGATTATTACGCATGAAAGAAACAATAAATGAACAGCCAAAATTTCTGTAAGTATGTCCAATAGAATAATAAACCCATGTGACAAGGACTTTGCAGGTTTTGGTTTATTATTCTGTGAATAATACACCTATGTAATCGCTCAGCAAAAAATTTTTATAACACCCCCTCAAACTTTTTTCTTTTCCGTTTCAAGGTGCGTAGATTCCAAAAATGCAATGTCCGTCCGCCATACGCCGTACGCCGTCCGACGTCCGCCGTATCACGTGTACAGGCTTCATTTTCGGTCTAAAAAAAGTCGTCTTTCGCACACATGCTCCAATTGGGCCCTAGTTGTGTCCCGAAACTTTTCAGCCCGATCGGAATACACTCAGGGGTGTTATGAATGAAAATGTGTGTAAAAATAGGTACTTTTTGCGTTTTATCAACATGTTGGTAACATGAGCTTTTGAGGTATCGGTTTCCATGTTTTTTTTGGACGAGAAGACCGAATATGAAGTCTATTTTGAACAAGGAGTGGAAAATTGAGGTTGTACCCGATGTTCAGCTCCCAAAATTGATTTTTTATGAGTCAAAAACCTGCGAAATCGTCTGAAATCACTATCAATTTGTAGAATAACACTAGGAAAAGTGTCAAAACGTGGATCAAGACGATTAAATGGCCCTACCAATGATCAACGATAATTTAAAAAAAAAACAAAAAAAGGAGCGTACCACCTAATTTAAGTTTTGGTGGCCAAAATTGGTGGAAACCATCAGAAATAGCTATTTCAATAATTATTTTACATGAAAGCAACAATAAATGAACAGCCAGCATTTCTGTAGGTGTGTCCAAAGAATAATAAACCCATGTGACAAGGACTTTGCAGCGGTTTTTTTTTTTTTTTTCAAATTTTCTTTGATCTTCGGTAGTGCCATTTAATCGTCTTGATTCACGTGTTGACACTTTCTAGAGTTATTATACAAATTGATGGTGAGTTCAGACGATTTTCCAGGTTTTTGACTCATAAAAAATCAATGTTGGGAGCTGAACATTTGGTAGAACCTCGATTTTCCACTCTTTGATCAAAATCGACTTCATATTCGGTCTTCTCGTCCCCCAAAACATGGAAAAAGATGCCTCAAAAGCTCATGTTACTAACTTACTTACTTACTTTCTGTGGCGCTACAGTCCTCTAGAGAACCTGGGCCTCCTCAACAATCCTCCGCCATGCATCCCTGTCCAGTGCCGCAGTCCGCCACCGTCGAACGCCGAGCGATCTAATATCGGCCTCGACGTCATCGACCCATCTTGTGCGCGGCCTGCCTCTTCTTCTGCTGCCACCTGGCTTCCCATAGAGCATCTTCCGAGGGACGCGGGTCGAATCCATTCGCTCCACGTGCCCGATCCAGCGCAGTCGGCCCTTTTTGATGAAGGTCACAATGTCAGGCTCACTGTACAACTCCCGAAGCTCCTCATTTGTCCGAATCCTCCAGCGCATATCGTTAGGGTCAAAGATCGGCCCAAATATGCGCCTCAGGACCTTCCGTTCCCAAATCCGGAGCCTTTGTTCCCATTCCTGTGTGAGGACCCACGACTCTGAGCCATGTTAACACCGGCCGAATCATGGTTTTGTACAACCTCAGCTTTGCTTTCCTTGGGATAGCATTGAACCTGAGCACCTTGCTGAGCGACCAGAAGCATCGGTTTCCTGCTTCCATCCGGCCTTTTATTTCTGCAGGGATGTCATTATCCTCCGTCACCATGGAGCCAAGGTACTTAAACTGCGAGTGCACTGGGAAGTTGTAGCCGACCATTTCAATGGACTCAGGGCGTCGGGCTGGCTGGGCTCTTGATGTTTTCATGTAAACAGTCTTCTGCTCGTTGACCCTGAGCCCTCTTTCTCTTGCTGCTCCCTCGAACTCCTGGAAAGCTCCGGATAGAGCAGCAATTGACCTGGCCACTATTTCGACATCGTCAGCATATGCTAGGTGCTGCGTCATACGATGGTATATCGTGCCTCCTGGGTTCGTGCGTATGGCACGTATCGCTCCTTCCAGACAGAGGTTAAATAAGCCTGGTGCTTCCGGATCCCCCTGTCTCAATCCATTGCAAACCCCGAAGGTATCCGTGGTTTCTCCCTGCACCTTCACTGCGCACCTTGTCCCCTCCAGCGTCATACGGACCAGCCTCACCAACTTCCTGGGAACTCCAAATTCTAGAAGATCTTTTAGCAAGGCAGTTCGACTCACACTGTCATACGCCTGCTTTGCATCCACAATAAGATGATGCAGTGTTACATCGTGCTCGTATGCTTTTTCCAAAATTTGTCTCAACGAGAAGATGTGATCTGTCGTAGATCTCCCAGCTCGGAAACCGCACTGATACTCCCCAATTACACGGTCAGCATATTTCTGCAGGCGGCGACTTATAGCTATAGACAGCACCTTGTATGCAACACAAAGAAGGGCAATGCCTCTGTAGTTCTCAGACGCGAGCTTATCACCCTTCTTATATATGGGACAGATAACAGCCACGCTCCATTCAGAGGGCATTCGTTCGTCCATCCAGATGTCATAGACCAAACGGGCCAACTCTATGGTCACCTCTTCTCCACCCTGTTTCAGCAGCTCCGCTGCTATCCCATCCACTCCTGGCGCCTTATTATTTTTGAGGCTATTGATGATTTCCATCAAGTCTTCCACGTCTGGGGGGACCCCCTCTTCATCACCATCGTCGTTCCTCCCCTCACCGAGCAGAGTGCTGTCGAGTGCTAGACGGTTTCTTACCTCCCAATCCGTCTCTTCTCTATTGAGGAGCTCAGTAAAATGCCTTACCCATTCGGCTTTAATGTCTTCCTTGTCACTGAGGAGGTTGCCCTGGGGATCCTTCAGGAACTTCATGCGCGGCTTATAGCCTTCCTTCACATTGCGAACGCCCCGGAAAAAGTGCCTGGATCGACCGTCATGGTAGTCTCTTGTCAGCCTCTCGAGTTTCGACGTTTCAAAGAGCCTCTTCTTCCGCCTACAAACTCTTTTGACGACTGCTCTCTTCTGGTGGTAGCGCATCAGTGTTGTCCGCGTTCTTCTTTGAAGCAGCCTTTCCCTTGCCTCATTCCGCTCCTTGATGGCCAGCTCGCATTCCTCATCAAACCACGGATTCCGGCGTGGTGGGTCTGCTGTTCCAAGCACTTGTTCAGCTGCTGCCCTAACAGCGTTTTTTATCCGTAACCACTGGGTTTCTATATCCTGGGCATTGCCATTTGCGTGCAATTTTTCTGAGACTACTGCTTGGTACTGCTCCTTGACTGTCTCCACCTTCAGCTTTTCCACATTGAAGGCCACCGTTCTCTGGGATGGTCCCCTTGCCCTAACTGCAAGTCTCTGCCGATATTTGACTCTCACCATAAAATGGTCCGAGTCTGCATCTGCGCCTCTGAAAGACCTCACATCAGCAATGTCTGTAGCATGTCTCTTGTCAATTAAGACATGATCAATTTGGTTTCTCGTGAACCCATCAGGGGAGACCCAGGTCTGCTTATGGATGGATTTATGGGGGAAAAACGTGCTGCTTACACACATCCCTCGGCCGGATGCAAAATCAACAAGTCGGAGACCATTGTCATTGCTCACATCGTGCAGGCTATGTAGCCCAATGGTAGGTTTGAAACCTATCTCTCGGCCTACTTTTGCATTAAAATCCCCCAGAATAATCTTTGCTGTTGCTAACATGCTACTAAAACACAAAAAGTACCTATTTTTGTGCACATTTTCACTCATAACACCCCTGGGTATATTCCGATCGGGCTGAAAAGTTTCGGGACACAACTAGGGCCCAAATGGAGCATGTGTGCGAAAGAACGACTTTTTTAGACCAAAAATGAAGCCGGTACACGTGATACGGCGTACGGCGTACGGTGGACGGCGGACGGACATTGCATTTTGGTTTATTATTCTGTGAATAATACACCTATGTATTCGCTCAGCAAAAAATGTTTATAACACCCCCTCTAACTATTTTCTTTTCCGTTTCAAGGTGCGTAGATTCCAAAAATGCAATGTCCGTCCGCCGTCCGCCGTACGCTGTACGCCGTATCACGTGTACAGGCTTCATTTTTGGTCTTAAAAAATCGTTCTTTCGCACACATGCTCCATTTGGGCCCTAGTTGTGTCCTGAAACTTTTCAGCCCGATCGGAATATACCCAGGGATGTTATGGGTGAAAATGTGTGTAAAGAGAGGTACTTTTTGCGGTTTAGCAACATGTTGGTAACATGAGCTTCTGAGATATCGTTTTCCATGTTTTTGGGGACGAGAAGACCGAATATGAAGTTGATTTTGACCAAAGAGTGGAAAATTGAGTTCTACCAAATGTTCAGGTCCCAAAATTTTTTTTTTATGAGTGAAAAACCTGGGAAATCGTCTGAAATCACCATCAATTTGTATAATAACACTTGAAGTAGCATCAACACGTGGATCAAGACGATTTAATGGCACTACCAATGATCAAAGATAGTTAAAAAAAAAAAAATTGCGTAGGTTACCTAATTTGTGTTTTAGGGGCCAAAATTAATGGAAACCATCAGAAATAGCTATTTCGATTATTTTACATGAAAGAAACAATAGATGAACAGCCAACATTTCTCTAGGTATGTCCAATAGAATAATAAACCCATGTGACAAGGACTTTGCAGCGTTTTTGGAATCTACGCGCCTTGAAACCTAAAAGGAAAAATTTTGACGGGGTGTTATAAAAATATTTTGCTGAGCGAATACATAGGTGTATTATTCACAGAATAATAAACCAATATATATATATATATATATATATATATATATATATATATATATATATATATATATATATATATATATATATATATATATATATATATATATATATTTGTTTTCCCCTGGTATTGAACACTTTTTCTATACTTTCGCCGGCTAATGAACACTCGAAATGTGTTCATTATAGGTGTCCATTACAGCCGGTTTCTTGGCTGTATTGAACATTTTCGGTCACAAATATGTTCATTAACAGCCATAGAAGGGGCAACGTTTTCATGAAGTAAATCAAGTCGAGCAAGCTTCCAGGAGATCTCACTAGATGCCATGGAAGTAGTCCCAGGCCAGTATTTCAAGCAATCCTTCCACAACAGCCTTACCCCTCCCGACGCCTCGCCATCATCTCAATGTTAGAAAAATTAGGCGAACATACAAATCAATACAAGATGTTCTGTATCAACATAGAGGCGGTGGAGGGGGTAATTGAAGATACAAATATAAAAATCGGTGAAAAAAGGTATCACTATGTAACAATCACGCAGATTTCGATTTTCAAGCTTATTCTGTCAGGCGAGGAGGTAGGATTGGAGTGGGGGTAATAAGTAATGATTATCTCATTCTTACAGTAAAAAATCGGAGAAAAAAAGTATTATTATGTAAAAATCACGCGGATTTCGATTTTCAAGCTTATTCAGTCATGGGAGGAGGTAGGACTAGTAGTGGGGGTAATTATATGAATTATCTCATTCTTACAGTAAAAAATCGGGAAAAAAGGTATTACTATGTAAAAATCACGCAGATTTCGATTTTCAATATTATTCTGTCATGGGAGGAGGTAGGACTAGAGTGGGGGTAATTAGTTCTGATTATCTCATTCTTACAGTAAAAAATCAGAGAAAAAAAGTATCATTATGTAAAAATCACGCGGATATCAATTTTCAAGCTTATTCTGTTATGGGAGGTGGTAGGACTAGTAGTGGGGGTAATTATATGAATTATCTCATTCTTGCAGTAAAAAATCGGAAAAAAGGTATCCCTATGTAAAAATCACGCGGATTTCGATATTCAAGATTATTCTGTCATGGGAGGTGGTAGGACTAGAGTGGGGGTAATTAGTTATGATTATCTCATTCTTACAGTAAAAAATCGGAGAAAAAAAGTATCATTATGTAAAAATCACGCGGATCTCAATTTTCAAGCTTATTCTGTTATGGGAGGTGGTAGTACTAGTAGTGGGGGTAATTATATGAATTATCTCATTCTTGCAGTAAAAAATCGGAAAAAAGGTATCCCTATGTAAAAATCACGCGGATTTCGATATTCAAGATTATTCTGTCATGGGAGGTGGTAGGACTAGAGTGGGGGTAATTAGTTCTGATTATCTCATTCTTACAGTAAAAAATCGGAGAAAAAAAGTATCATTATGTAAAAATCACGCGGATCTCAATTTTCAAGCTTATTCTGTTATGGGAGGTGGTAGGACTAGTAGTGGGGGTAATTCCTGATTATAATGAATTATCTCATTCTTGCAGTAAAAAATCGGAAAAAAAGGTATCCCTATGTAAAAGTCACGCGGATCTCAATTTTCTATCTTATTCAGTCATGGGAGGAGGTATGACTAGAGTGGGGGTAATTAGTTATGATTATCTCATTCTTACAGTAAAAAATCGGAGAAAAAAGTATCATTATGTAAAAATCACGCGGATCTCAATTTTCAAGCTTATTCTGTTATGGGAGGTGGTAGTACTAGTAGTGGGGGTAATTAGATGAATTATCTCATTCTTCCAGTAAAAAATCGGAAAAAAAGGTATCATTATGTAAAAATCACGCGGATCTCAATTTTCTATCTTATTCAGTCATTGGAGGAGATATGACTAGAGTGGGGGTAATTAGTTATGATTATCTCATTCTTACAGTAAAAAATCGGAGAAAAGAGTATCATTATGTACAAATCACGCGGATCTCAATTTTCAAGCTTCTTCTGATATGGGAGGTGGTAGTACTAGTAGTGGGGGTAATTAGATGAATTATCTCATTCTTGCAGTAAAAAATTGGGGAAAAAGGTATCATTATGTTGAAATCACGCGGATTTCGATTTTCAAGCTTATTCTGTTATGGGACGTCGTAGGACTAGTAGTGGGGGTAATTATATGAATTATCTCATTCTTGCAGTAAAAAATCGGAAAAAAAGGTATCCCTATGTAAAAATCACGCGGATTTCGATATTCAAGATTATTCTGTCACGGGAGGAGGTAGGACTAGAGTGGGGGTAATTAGTTATGATTATTTCATTCTTACAGTAAAAAATCGGAGAAAAAAAGTATCATTATGTAAAAATCACGCGGATCTCAATTTTCAAGCTTATTCTGTTATGGGAGGTGGTAGGACTAGTAGTGGGGGTAATTAGATGAATTATCTCATTCTTGCAGTAAAAAATTGGGGAAAAAGGTATCATTATGTAGAAATCACGCGGATTTCGATTTTCAAGCTTATTCTGTTATGGGAGGTGGTAGGACTATTAGTGGGGGTAATTAGATGAATTATCTCATTCTTGCAGTAAAAAAGTGGGGAAAAAGGTATCATTATGTAAAAATCACGCGGATCTCAATTTTCAAGCTTATTCTGTTATGGGAGGTGGTAGGACTATTAGTGGGGGTAATTATATGAATTATCTCATTCTTGCAGTAAAAAATCGGGGGAAAAGGTATCATTATGTAAAAATCACGCGGATTTCGATATTCAAGATTATTCTGTCATGGGAGGAGGTAGGACTAGAGTGGGGGTAATTAGTTATGATTATCTCATTCTTACAGTAAAAAATCGGAGAAAAAAAGTATCATTATGTAAAAATCACGCGGATCTCAATTTTCAAGCTTATTCTGTTATGGGAGGTGGTAGTACTAGTAGTGGGGGTAATTAGATGAATTATCTCATTCTTGCAGTAAAAAATTGGGGAAAAAGGTATCATTATGTAAAAATCACGCAGATTTCGATTTTCAAGATTATGCCGTCATGGGAGTAGGTAGGACTAGAGTGGGGGTAATTAGTTATGATTATCTCATTCTTACAGTAAAAAACCCTGCAAATCCCTGCACAACGGTTTATTATTTTGTATAGTATACCTACCCTTCCGTTACAGATCACAGCTCTATGTATAGATAACCCGTCTATATAATATGAGATGTACTATTCTTTTCATATTATGTAGATCGCAGACCCTCCGTAGGTTAGTACCTAACCCCGTACACGTTACTAGGTACCTACCTAAATCACGAGTTAAATGTTGCCAAAATAATTCTGCCGATGACAAACAGTACCTAACAAAAAGAAACACACATAATGAAGTTCTGAAAAGAAATTGTTGATGAGGAGTGAAAAAAGTTGCACAAGTACCTACCAACAAACTCCAGCCCCTTCTACGTAGATGGTATAATGAACCGTTGTGTAATAATTTACCGTTGAGTAATGATTTACCGTAGTAATAATTTACCCATCAATATTACTTCAACGTTTGTTCAAGTTTCACTACCTACCAACAAACTCCAAAAGAGCCATCATTTTTCAAATGAAATAATATCACAGAACAACCAACTCGACTTCATACTCCGCCAATATAATCAGGTGATCCCTAGCAATGATTTCATCTCCGCCAAATTTCCTATTGTGGGCGCGTCTCTGGTTACGAGATTTGGTTTGAATTGTATAAAATTTCATTCACACTAGAGTCGAAAATGCCTGTCGGTGCAAACTTCGGGGCCTTACTGTGAACGAACGGCTGGACGTACGACGCTCCGGATGGTCTTAAAAAACTCGCAAGTTCAAGAACTATTTAAAACCGTAAAAATATTCACGTAAAAAAATGGTATAGGCGTTTTGAAAATTTCAACCCCTATTTTGAACCCCTTAGAGAAGACTCACAGTAACGTCGAGCTTCGAGGACCAACTAGACCCCGAACGGAACCTATAACCCGAATTTCATCAATTTTCTTTCATGGTAACTAAGAAAAGTGGCCCGTACGGCGTACGGCGGGCAGACAGAAATATTTTTATTGCAGTTTTGGATTCTACATACCTTGAAACGTAAACCATCAAATTTTGAGGGGGGGTAAGAATTTTTTTTTTCATGCTCGATTCCAATGGTTCATTATTTAAGGTATCATTATGTAAAAATCACGCGGATCTCAATTTTCTATCTTATTCAGTCATTGGAGGAGGTATGACTAGAGTGGGGGTAATTAGTTATGATTATCTCATTCTTACAGTAAAAAATCGGAGAAAAAAAGTATCATCATGAAAAATCACGCGGATTTCGATATTCAAGATTATTCTCTCATGGGAGGAGGTAGGACTAGAGTGGGGGTAATTAGTTATGATTATCTCATTCTTACTGTAAAAAATCGGAGAAAAAAGGTATCATTATGTAAAAATCACGCGGATCTCAATTTTTAGGCTTATTCTGTTATGGGAGGTGGTAGGTCTAGTAGTGGGGGTAATTAGTTATGATTAACTCATTCTTGCAGTAAAAAATCGGGGAAAAAGGTATCATCATGTAAAAATCACGCGGATTTCAATTTTCAAGCTTATTTTGTTATGGGACGTAGTAGGACTAGTAGTGGGGGTAATTATATGAATATTATCTCATTCTTGCAGTAAAAAATCGGGGAAAAAGGTCTCCCTATGTAAAAATCACGCGGATTTCGATTTTCCAGCTTATTCTATTGAGGGAGGTAGCAGGACTGGAGTGGGGGTAATTATATGAATCACCCTATTCCCACAGTAAAAAATCGGCGGAAAAGGGTATCATTATGTAACTGAGGAACGTACTACAAAGTGATAACTATCAGACTCGCTCTGGAAGGGTTTGAAGTTCGCGGAAAAATTGATATAAATATTCAACAACCCCATTAATCAATATTACTTATCAGTATTCGTTGATCTGGTTTTCCACCACTGGAGTAGTGGAGTGGGACATTTCAGTTTTATATCACATCTCAACTTCTCGCACCAGCATTTATGTCGTCAATAGGTCCTGGTTTAAACATAAGTAGGTAGGTACCTACGAAATTGCCTATACGTAAGCTATTCGACCAGTTATGGAAAGTGCCTCTACTTCATGTTCCTCATCGTCAGTTGCCGGTTAAAATATTAGGTAAGTAAGTTTTTGTTGCAGATAAATATCCTTAGCCATAGCTACTTGATACCTACCTCAAAATGTAGATGTCAAAATTATGTAGGTATAGTTTGAGCCGTTGTCAACACTATAATCAATAATATAAGTAGTTATAGAAAAATGGGTAATAATTTAAAATTTCACCCCGTCACTCAAATGTGATTAGCTCAAATGAGATCAGAATTGAACTCATCACACAAATGTGATGAGCTCAAATGTGATCAGAATTGAGTTCATTCGCTTTGTTTCATCACGCTGATTAAATGTAATACCTACACTAGGCAAAATGATGGCACGGAATCGGCGGGGTGAATTTTTAAATTTTCACTGAAAATTTCCTACTGATAGATACTGCTACGCAGGATGGAGCGGGAAAGCAATGTAACGTCGGTTTCCGAAGGTCTAACGAGATCATTCAAAATTTATTGATTACAAGAAACCTTCTAGTTGTTATATTGATTTTATCAGATTTTTAGAAATAGTTTTTGGTTTAAAAAACAAAGTTTGCGCTAAATATCTGTACTTTTTGAAACTTGAGCAAACGTTGAAGTATTATTGATTGGTAAATTATTACACAATGGTAAATTATTACACAGCGGTAATTTATTACACAACGGTTCATTATACTATTCAAACGCAGAAGGGGCACCAACACAGGTAAATTATTACACAACGGTTTATTGTTTACCATATGCTTCACGAATTAACTACAAATAATTAATGATTGAATGATTGAATCCCGCGCATATTATGTAGGAAACTTCAATTCCGGAGCCGGCTCCAGTACTCGATTTAGGGCTTTCATGGGGGTAGCTCGAGGGTATTGACCAATGAAAAAAGCGATCTACGCAGAAGGGGCATTTAGCCAGGTAAATAATAAACCTTTGTGTAATAATTTGCATCGTTTTTATTGCACTCTCGGATTCTACATACCTTGAAACGTAAACCATAAAATTTTTGAGGGGTTTAAAAAAAAATTTGTCTTGCTCGATTCCAAAGGTTCATTTTGAATATAATAAACCAGAACGCCTCAAATCCCTACACACCGGTTTATTACTTTGTACAGAACACCATTCTGTTACAGATCACATTTCTCTGTATCACAGCTCTCACCCTTCTATTTATAATATATTTTGTACTATTCTATACATATTATGTAGATTGCAGACCCTCCGTACCTTAGTACCTAACCCTGTACTCGTTACAAGGTTCCTACGTAAATGAAGTGTTAAATGTTGCTAAAATAATATTCTGCCGATGACAAACAGTAGCGAAAATGGAAAAAAGAAAAATACAAGTAATGAAGTTGTGAAGGGAAATTTGGAGTGAACAAACATTCGGTCCTGGCTGGGCTCCGATCTCGGGACCCGCTGCTTGTGAGGTCGACCGCTAAACCACTGAGCTATATTATAGTCTAGCTATCAGCAAAACAGCGGAAAACGCTGAACCTGTTTACACAAAGGTTTATTATTTACCTGTAACCTGTATAGTTGGCCCTTCTGAGTGGATCACTGTTTTCTGTGGTCAATGCCTACCCTCCAGGAGAGCCCTAAATCGAGTACTAGAGTACCCCGAAATTAATGTTTCATACAAATGCGCGGGATTCAGTAATTCAATCATTAATTATTTGTAGTTATTCGTGAAGCATAAGGGTGTTTTCGCGAGTCATTGCATTTTCCAGTCGGCAACTGACCCAAAATTTACTAGCAACGTAATCCAACAAATTCACTCTTAAATTGTAGTTCTAATACCCTGGTACCTACTTACGAAGAGGTACCACATAATTCGTATAATTGACCCAGATAACCAGGTCATTAATCTTATGACCTGACAGAGGAATGATTTCAACACAGAGGAATGATAATGTCATAGAATTTTTATTGAACGTTTGAATTAAAGTAATTAAAATAATTCATTTCATTAATTTAACGTTCTTACTTAAGCGCTTCTTGATATACTGATCTCGCTCCTTTTTAGCCAATTTTCAAAGAAAATGAAGCTATTGCAATAAGTCCAAAATTTTCAGAATGAGTTCCTGAAATTTTGTTGATCGACAAATCCGTTTCAGAGCATCCTGAATTCATCCCTAGATTTTAATAAACATTTATGTGTATTATGTACATATTAAATGTATTTATATAGGAATATATTTATTTATGCGTAACGCCAGAGATATCTGACCTTGGGTACACGAATAAAATTCCAAATTTCGCCAAAAGGTTCGTATTGCCAAGCAAAAGGATGCATTTGAAGATGAGCAGTTTAAAAAATGCTAAGCGGATCAAAAATCGGTAAAACAGATAAAATCACGATCAACTGTATAAAATAATTGAAAGTGGTATTGAAGGGTGAGCAAAGACAGAAAAATACTACTTCAGTGGTTTACATACAGTAGAAGGGGTCAAATTTGGATTTTTGGGGGGTCAAAATTGATATTAAAGGCTAAAATCAATACCCCTATTAATTCACCTTACGTTGTTTGGGATCGTGATTCACTACAGAAAGAGGGACTGTTTCGGTTTTAAAAATATGTTTCTAAAATAAGAGTGGGTCAAACTTATGGCTCAAGTCAGCAAAATATCGCTGAGATCAAGTAAAAATTATATAATTTTACATAAGTGTTATGGCTTCTCGTTATACCATCTTTTTACACAGTAGCACGAATATTTCTTTAAAAATTCGCTCTTATAGCCATGCTGATGATTGGAAATAAATGCTCAGTTTTTCCCTGAAAATTGGGTCGTTTTTCTTTGGCTTCGTACCTCCTTCATTCTCGTTCTCGCTTCTCTCTCAGCACTGCCTCTCGACTCTTATTATTGGCTTGTAAGAAGGAGCATGACTACATTTTGATAAATTTAGTGATAAAGTCCCCCGCTTCTCCATAAGAAAAGTATACCTACAGAAAGCAAAAGCGCATAGGTATGTAACTTACAAAAATGCCTATTTTACTAAATAAATATACCTTATCCTTCCAGCACAGGAATGAAAGACTTATTCTGTTATGGGAGGCGGTAGGACTAGAGGTAATTATGTATGAATTTTATTATTTTAGAGTAAAAAACCGGGGGAAAAAGGTATCAAGTTTAATCATTTGTGGGAGGTGGTTGGATTAGAGTGGGGGTAATTATAATATGAACTATCTCATTCGTACAGTAAAAACGTCTGCCAATTCGAGTAGGCAGTATAGCTTCCTCACACGAACGTTCTTATATCCTCATCCAGAATTAAATACTACATTAGTTAGCTTACTGTTACTATTATAAGTTCTTGAAAATCGTTTTCTTCATTGAAAGAGACAATAAGGGTATTCATAGTCCTCACTTTATTTAAAGTAAATGCTTAAGTGAACAAAAAGGAAGCATCTTCCACTTGGGCTATTCATAGTCAGTGATAAAGGAAAGGCTTAAGTCGTCCTTTAGTATTTACTTTATTCCTATTTCATAGACAATAAGTAAAGAAAAATTTTTACTTGCTGGCCTAAATAAGTAGAAAAAAATGAGGTACGTCGAAAGGTACCTTAAGCATTTCCTTATTGATCGTTTGCACTGTTCTCTTTTCATTTACGTCATCTTTTCAGTGTCATCGTTCTCGGCATTCTTGTTTCTTTTCCCAAGTTTTTTTTTCTTTTTTTTTATACGATGGATTACGAAATTTTGTTTGACTTCGATGAGTGGGATGACGAGATCGATGTAACGAAGAGCATGCGGGTGATGCATACCGGCTTCATTTTCGGTTTAAAAAATTCGTTCTTCGCACACATGCTCCATTTGGGCCCTAGTTGTGTCCCAAAACTTTGCAACCCGATCGGAATACACCCAAGGGTGTTATGAGCGAAAATGTGTATGAAAATAGGTATTTTTTGTGTTATAGTAACATGAGCTTTTCAGTATCGGTTTCCATGTTTTTGTGGGACGAGAAGACGAATATGAAGTCGATTTTGACCGAGGAGTGGAAAATTGAGGTTCTACCAAAGGTTCTGCTCCCAAAATCGATTTTTTATGAACCAGAAACCTGGGAAACTTTCTCAAATCACCATCAGTTTGTATAACAACACTAGAAAAAGTGTCAACAGGTGAATCAAGGCAATTAAATGGCACTTTCAATGATCAAAGATAATTTGAAAAAACAATTTGTTTTTTGGGGGCCAAAATTGGTGGAAACAATCAGAAATAGCTATTTCAATTATTTCACATTAAAGAAACAATAAATGAACAGCCAAAATTTCGGTGTATCCAGTAGAATAATAAATCCATGTGACAAGGACTTGGTTTATCAATTTCCTTTGCATTTTGTAAATGTTCACTCTTCGAAGTAATCCTAACGTGAGCAGGGAGTTTGCCATCGATTTTGATAGTTCCTTAAAAATTGTTCCAAAAGTTTCCAATTTGTGCATTATTGACCAACTTTATGACTTCAACTACTAATAAGATTCTGCCTAACCAAAAGTAGGATAAAACCCAATTATTTCCTTTTTTGAAGACCAGTTGGTAGTTGATTCCACTGAAAAGGCAAACCAAGGAACTACAGTAAGAACGTAATTTATATTTAAATAAGTAAACAAAGTTAAAGGGGGAGTAAAAACAAAAGGGAAGAAGGAGGGAATAGAAGGGAGGAGTAATACAGAAGGGAAAGGGGGTAAACACACGTCAATACACCTAAACGCGAGCGCCAAGTGTATAGGTAATAGAAAAGTTTTCAAAATAAAACAAAGGTTGCTTGCTCCACTGTTTACTTGTCCTGACACAGGGAGGATGCTGGACAACGGCGGTCACAACAACGGAAAACCAACAGAACGGCACGGCTAATAGCCGAGGACATATAACTAAACAAACACACACACCCTGCCAGAACTGCCAACTTACGCTCAAACCAGAGTTGGGAAAAATTTTGACTTGAATAAAGATTTTTCTTAATTTTATAAAGCAAAAGAAAAAATTTGACTTAAGTAAATATTTATCTTTACTTCGGGGAGTAATGTCTATGAAAGCGAAATCAGATAAAGCATTTCCTTAAGAAATTATTTTACTTTCAGAAGTAAATTGACGATAATCACTCTTCAATTGAAATTCTTTGGTTGTGTGCGACTGTAATTTACTGGTCAGCCTTCGGCTTGATTATAATAAATATAAGCAAGAAAAATACCTTCCTCCCTGTTACATGCTGTAGCATCTCACCGCTGTTGAAAAATGTCGCACAAGCAGCAATGAGGAGTAACCATGACTAATGTTTATATATTTTTTTATATGAAAGTAGATTCCATTCTACGAATTTTGGGACCAACCACAATCTCTACGACGAACAGATTTTCTTACACCACATGATTTTCCACCACCCTTTTTCTCCCAGAACCCATGCCTTCTCATTTTTACCCAACAGTCCCACAAATGCTTCACATCAAAAAATTTCAGCTTTGCAAGATGAACAAGAAACGTGGATCTTCAGTTTGATGCTTTCAATGTGTTTGACTGATATGCAATCCCGCTTATCGTTTTTGTCTGAAAAGTTTTTTAATGGGCACAATAGGAAGATAATGAACCAAAACAGGGTGGACTAGAGTGGGGGTAATTATATGAATTGTTTCATTTTTACAGTACAAAATACGTGAAAAAAGGAATCACTTTGTAAAAATCTCCCAAAATTCTATATTCTAATTCGCAGAATTCTATAACAGTGGGTAATGATATGACTTATCGTATTCTAACAGTATAGGTCCGGAAAAAAAGGTTTCATTGTATAACAATCACGCGGATTTCAATTTTCAGGCTTACTAGGTTACGGGTGGTGACTTGATAGGAGCGGGTAATTATATGAATTATCGTATTCTAACAGTTAAAGTCCGGGAAAAAGGTTTCATTGCATAACAATTATTACGCGGATTTCAATTTTCAGGCTTACTAGGTTACGGGTGGTGACTTGATAAGAGCGGGGTAATTATATGAATTATCGTATTCTAACAGTATAAGTCCGGGAAAAAGGTTTCATTGCATAACAATTATTACGCGGATTTCAATTTCCAGGCTTAAGTTGAGTTACGCGGGGAGTTGAGAAGAGTGGGGTAGGTACCTATTGACGTTTAAAAATAACTAATAGGCTCGGAAGGGGTGTTTCATATGGCGGAAAAAACATGTATGACAATTTCGTAAACACACACACGCTCTCGCGCACACACACGCACACACCCCTATAGTTTTTTTCACAGATTTGGATTCAGGAAGGTCTGAAACGTATTTAAATGTTGTTCTTTTTCATTCTCAGCTGAGTGTTGTCTTCTGACCAGATGAAATACATAAGGACGTCTGTTACTGCTGAGGGACGAACTAAAAATCACTATAGACTCGCTGCGGAAGGGTTTTAAACTTGCGGAAAAATTGTTATAAATATTCAACAAACCAAATAATCAATATTACTACTCAATATTACTAACCAACATTTGCTGATCTTGTTTTCCACAATTGAAGCGGTGGAGTGAGAAATTTCAGTTTTATATCACATTTCAGCGTTTCGCACCAGCATTTACCTCATCATCAGGCGCTGGTTAAACGTAAGTAGGTACCTACCTACCAAATGTTCTATACATAGGGCATCTATTCGACCAGTTATGGAAAGTGCCTCTACTTCATGTACTTCATCGTCAGTTGCCGATTTAAATATTAGGTAAGTGTTTGTTAGGGATATCTCTAGTCATAACTATTTGATACCTCAAAATTTAGATGTGAAAATGATGAATAGTTTAAGCATTGCCAACAGTATAATTATATGGGCAGTTATAGAAAAATGGAAAACAATTTAAAATTTCACCCAGTCACACATATGTGATGAGCTCAAATGTGATCAGAATTGAGTTCATTCGCTTTGTTTCATCACGCTTATTAAATGTAATACCTACACTAGGCAAAAAGATGGCACGGAATTGGCGGGGTGAATTTTTAAATTTTCACTGAAAATTTCCTACTGATAGATACTGCTACGCAGGATGGAGCGGGAAAACAATGTAACGTCGGTTTCCGAAGGTCTAACGAGATCATTCAAAATTTATTGATTACAAGAAACCTTCTAGTTGTTATATTGATTTTATCAGATTTTTAGAAACAGTCTTTGGTTTAAAAAGTTTTGCGCTAAATATGCCTCACCTCACCTTCAACAAGTTAGTGAGGTTGAACACCAGCCCCGTCACATGTGCCTTCAATATATTTTGTACCCCGTACGTCTTTTTTCTTTATCTGGGAAGGGTTCCATGATGAAAATGGTATTCAGATTACTAAATTGCTATCGGTAGGTAGGTAGTTCTGCACAGTAATACGGTTAAAGGATAATCATGATTACTTATTTGACAATGGGCAATAAAAAAATTAACGAAATAAAATAAACCAAAAAAAACTATATATATCCGCTGAGTAATGTGTATCTGTTGAGTACAGAGAAAAAGAACGAAATTACTATAGCTTGCCTTTGCTTGACTGTTGATTGGGGTCTAGTGAGGTCTGGTAACACGTGAGGAGGGCGTTCCACCTTTTTCTCCCTGGAGTCTCTTTGATGTTAGCCAAATTTAGAAAATTTATCGTTGCATGCTCTTGCACTCATCGCGCTGATTAAAAAAAAAAATAATAATAAACCAAAATTCTGCCAATTCGGGTAGGCTAGCTTAGGGAGACTAGCTTCCCTGCTTATTGTAACACGGACGTATAGAATCAGTTCTAAAAAAATTATGGCTCAAAATTATTGAATAGCAACAAATATAGTAAGTAATCATAAATTACCTAATATTATGCGTAAATGATTTAAGTAAACATTTATTCAACATATCACGTTCGCGTATTGAAATCCGCGTGATTTTCATACAGTGATAGGTACCTTTATTCACGGGTTTTAAACTGCAAGACTGAAGTAATCCACATAATTACCCTCACTCAAGTCCTACCACCTCCCATAAGAGAATAAGAGTTTGAAAACTGAAATCCCGAGAATTTTACACAATAATACCCCCCCCCCCCCCCGCCACCCCACAAGAAATTCTATACTGTAAGGATGAAGTAATTCATATAACTACTCCTACTCCTGAAAAAGAATAAGCTTGAAAAAAGAAATCCGCGTGATTTATACATAATGATAACTTCCCCCCCACCCACCCCACTGATTTTATACAATAAGAATGAGATAAATCATATATTTACCCCCGCTACTAGTCCTACCACCTTACGTAACAGAAAATGCTTGAAAATGGAAATCTGCTTGATTCTTACACAGTGATACCTTTTTCCAAGGATTTTATACGGCAATAATGAGGTAATTCATATAATTACTCGCACTTTATTCCTAGCATCTCCTGTAACAGAATAAGTTTGAAAATCGAAATCCGCGTGATTTTTACACAATGATACCTTTATTCACGGTTTTATACTGCAAGAGTGAGGTAATTCATATAATTACCCCCACTCTAGTCCAACAACCTCCCATGACAGAATAAGTTTGAAAATTTAAATCTCCGTGAATTTTAAACAATTATACCTTTTCCCTCCGATTTTATACTGTGAGAATGAGGTAATTCATATAATTACCCCCACTCCTGAAACAGAACAAGCTGGAAAAACGAAATCAGCGTGATATCTACACCTTCATTCATCTTTTTTCCCCCGATTTTATAATATAAAGATGAGATAAATCAAATAATTACCTCCACTCTAGTCTTACCACCTCCTGTAACACGATAAGCTTGAAAATTCAAAAATTTAAAAAACCCCTCGAATTTTAAACAATGATACCTTTTAGAGAGAATTCATGAATAATTACCCCCACTCTAGTCCCACCACCTCTCATAACAGAATACGCTTAAAATGTGAAATCTGTGTGATTTTTACATAATGCTACTTTTTTCCGGGATTTATTAAGCAAAATAA